>JALMGD010000037.1:136074-438618 GCA_023634205.1 Actinemys pallida | reverse complement strand
CCCTCCCGGCCAGCCCACATTGAGGTGCTGTGGGGCAGGGCGAGGGGCAGGGCGGGGGATGGGGACCGTGGGCAGGGTGGGGGAGGGGTACCTGGTGTCCCGCATGGTACTGTGGGGCAGGGCGAGGGGCAGAGCGGGGGATGGGGGCCGTGGGGTAGGGCGGGGGGAGGGGTACCTGGTGTCCCGCGTGGTGCTGTGGGGCAGGGCGAGGGGCAGAGCGGGGGATGGGGGCAGTGGGGCAGAGTGGGGGAGGGGTACCTGGTGTCCCGCGTGGTGCTGTGGGGCAGGGCGAGGGGCAGGGCGAGGGATGGGGGCCGTGGGGCTGGGTGGGGGAGGGGGTACCTGGTGTCCCGCGTGGTGCTGTGGGGCAGGGCGAGGGGCAGGGCGGGGGATGGGGACCGTGGGGCAGGGTGGGGAGGGGTACCTGGTGTCCCGCGTGTACTGTGGGGCAGGGCGAGGGGCAGAGCGGGGGATGGGGGCCGTGGGGGTAGGGCGGGGGAGGGGTACCTGGTGTCCCGCGTGGTGCTGTGGGGCAGGGCGAGGGGCAGAGCGGGGGATGGGGGCAGTGGGGCAGAGTGGGGGAGGGGTACCTGGTGTCCCGCGTGGTGCTGTGGGGGCAGGGCGAGGGGCAGGGCGAGGGATGGGGGCCGTGGGGCAGGGTGGGGGAGGGGTACCTGGTGTCCCGCGTGGTGCTGTGGGGCAGGGCGAGGGGCAGAGCGGGGGATGGGGGCCGTGGGGCAGGGTGGGGGAGGGGTACCTGGTGTCCCGCGTGGTACTGTGGGGCAGGGCGAGGGGCAGAGCGGGGGATGGGGGCAGTGGGGCAGAGTGGGGGAGGGGTACCTGGTGTCCCGCGTGGTGCTGTGGGGCAGGGCGAGGGGCAGAGCGGGGGATGGGGGCAGTGGGGCAGAGTGGGGGAGGGGTACCTGGTGTCCCGCGTGGTGCTGTGGGGCAGGGCGAGGGGCAGGGCGGGGGATGGGGGCCGTGGGCAGGGTGGGGGAGGGGTACCTGGTGTCCCGCGTGGTGCTGTGGGGCAGGGCGAGGGGCAGAGCGGGGGATGGGGGCCGTGGGGCAGGGTGGGGGATGGGGTACTGGTGTCCCGCGTGGTTGCTGTGGGGCAGGGCGAGGGGCAGAGCGGGGGATGGGGGCCGTGGGGCAGGGCGGGGGGAGGGGTACCTGGTGTCCCGCGTGATGCTGTGGGGCAGGGCGAGGGGGCAGGGCGGGGGATGGGGGCCGTGGGGCAGGGCGGGGGAGGGGTACCTGGTGTCCCGCGTGGTGCTGTGGGGCATGGGCGAGGGGCAGGGCGGGGGATGGGGGCCGTGGGGCAGGGCGGGGGAGGGGTACCTGGTGTCCCGCGTGATGCTGTGGGGCAGGGCGGGGGATGGGGACCGTGGGGCAGGGTGGGGGAGGGGTACCTGGTGTCCCGCGTGGTGCTGTGGGGCAGGGCGAGGGGCAGGGCGGGGGATGGGGGCGTGGGGCAGGGTGGGGGAGGGGTACCTGGTGTCCCGCGTGGTGCTGTGGGGCAGGGCGAGGGGCGCCACGGGGCGCAGACGCAGCGTCTCGGAGATGGTGGCGCTGAGCAGGGGCAGCCGGTCCCGGTCCCCATAGCTGGGGGGGCGCTCGGGGCCCAGCACCCGCTGCAGCTCCGCGTGGATCCCGTCCTGGACCTGTGGGGGGACCCCATGGACACTGACCCCCATAGTGCCCCCCCATGGACACTGACCCCCCCGCCGTCCTTATCAGGGATCGCCCAGTGCTTTATGGGGGGGCAGGATCATCCTGCCTGCTGTACAAATGGGGAAACTGAGGCAAGGAGAGACAGGACTTGGCCAAGGTCACCCACAGAAACCCCTCCCGAACTCCCCCCAAGACACCAGCCCCCCCAACCACTGAGTGCCCTCGCCCACCCCCAACAAGCAGGGCAGTGATGGGCGGGAGGAGATCGGAGCCTATGGTGGGGAGGTTGGGGGGTACTCGGAGGTTTGGGGGTACAGAGGTTTGGGGCTCACCTGGGGGTTGTGCAGTAGGAAGGCCATGGCCCAGGTGAGCAGGGCGGCCGTGGGGGATCAGAGGGTACAGGGAGGCTTGGGGGTACGGGGAGGTTTGGGGGCACAGGGGAGGTTTGGGGGTTCGGGGGTCACCTGGGGGTGGTGCAGCAGGAAGGCCACGGCCCAGGTGAGCAGGGCGGCCGTGGTCTCGGTGCCCCCGATGAAGAGGTCGACGAGCGCCATGTGCACGTGCTCCGGGGTGAGGCCCCCCTCGGCCGCGGGGTCCCCCCCCGGCCCCCCGCCGCTCCCCCCAGCAGCTGCAGCATGTGATCCACCATATCCCGGGCGCACTCGGGGCGCAGCGACTCCTAGGGGGAAGCGGGGGTGAGGGGAGGGAATGGGGACCCCCAAACCCCACCCCGGGGACCCCCAAACCCCACCCCGGGGACCCTCCCCCCCTGCCCCAGAGACCCCCACCCAGACCCCCAAACCCCACCCCGGGGACCCTCCCCCCCCTGCCCCAGAGACCCCCACCCAGACCCCCAAACCCCGCCCCGGGGACCCTCCCCCCCTGCCCCAGAGACCCCCACCCCGACCCCCCAAACCCCGCACCGGGAACCCTGCACCGGATACCCCCCGTGTACCCCACCCCAGCCCCAGAGGACCCCGTCCCCAGGGACACCCCTCAACCTGGAGAACCCCCCAGCCCCCCCATAGCTCCATCCCCGGGGGAGCCCCCCCCCGCCCCCAGCCCCCGCCCCCACCTGGTGCCGCTGGATCTGGGCCCGGACGAAGGCGTCTCGGAACCGAACCTGCCGCAGCAGCCGCCGCAGGGCACCGCTGGGGAACACCTGGGGGGGGACCCCGAGACTGAGACTGCGGCGCCCCCTGCTGGCCCCCACAGTGACACCCCCCACAGCCCCCCCCGCCCTCCGCCGCGCCCCACAGCGACACCCCCCACCCTCGCCCCACACCGCCCCCTGCTGGCCCCACAGCGACACTCCCCACAGCCCCCCCCCCCGCCCTCCGCCGCGCCCCACAGCGACACCCCCCACCCCCTGCTGGCCCCCCACAACCGCCCCCGCCCCCTGCAGCCCCCCCACAGCGCCAGTCCCCGCCCCACAGCCCCCTCGGCACCGCCCCCCTCACCCTGAGCAGGGGCAGCGCGTCCAGCGCCCGCACGGCGCCCCGGCCCCACAGCTCCACCAGCTCCGTGATACAGTCGTGGATGTCCCGGATGGCGGCGGCGTCCGGCATCTGTGGGGAGGGAGCGGGACGGAGCCCCCCCAAATCCCCCGCCGCCCGCCCCCGCCTCTCCGGACGCCTGGGTCCCCTAGGGGTGGGTCCCTGCCCCCCCCGCCCGGACGCCTGGGTCCCCTAGGGGTGCGCTCCCTGCCCCGCCGCCCCGGACGCCTGGGTCCCCTAGGGGTGCGCTCCCTGCACGACCGTCCTGGATGTCTGGGTCCCAAGGGGTACGGGGTCCCCCTCCCCCTCCCCCAGGTCCTGGGAGCTGAGTCCCAATGGGGTGCTGTCCCAGACGCCTGCGTCCCCTAGGGGTGAGTCTCTGCCTCCCTCCCGGACGCCTGGGTCCCCTAGGGGCGCTCCCTGTCCCCCGCCCGGACGCCGGGGTCCCCTCCCGGCTCACCATGGGGCCGAAGGCCAGGGCGCAGATGGTGCGACAGGTCTGCAGCGAGAAGTCCTGGGCCACGTCCACAGCGGCCCCTCCATAGCTACGGAAAACCTGGGGGGCAGAGACAGGTCAAGGGGGTCCAGCACCCCCAGGCCCCCTGGGCCCAGGACAAGTGACCCCCCCCACGCCAAGGCGGGTCCCCAGGGGGAGGGGGGACAGAGCAGATCCAGGTTCCCGACGGGTTTCCTTAGGGCAAGTGCCCACGTGAGGGGGAGGGGTTGGGGTTCCCCAGGGTGAAGGGGGTCCCTATGGGGGGTAGAAGATCCCTGGGGTGAAGATGGTCCCTATAGGGGGTGACATTTCCCCGGGGTTAGGGGGGGTCCCTGGAGGTGAAGGGAGGTCCCTGGGGGTTCCCTGGGAAGAAGGGGGGTCCCTATGGGGGGGTGGTATTTCCCTGGGCTTAGGGGGTCCCCGGGGGGGCGAAGCGGGCCCCTCACCTGGCAGAGCGCGGCCGCCTGCGCCCCCAGCACCGGGTCCAGCTGCAGGCGCTGGGCGCGGGCCAGGGCCGAATGAGCCGCTTTGCGCTGCAGCCGCCAGCTGGGGGTGAAGTCGCCCAGGGACAGATCGTGGCCCCCCAGGGAGATGAGATCCGCTGTGGGGGGAGGGGAGGGTTAGTGACCGGGCGGGCAGAGACCCTCCCACCCCCACCCAAGCCCCCGGGACCTGCCCCGTTCCCGTGTTAACTCTGGACCCTACTGATGGCAGAGCCCAGGGGAGACGGAGCTCAGAGAGCTGGAGGAGGGGCTGATCCCCCCAAATACCTTCATGAACAGCCCCCCAAAACCCTCTGGCAACACATCCCCCCCCACCCGCCCACAGCCCCCCCCAAACCAGCCCCAACCCCCCATCTCAGCCCACAGCCCCCCATTACCGACGAAGCTGGGGGGGCGCCCGGCGAAATCGGACCATTTCTGGGTCAGTGCCTGGCGGATGGACTCCACGCGGTTCAGCACCACCACGTCTGGGGGCACACGCGGGGGGTTAATGGGGGGGACCCAGGAGGGGAGGAAACCCCGGCCGGGACAGAGCAGGGAGGGGGTAAGCTGGGGGGCCCTGGGCAGGACACATGGGGAAGGAAGGGGGCCGGGTGGGGGAGGGGCCAGGGCACAGGGGGAAGGAAGGGGGATCCCAGGGGGGGCCGGCAGGGGGGGCCCCGACCCCGCTCACCCTTGGCCCCGAAGCGGAGCCGGTAGACGGGCCCGTAGCGCCGGGCGAGCTCCAGCAGGTGCAGGGGCAGCTCGGGTGCAGCATGTGGGGCAGCCCCCCCACCAGGGGCAGGGCCCAGGGGCCGGGCAGGGCGCTCAAGCCGCCCCCCCCACGAGCCCCCCGCCCACCCCCCAGCACGGCCAGGGCCAGCAGCACCAGCAGCAGGAGCAGGGCGGCCGTCAGCATGGCTGGGGCATCGGGGCGCGGGCGGGATATAAAGTCCCAGAGCCATTCGTCACGGGGCCTTGGAGAGACAGGCGTGACGCAGGGCGCCCCTCACTCCCGACCCGCAGCCCCCGGCTCCGCCAGCTCTGCCAGTGCCCCTCACTCCCGACCCGCAGCCCCCCTGAGGTCCCCCCCCCCAGCTCTGCCAGTGCCCCTCACTCCCGACCTGCAGCCCCCTGAGTCCCCCCCCCCAGCTCTGCCGGTGCCCCTCACTCCCGACCCGCAGCCCCCCTGAGTCCCCCCCCCCAGCTCTGCCAGTGCCCCTCACTCCCGACCTGCATCCCCCTGAGTCCCCCCCCCCAGCTCTGCCGGTGCCCCTCACTCCCGACCAGCAGCCCCTGCTAGCCCAGCCCTGCCGGTGCCCCTCACTCCCGACCTGCAGCCCCCTGAGTCCCCCCCCCCCCAGCTCCGCCAGCACCCCTCACTCCCGACCCGCAGCCCCCTGAGTCGTCCCCCCCAGCTCTGCCGGTGCCCCTCACTCCCGACCTGCAGCCCCCTGAGTTCCCCCCCCCCAGCTCCGCCAGCACCCCTCACTCCCGACCCGCAGCCCCCTGAGTCCCCTCCCCCAGCTCTGCCGGTGCCCCCTCACTCCCGAACCCGCAGCCCCTGCTAGCCCAGGAACGGGGCTCAGTCGTGACTTATGGGTAATTACTTTGGTTTCATTAACCTGAGGTCAGAGCCCTGCACTGGGCCGGGGGTCTCGCTTGCCACACCGAGTGGGGGTCCCTGGCACTTTGCTGAGGGGGGCGTTGGATGGGCAGAAACCAGCCTCTGGGAATTTCTCTCGCTGGTTTGTCGGTGGCCGATTGGGCAGCCGCTCGCTGTGCTCTGATGGCCAGCGCGGCCGGGGGTTCGAACCGGAGTCCCGGGGGCGTTTACATGGCACGATCAAGAACTGGTTTATTCTGGATCCACTCACGCCTAGGACCTGTTCCCTGCCCACGGCTGGGCGGCAGCCGAGGGCTCGCTCGGGCAGGATCGAAAGGACAAAAATGCAAGAAGCAATTTTGGGGGAAAAAGATTGGGGGGCAGGATGGGATTAAACAAACACTCCCCTGGCATGGGGCTCTGCCTGGGGTCCCTCTTCACAGCCCATCAACACCTGTTCAGTGTCACTGATCAGAACCCCCCCTGCCCCACTCCAGAGCCAGTCGCATCCCAGCATTAGGGCAGGGGGATCCGTGTAACCAGCCCCCAGCCCCACCCCAGAGCCAGCCACATCCCAGCACCGGGTGAGGGGGATCCATGTAAACAGCCCCAGCCCCCACCCCAGAGCTAGCCGCGTCCTGGCACCGGGTGAGGGGGATCCATGTAAACAGCCCCCAGCCCCACCCCAGAGCTAGCCGCGTCCTGGCACCAGGTGAGGGGGATCCGGTGTAACCAGCCCCCAGCCCCACCCCCAGAGCCAGCCGCGTCCTGGCACCGGGTGAGAGGGATCCGTGTAACCAGCCCCCAGCCCCACCCCAGAGCCAGCCACATCCCAGCACCGGGTGAGGGGGATCCATGTAACCAGCCCCCAGCCCCACCCCAGAGCCAGCCGCGTCCTGGCACTGGGTGAGGGGGGGGATCCGTGTAACCAGCCCCCAGCCCCACCCCAGAGCCAGCCGCGTCCTGGCACTGGGTGAGGGGGGTCCCGTGTAACCAGCCCAGGAAGCCCAGTCCCAACCTTGAGGTGCTGTCAGCACAAATCATCCCAGCGCATCACTCCCCCACCCTTGACCCTGGGGACCTCTAGTTGCCATGGAAACAGTGGAGGGGGGTCCCATCCATCAGCAGTTGCTGGGGAGGGTCACGGACACCCCCCTCCCCAGGGTTTTTTGAAAATACTTGTTTAAATTAGGAGATAAATAGGCCGAGAGGCAAAATGGCAGAGACGTGGGAGGAGACCCGGGGGGGTGGGGGGGATGGGTTCCAGGATCCCCTCCCCCAGCTGTTCTTCCCTCCCTGAGCCAGCTCCCCAGGTCCCCTCCTACCCAGCCCCCCCAATGCAACAAAAAAAGGGGGGTAAACAGTGAGGTGGCAAACTTTGCAGATGATACAAAGCTAGGTAAGTCTGCAAAGAGCTACAAAGGGGGTCACCAAACTGGGCGACTGGGCAGCAAACCGGCAGATGAAATTCAGGGTTGATAAATGCAAAGTAATGCACATTGGAAAACATCATCCCAACCATGCATACAAAATGATGGGGGTCTGGATGAGCTGTTACCACTCAAGAGAGATTTGGAGTCACTGTGGAGAGTTCTCTGAAAACATCCACTCAATGTGCCGCAGCAGCCAAAAAAGTGAACAGAATATTGGGAATCATTAAGAAGGGGATAGATAATAGGACAGAAATATCCTATTGCCTCTATATAAATCCAGGTACGCCCACATCTTGAAATACTGCGTGCAGATGCGCTCGCTCATCTCAAGAAAGATAGATTGGAATGGGAAAAGGTTCAGAAAAGGGCAACAAAAATGATGAGGGGTCTGGAACAGCTGCCGTATGAGGAGAGATTAATGAGACTGGGACTTTTCAGCTTGGGAAAGAGACAACAAAGGGGGGATATGTCAGAGGTCTATAAAGTCATGACTGGTGTGGAGAAAGTAAACAAGGAAGTGTGACGAAGCTGGGGATTGTTGTCGTGTTTTACATGAATAGCGTGTGCGTGCCTCGGTTTCCCTGTGTGCTGCATGTGTAACAAGGTGGTGGGAGAGGGGCTGTTGTTACACAGGACCAGGTTTGTGACCTCGCCTAGCGGCCGGGACCCCTGGACAATGCCTGGAGATGGGGAACCCCAACAACTGGTGACCTGGAGACGAAGAGGCCACCCAGCTTGGCTGTCAGCCGGTGCTGGCCAGTGGGGAGGACAATGGGCTGCAGAGAGAGGACCCCGGGTGACCGGACCAGCTGGTTCCAGCCCGAGGGGCCAGAGGACAGAAGCGAGGAGAGAAGGCCCAGGGACCCTGTTTTACGACCCTGTTTTCCTGGAGAGAAGACAATGGACCGAGGGGGGGCTTGGGGCGGGGATCTCAGATGCCCAGCTGCGAGCAGGGGGGCTCGGGGCTGGAGAGGGGGACAGGTAGAGCCCACCTGGATGGCAGGGAGACTGGGATGTGCTGGGCTGAGGGAGGCCAGGCCTGAGGCCCTGAGAGTTTCCTGTGCTGGGTTCAGATGCTCAGATAACCTCCTGTTTTATGCTGGCTGAGAGTCGCTCCAGGCTAGAGAACAGGGGGGCATCGTCCCCTTCGGGGGTGAAGGCCCGGGGGGCCCAGAGCGAGGGGACTCCCTGAGGGGTCCCACGGCAGAGAGAGAGGTGCTGAGGCTCAGAGAGGTGCGGCTCCAGGAGGTGGAGGGGCCTGACCCCAGAGAGAGAGTGGACCCCCAAGAAGGGCTGTCTCACTGAAGGGGGCTCCCCCACAGACCGCATGGGGCCAAGAGTGGGCCCGACCTGGGAGTCCGTGACAGGAAGTGTTATTTGCTCCTTCTCATAACACAAGAACTAGGGGTCACCCAATGAAATTAATCAGCAGCACGTTTAAAACAAACTGTGAGCACAGTGTGTGCCTCGGTTTCCCCTCGGTGCCGCATGTGACGAGGTGGGGGAAGGAAGGGGTCTGTTGGTGCAGAGGGCCGGGAGTGACCCCGCCCAGCAGCCGGGACCCCAGACAATGGCCCGGACAGGGGTGACCTGGAGGCTCAGCCCGGCTGGGGGCCAGGCAGTGGAGGCCCAGGTAACCAGTTTGCCGGGGAAGACGACAAAGGCGGGGGAGGGGGCTGTTCGGGGAGGGGATATGGGGGCTCGGCTGGAAGGAGGGGGGCAGCTGGAGAGGGGACAAGGGGCAGCCAGAGCCCCAGGGGACGGGGCCAGACCCAGCTGGCCGGGCTGGGCCCAGCTGCTCACTAGCCCTCCTGTGATGCTGGCGCAGAGTCCCTGGAGGCTGGAGATCGGGGGGTCTCCGGGGAGCCAGAGCGAGGGGCCCCCCTGAGGGGCCCCTGGGAGAGCCAGGCGGCTGGAGGCTCAGGGGTGCGGCCCCAGGAAGCAGTGGGGCCCAGGGCTTAACCCCCGAGACAGAGCGGCCCCCCCGAGAAGGGCACCCCGAAGGGGGGGGTTGTCCCAGGGCCGTAGGGAGCCGAGAGACGAGGTGGGGGGGGGGGCTGGGAGTCTGGGACAATTTCAAACCAACTTTATTGAGGTGACAGCAGCTGCCCTGTACAATACACGACGCACCGGCCCGGCTCCCCCACATCCAGGGGGCTCCCTCCCCCGTGCGCCTGGCTGGGGGGTAAGTGCTAGTCAGAGACCCCCCCATGCCCTTTGCTGTGGCTCCCCCTCTCCACCGGGGGGGGGCCTCTGGGGCAGGAGAGAAGTTAATATCCGAGGTTAAAACCCTGTGCAGCCCCCCATGCCCCGGAGCTGGGGGGCCCAGGACTCCTGGGGTGTCCTGGCCCCAGGCTCAGACTGGGGGGACCCGAGGGGGGAATTCAGGGGAATAAAAAGAGCCAGGAAAGGGGGGCTCAGATAAAACCTCCCTGGGGGGCAGAGGGGGGTTGGGAGGGAGGCTGCAGGGGAGGGCCCGGGGACAGGTTGGGGCCCGGGGAGGTTTCCAGGTCTAGTCCCTGCTCAGCCCAGCCGGTTGTGGACACCACCGATGCGCCGGGGGGTCCAGCCCCCCTCAGCCCAGGCCCTGGGGGCTGTACAGGGGGGTCCCGGGGAGACTCAGGCCCCCCTCAGCCCAGGCCCTGGGGGCTGTACGGGGGGGTCCCGGGGAGACTCAGGCCCCCCTCAGCCCAGGCCCTCCTGGATGCCGCGGATGCGCCGGGCCAGCTGGATGTCCTTGGGGAAGAGGGTGACGCGCTTGGCGTGGATGGAGCAGAGATACGAGTCCTCCAGCAGCCGCACCAGGAACGCCTCCGCCGCCTGGGGGGAGGGGGAGAAGGTCAGGGGGAGCCCCGACAGCCCCCCAAACCGTCCCCTCCCCCCCAGCCCCCTCGAGGGAGCCCCGACAGCCCCCCGAACCGTCCCCCTCCCCCCCAGCCCCCTCGAGGGAGCCCCGACAGCCCCCCAAACCGTCCCCTCCCCCCCAACCCCCTCGAGGGAGCCCCGACAGCCCCCCAAACCATCCCCTCCCCCCCAGCCCCCTCGAGGGAGCCCCGACAGCCCCCCGAACCGTCCCCTCCCCCACAGCCCCCTCGAGGGAGCCCCGACAGCCCCCCGAACCGTCCCCTCCCCCCAGCCGCCTCGAGGGAGCCCCGACAGCCCCCCGAACCGTCCCCTCCCCCACAGCCCCCTCGAGGGAGCCTCCACAGCCCCCCAACTGTCCCCTCCCCCCAGCCCCAAGCATACCTCCCCAAGGACCCTCTTCCCCCCCCCCCCAACTGCTGGGGCAGCCCTATGGACCCCGAGGCCCCCCCACCCCAGCCCCTCACCTCCTGCAGGGCCAGCAGGGCCATGGCCTGCCAGCGGAAGTCCACGCCCCGGGTGTACATCAGGCAGATCTCCCGCACCTGGGGGGGGCAGCGGGTGAGACCGGGCTGGCAGAGCCGGGGGGCAGGTGGTTGGGCCCATGGGGCAGACCGGGGGGGAGGGGGGAGTTATGGGGCTGGTTGGGTCCATGGGGCAGACCGGGGAAGGGGGGGGCTGGGACGTTCTGAGTGTGATCTCATCTCTTATTGACAGGGCCAGGCCAGAGAGAGTCAATTCCCTCCCAGACCCACCTGCCCCAGGGCCCAACTGTGGAGACTCGTTAGGAAGATCTGGGAACGAGCAGAGCTGGGAAACGCAGCCGCATCGTTAGGGAGACGGGAGATGATGTAAGCAAACAAGGCTTCTATTGCTAGGGCTTTGATTCAAAGACCAAACCGGGATATTAACCTTTGGGGAGACACTGGAGGGAAACACACCCCTACCCTGATAGACCGCGACCCGATACGACACGAATTCGGATATAATGCAGTAAAGCAGTGCTCCGGGGGGGGAGGGGGGCTGCGCACTCCGGCGGATCAAAGCAGGTTCGATATAACGCGGTTTCACCTATAACACGGGAAGATTTTTTGGCTCCCGAGGACAGCGTTATATCGAGGTAGAGATGTAGGGTTATTGTCTATGTGTCTCTTTGAAGGTTGTGGTGACCTGGATCTGAACTGTTTCATGGATAAATTACCCTGTGCTAATTGTTTGGAAGAAGGAAAGTTAACTCTATTGTTTTCTCAGGCCAAAAGGCTGCTGGAAATGTATAAAAACCCTGGGACATGATCCTGCTTCATCTCAGATCTGCTTTGGGTTTCAAGAGGGGGAAACCTTAAGCCACAAGGATTGAGATCCCCAGTCATTGACTGGAGCCACCCTGAACACGGACATTGGACTATAACCTCTGGACTATTCCTAAAAGGACTTTTGGCAACTACAAGCTCATCTCTGCTGTATCTGAACCTCAAGAATTGAATTCAAGTCTGTCTGTATATTGATCTTTTAACCAACACTCTCTCTCTTTTCTTTTTTCATAAATTTTAGTTTAGTTCATAAGAATTGGCTATAGTGTGTATTTTGGGTCAGATCTGAGTTATAATTGAACCTGGGTGTGTGGCTGATCCTTTGGGGTTGGAAGAACCTTTTCTTGTATCTGATGAGAGAAGATTTTCAGAATTTATCATCATCTGTTTAATGTGTGTCTGGCCGGAGGCCGGGAACTCGACAGGCCCGGCGCGGTTTGGCGGCTGAGTGACCGGGGGGAGGGGGGTGTGACACGGGGGCTGGTGGGTAAATCTCAGCACTGGAAGATCCACCAGTGTTCGGGGTTTGTCTGCCCCGGTCTGTTTGCAGTTCACCCTGATTGAGTGACCTCAGCTGGCTCCCAGGGCACCCACCCTTACAGGGGGGAAGGGAGCTCAGAAGGGGGGACTGTTGCTCATCACGCAGGAGAAGGGGGCAGGGGGGTAGGAGGGGGGCAGCAGCGGGGCAGGAGGGGCAGAGAGGGCAGGGGGGTTACCAGGGGGCAGGGGGGTTGAAGAAGGGGTAATGTGGGGGTAACAGGGGGGTGACTCACCATGCAGGAGAAGGGGGGTAGAAGGGGGCGGGGGACGAGAAGTGGGGCAGAGGGCGGTAGAAGGGGGATCACTCACCACATGGGAGAAGGGGGATGGGGGGGGTCGCTCACAACGCGGGAGAAGGGGGACAGAAGGGGAAACAGGGGGGTAGAAGGGGAGTTACTGGGGGGGGTGACTCACCACGCAGGAGAAGGGGGGTAAAAGGGGGTAACAGGGGGACAGGGGGCAGAGGGGGGTCACTCACCACTCAGGAGAAGGGGCAGAGAAGGGGGGTTGAAGGGGGTATGTGTGATTCACCACACGGGAGAAGGGGGGATAGAAGGAGGGTAGAAGGGGGGGTAAAAGGGGGGTAACAGGGGGGCAGAAGGGGGGTAACAGGGGGGTGTGACTCACCATGCGGGAGAAGAGGGGTTAGAAGGGGGGTAACAGGGAGGTAACAGGGGTGTGTGTGACTCACCACGCGGGAGAAGGGGGGTTAGAAGGGGGGGTAACAGGGAGGTAACGGGGGGTGTGACTCACCATGCGGGAGAAGAGGGGTTAGAAGGGGGGTAACAGGGAGGTAACAGGGGTGTGTGTGACTCACCACGCGGGAGAAGGGGGGTAACAGGGCGGATAGAAGGAGAGGTAGAAGGGGGTAACAGAGGGGGTAGAAGGAGGGGTAGAAGGGGGGTAACAGGGCGGATAGCGGGGGGGTAGAAGGAGGGTAACAGGGGGGGTGTGACTCACCACGCAGGAGAAGGGGGGTAACAGGGGGGGTAGAAGGGGGGTAGAAGGAGGGGTACCAGGGGGGTACCAGGGGGGTGTGAGACTCACCACGCGGGAAAAGGGGGGTAACAGAGGGGGTAGGAGGGTTACCAGAGGGGTAACAGGGGGGGTGTGACTCACCACGCGGGAAAAGGGGGGGTAACAGGGCGGATAGAAGGGGGGGTAATGGACGGGTAACAGGAGGGATGTGACTCACCACGCGGGAGAAGGGGGGATAGAAGGGGGGTAACGGGGGGGGTGACTCACCACGCGGGATAAGGGGGGTAACAGGGGGGATAGAAGGGGGGTAACAGAGGGGGTAGGAGGGGTACCAGGGGGGTAACAGGGGGCAGAAGAGGGGGTAATGGGGGGGGTAACAGGGGGTGTGTGACTCACCACACGGGAAAAGGGGGGATAGAAGGAGGGGTACCAGGGGGGTAACAGGGCGGATAGCAGGGGGGGGTAGAAGGGGGGTAACAGGGCAGATAGCAGGGGGGTAACAGAGGGGGTAGGAGGGGGGTACCAGGGGGGTAGGAGGGGGGTGAGACTCACCACGCGGGAGAAGGGGGGTAACAGGGCGGATAGAAGGGGGGTAGAAGGGGGGTAACAGAGGGGGTAGGAGGGGGGTAACAGGGCAGATAGAAGGGGGGGTAGAAGGGGGGTAACAGAGGGGGTAGGAGGGGTACCAGGGGGGTACCAGGGGGGTGAGACTCACCACGCGGGAAAAGGGCAGTTTGCTGATCAGCAGGTTCGTGCTCTTCTGGAATTTGCGGATCTCCAGCAGCGCCCGCTGCCCCGGCCGGTACCGGCGCCGCAGCCCTGGGGGAGCAGCGGGGTTACGGGGTGGGGCTGGCACGGGGGAGACGGGGATCCCGGTGGGGGCAGTGTGACTCCCCCCCCCCCAGCACTTACCGGGCGGGGGGGGCGGCTCGGGCTGAGGGGGAAGGGACCCGGGGGGGGGGGGGGGGCGGGGATCCCGGCGGGAGGGCGGAGTGTGACTCCCCCCCCCCAGCACTTACCGATCAGGCGGCAGCATGAGGGGGGCGGGGGGACCCCGGGATCCCGGCGCGGGGGGGGGGGGCAGGGACACGGGGGGCGGGATCCCGGTGGGGGGGGGCCGCAGTGTGACGTCCCCCCCCCAGCACTTACCGGGCGGGGGGGGCGGCTCGGGCTGAGGGGGAAGGGACCCGGGGGGGGGCGGGGATCCCGGCGGGGAGGGCAGGGGGGGGCGGGGATCCCGGCGGGGGGGCGGAGTGTGACTCCCCCCCCCAGCACTTACCGATCAGGCGGCGGCATGGGGGGGGGCGGGGGGACCCCGGGATCCCGGTGGGGGGGGGGCCGCAGTGTGACGTCCCCCCCAGCACTTACCGGGCGGGCGGCGGCGCGGGGGGGGCGGCTCGGGCCGGCGCGGGGAGCGGCGCGGGGGGGGCGGCGGACTTGCGGTGCGAGCCGGGCCGCGGGGGGGAGCCGCGGTGCATGACGGGTCCAGCCTGGGGAGAGAGACGCGGGTGAGCGGGGAACCCAGGAGTCCGGCGCCCCCGCCCCGAAGTGATGACGTCACGGCACCCCTCCTCGCTGACATCACACCTCCATGACGTCAACCCTTCCCCCTATGACGTCACACCGGTCCCAGGGAGCATCCCGGATCGCCCCGCACCCTGTCCAGCTTCGGTTATGACGTCACCAGGACGCGTGCGCGCACCCCCCGCGCTGTCGTCACAGCGGAAGGCTGTGACGTAAGCGGCTCACCGGGCAGCGGCGGCGGTTCCGAATCTCTCGGATTCAAACCTCCCGCGACATCCCGCCCCTCCGCGTCACTTCCCTTGCGTCACTTCCGGCGCCGGTAACCCGCGAGCGCGGCCGCTCTACGCCACTGGCGGACCCGTCTCTATGGTTCCCTCCCCCAGGCCGGCGGTTTGCGTCATGTGTCCGCCTGGCCCCGCCCTCCGCACAGCCCCGCCCCCAGGGGGGGACGTGTGTCAGGCTGCAGTTGCCCGGGAGACCGGCCCCCGGGCCGGCCTCGCTCCCAGACCGCCCCGCCCCCCACAGAAACTCCCCCGGGCCCCGCCCCTGCTGCCCACCCCGGCTCCTCCCCCAGGGCGTCCTCCGCCCTCCCGCGCCGGCCCCGCCCCTCCCCCAGCACGCGCCCGCCCCGCCCTGGCCACGCCCCTCCCCCGGCACGCGCCCGCCCCGCCCCGCCCCTCCGCCCTCAGGGGCTGGCCCCGCCCCTCCGCCGTGTGTATCGGCCAACGGATTAACGGACACAGACATTCAAACGCCGCCGGAGCCCCGCCCCCAGCCCAGAGCCCCGCCCCGCGCTCAACAGCCCCGTCTGGTGTTCGCTTCCCGTCTCACAGGCACGTGACGTGGGAGTGTCGCCCCGATAGCCGCTGCGTGTGCGCGCGAGCCACGCCCCTAGCGTTACCATATTTAAATCATAAAACAAGAGTATCCGAGGGGGAGCCGTGTTAGTCTGGATCTGTAACAAGCAACAGAGGGTCCTGTGGCACCTTTGAGACTAACAGAAGTATTGGAGCATAAGCTTTCGTGGGTGAGATGCAGGCATCCGACGAAGTGGGCATTCACCCACGAAAGCTTATGCTCCAATACTTCTGTTAGTCTCAAAGGTGCCACAGGACCCTCTGTTGCTTTATAAAAAAAGAGGACACGCCACGGGCCCTGGCCCCGCCCCTTTCCCCGCCCCAACTCCGCCCCTTCCCCAAAGTCCCCGCCCTAACTCCCCCTCAGCCACGGGGAAAGCGCTGCCCCAGCGCTACCGGCTTCACGGTTTGCCGGGAGCCCCCAGACCCTGCGCCCCCGGCCGGCGCTTCCCCAGCGCAGCGGAGCCCGGGACATGTTCGGCTTTTTGCCAATTCCCCCGGACGGGGCTTTGACAACCAAAAAGCCGAACATGTCAGGGAAAAACCGGCCGTATGGTAACACTGCACGCCCCCACCCCGCCCCGTGTCCGCCCTGTGTCCGCCCCGTCCCGCCCTGTGTCCGCCCGGCCCCGCCGTCTGCTGCACTGCCCGGAGCGGCGCGGGCACGGGGCAGTTTGGCTCTCGGGCACTTCCTGCCTTTGCTTTCAGTGCGGCACCGCAGAAATCTGCCCCCTGCGGCGGGTCAATGCGGCGCCACGAGACCCGCTCCGAGCCCAGGCGCAGCGAGAGACTCGCGAACCCACAGCCACCGGATAACGGAAACGCCACAACTCGCCTCAGTCTCCACTCGCCCCGACCCCAGCTAGTCCCAGCGGCGCGGCGCTCCTTCCGTTGCGCCACACGCAGCCACCCGGGAGTCGGGCCGTGTTTAACCACGTCCCTGCAGTGCTCCCCAGGCCCAGTCCCAGCTCGTGCCCGGCGGAGTAACTGGCCGGGCCGATCCTGCTCTGCAAACTCGCTCTTCTCATCGCTGTGCTTTTCTCCCGTTGGTTTCACTTGGACGTGGACGGATCTTTGTCTGCTCCTGCCGTCCTCTTCCTCTTCTCTCCAGCCTTACCGGTCTCTTTAGTCACATTTTACGTTAGATAAAAAATGGAAAGAGATCTCTGAAATAATGGAATGTGATAATTAGTATAATGTATATTTCAATTTATATTTAAATCAAAGAAGGGAAGATATTATATATCATTACCTAACACAGTAGGCGAAGGTATTTAATATTTGCCTGGAGGAAGGTGCTGTTACAAATTTATGAACAGCCGAACGCGCTGGTCCACATTCTCTGTGCAACTGCAAGCACGAAATACAAAATTTTAGAGATTTAATGAGAGATGAAGAAACTAATCGTAATCAGTAAGTATTGCAAAAGAGTTAATGACTGGAATACACCTCACCTAGAAGATACATTTGATGCCCATCTCCTCATTACCCCCCAGCCAGCTGGTGCTGAGGTTGGTTTGCTGTGAGTGCATGTGCGCACTTGTCACTTCACTTGTGCTGTTGTGATCTAGTACGTTGCAGCCCCACCAATCGGAGAGCAGCACGGCCCAATTATGAGAGTCACGTGACAAATACACCTCTACCCCGATCTAACGCAGTCCTTGGGAGCCAACAAATCTTTCCGTGTTATAGGTGAAACCACGTTATATCGAACTTGCTTTGATCTGCCGGAGTGCGCAGCCCCACCCCCGGAGCGCTGCTTTACCCCGTTATATCCGAATTCGTGTTGTATCGGGTCGTGGTCTATCGGGGTAGAGATGTATTCACCAATCGAAGGACGCATTTGGAGGGAAATTTAAAAGAAGCGCAAATATTTTACTTTTTATGAAAACTTCCCAGGATTTTTGAGATTTGGAAAGTCTTTTACTTTTTATGAAATTTTCCCAGGATTATTTAGGTTTTGAATGATGTCACGGAGTGTGGGGGGACTCAGTGCCCTGCACCCCCAGCGTCCTGCGATTCACCATGACTCTCAGCCAGCCAGTAAAGCAGAAGGTTTATTTCGACGACAGGAATACAGTCCAAGACAGGTCTTGCAGGCGCAGACAACAGGACCCCCTCAGTTAGGTCCATCTTGGGGTCCCCGGGCACCCTAGCCCCCTTGGGAGATCAGAGCCCCGTCTGCCTCCCAGCCATGGTCACTAGCCAGCTTCCCAGACTCTGCCTTCAGCGACCCCTCCCACAGCCTTTGTTCAAAAACAACAAGGAGTCTGGTGGCACCTTAAAGACTAACAGATTTATTTGGGCATAAGCTTTCGTGAGTAAAAACCTCACTTCTTCGGATGCCCAAAAGAAGTGCTACCCCCTGATACTTGAGCCTTTGTTCAGTTTCCCGGGCAAAGGTGTCACCTGGCCTCTAACCCCTTCCTGGGTCCTCAGGTTACATGCTCAGGTATTCTCCGTCGGTCAGTCTCCCATCCCCCATTGCAGACTATCCCAGCCACACTCCCCTGTCAGCATTCACAGACCACAGTAAGAACAGTCCCAGTTCGTCACATCTCTCCCCCCTCAGAGACCGAACTGAGCGGGGTCACTTCAGCCAGTGACCCGGGGAAGTTCGAACCTACCCCCGTTCCCATGGATGCCCCAGCATCCCTTCCATTTCTTGGTGAGAATTACACCAGGCCCCTCCAGTTTCACGCCCCCCCTTAGGTCGGGGGTGCTCGATGGCGCTCGTAGTTCGCACGTGGGAAGGTTTATGCGGCCTGTGCCCTTTTCCCACCCCAATACCCCTGGGGTTCCAACTGGGCTGGGGTCTTCTCCCAGCGCTCCAGTCTGGAGGTCTGTGCTTCGGGCTCTCTTGGTTCAGAGCCCCCCTTTTAACCTTGGCCACCCTCCGGAAAGGCTCCTCTATGCTGGGCAAAGGTCCTAAAGCCGTTTTCCCCTTGTCCCGGGCCTTCCTTCCCCTCTGACAGGGGTCACAGGATCGGCAGTACTGCCGGACAGTAACAAAGACCCCAGGCCAGTAAAAGCTCCGTAGCAGCCTCTGCTGGGTACGCCAGGTTCCCTGGTGCCCTGAGAGGGGGGTGTCATGGGCCCGGTACAGCAGCTGGCGGCGATACTTCTGGGGTACCACCAGCTGCCTCCTGACCCCCCTGACTCCATTTCCCCTGGGGGAGCCCATTCTCGGTACAGGAACCCCTTCTCCCACAGGAACCTTTTCTGGCCACCTCTCCCCATGGTCTGTACTGCACCGAGGTCGGCCAGGTCCCTTATCTTCCGCAAGGAGGGATCTTTCTGCACCTCGGCCTGGAACTCAGCAGCTGGGACAGGGATGGCCACCTGCTCTTTCTCGCCGGCTGGGTCTGAAGCCGCAGCCTCCCTGAGCCGTGTCCCTGGGCGTTCCCTCCCCACCAGGTTAGGGTCCTGCGCCTCGGGCAAGGCACCCTCCCCAAGGCCAGGGCGCAGTGCTCCTCGCCGGCTCTGACTACGGGTCACAACCAGTGCATTCTGGGGGTTGCTTGGCCAGTCCTCCAGGTCCCCCCCCATCAACACCTCAGTGGGCAAATACGGGTGTACCCCCACGTCCTTGAGGCCCTCCTTGGCCCCCCACTTCAGGTGTACTCTCGCCACGGGCACTTTGACTGGTGTCCCGCCCACCCCCGTCAGGGTCAGGTAGGTGTTGGGCACCACCTGATCTGTGGCCACCACCTCGGGCCGGGCCACCGTCACCTCTGCGCCCGTATCCCAGTATCCATCGACCTTCCTCCCATCCACCTCCAGGGGAACAAGGTACTCTCTCCGCAGGAACAGCCCCGCGCCCACCGTATAAACCAAAAACCCTGAGTCTGGAGCATCCAGCCCCCCAGAGGAGCTGGCCTGGAGCTCTCCTCCCTCCTTAGCAGGTGGTACTCTGCCAGCCCCCCTTCCCTGGGAGTGCTGCCTCTCGCCCGGCTGGGTCTCTACCCAGTCAACCCTCTGTGGGTTTGGTCTGCTCAGTCTGTCCCTGAGCCTGGGGCACTGGGCCCGTATGTGGCCTCTCTGGCCACAGTGATAGCAGCCCATGTCCCATGGGTCTCCTCGAGTGGGTCGGATGGCCCTGACGCCGGATGTTCCCCTTTGATGGGGGTTTTCCGTATTTTCCCGCTGGGAGGTCCCATGGTGACTCTCGCTCTGCGTTGTGGTGGGACTGTTCCTTTGGGACTCCTCCCTGTTATCCCTTGACCGGCTCTTTACAAACTCATCGGCCAGCCGGCCTGCATGTCGCGGGTTCTCTGGTTTTTTGTCCCTCAACCACAGCCTCAGGTCGGATGGGCACCGCTCATACAGTTGCTCCAGTACCAGCAGTTTAACCAGGTCCTCCTTCGTCTGGGCCCCATCTGCCCACTTGCTGGCGTATCCCTCCATGCGGACGGCTAGTTGCAGATATGAGATCTCAGGGGTTTTATCCTGACTCCGGAAGCTTTCCCGGTACATCTCAGAAGTCAGCCCAAACTCGCGTAGCAGGGCCTTTTTGAATAGTTCGTAGTCCCCTTTCTCCGCCTCTTCCAGTTGGCGGTACAATGCCACGGCTTTGGGGTCCAGTAAGGGGGTGAGAACCCGGAGTCTGTCCGCAGGATCAACCTGGTGCAGCTCGCAGGCCGTCTCAAAGGCATCCAGGAAGTCATCCATGTCCTCCCCCTCCTTACGCGGGGCCAGGATGCACTTATCAAAGCTCCGTGCAGTCCTGGGTCCCCCCTCACTCACCGCAGCCGGGGTCTCGCGGCCCTTCAGCCTCGCCAGCTCCAGTTCCTGCTGACGCTGTCTCTCATTCTCCTCCCGTTCATGCTGCCTCTGTCTCTCTTCATGCTGCCTCTGTCTCTCTTTCTCCTCCCGTTCATGCTGCCTCTGGTGTTCACGATCCTCCAGCTCTCTCAGTTTTAGCTCTATCTCCCATTCCAGCCCATTCCGCTCCACGGATGGCACGCGTGGCCGGGAGGATCCCCTGCTGGCCGGCGAGCGTGGCCGGGAGGATCCCCTGCTGGCCGGGGGGGTCACTGCGCCCTCGGTATTTGCTGGGCTCCTCCCCACCCTTCCCCTAGGCATAGGAAGGAGGGGTCTCGGGAAGCCCTCAGCAGCCGGCTGACCACTCCCAGCTGGGACAGACACTGGGGCCTGCGCTGCATCTGCCAGGCTGCTTCCCTCAGAGACAGGGATCAGTTCATTCGCACGATCTCCCTTCTCCAGCTGGGCAATGAGCTGTTCTTTGGTGAGCTTCCCAATGCGCACCCCCCTCTGCTTGCACAGCTCCACCAGGTCACTCTTAAGCCGCTTGGCATACATCTTCCTGCTGGCCACTCACAGGCCTGTGTGCTCACCGCTCCCCACAGTTTCCAGGGAGACCCCTAGTGTGCCAGCCCTTCTCGAGGTCACCACCTCTCTGCCAGGGTCGAGCTGCAGACTCCTCCGCCCCTGGGACCACTCGCTGCGACCCCCCGGGGGACCCTGTTACTGCAAAAGTCCTTCTCGCTGGTCACACACTCCCAGGGGTGATAACCGTCTCTCTCTGACTCTTCAGCACGCCTGGTCCCCGTCAATCCCCCTTCGTTTTACTTCTCCCCAGTCACTTACTGCAGGAAGCGCCGTCCACGGGGTGCAGTACATCCCACCGCTGCCACCAGTTGTCACGGAGTGTGGGGGGACTCAGTGCCCTGCACCCCCGGCGTCCTGCGATTCACCATGACTCTCAGCCAGGCAGTAAAGCAGAAGGTTTATTTAGACGACAGGAATACAGTCCAAGACAGGTCTTGCAGGCGCAGACAACAGGACCCCCTCAGTTAGGTCCATCTTGGGGTCCCCGGGCACCCTAGCCCCCTTGGGAGATCAGAGCCCTGTCTGCCTCCCAGCCCTGGTCACTCGCCAGCTTCCGAGACTCTGCCTTCAGCGACCCCTCCCACAGCCTTTGTTCAGTTTCCCGGGCAAAGGTGTCACCTGGCCCCAGCCCCCTCCTGGGTTCTCATGTTACATGCTCAGGTATTCTCCGTAGGTCAGTCTCCCATCCCCCAATGCAGACTATCCCAGCCACACTCCCCTGTCAGCACTCACAGACCACTCTAAGAACAGTCCCAGTTCGTCACAAATGAAAATTCCCAATTTCCCAAGTTGAAACATTTGACTCACAAATTCCCAGGTTTGGGGAAATTTCCCAGGATATAGAAGCACTGCCCCAAACCTGGGAATTTGTGAGTCAAATGTTTCAACTTGGGAAATTGGGAATTTTCATTCAAAACATTTGATTCACAAATTCCCAGATTGTGGGAAATTTCCCAGGATATAAACGCCTCCAGCCACACACTGCAGAGCCAGAGACGTGACCTCCTCCCCTTGGGCGGGACTGTCACAGAGTAAGGGGGAGTCAGGGCCCCGCACCCCTCTTCCTGAGATTGACTGTGACTCTCAACCAGCCAGTAAAACAGAAGGTTTATTAGATGACAGGAATACAGTCTCAAGCAGAGCGTGTAGGTACGACCAGAACCCCTCAATTAGGCCCTTCTGGGAGGTTCAGGGAGCTTAGACCCCAGCTTGGGGTTCCCTGCGTTGCACCTCCCAGCCTAGCCCTCCGAAGACCAAAACACTCTCTTCCCTAGCAGCTCCTCCCTCCTTTGTTCAGTCTCCCAGGCAGAAGGTGTTACTTCTCCCAACCCCCCTCCTGGCTCAGGTTACAGCTCAGGTAGCTTCCTTCAAGGGAAGTCTCCCATCCCCAATGTAATCCCCCCTGCTACATTCCCAGGTTAAATCTGCCCCGCTCCCTGCTCCGTCACATCGACCCGGGCTGGAGCGGGGCCAGGTCCTTCCCACAGCGACCTCCCCTGCCCAGGGGCTGTTCCCCCTCACTCACGGTGAGTGCCCCACACCCACCGCACGGCCGGGTCCTGTCCGCATGGGTTTGCCCGGCTCAGCCCGGGGCACCGTGGCCCCTGCGCCCGTCACCGGGGGGTTTACCCACAGAAGCGCCCACCCCAATCACCCTGTTTGTCCTCATCTGCATAAATTGACACCTCCACAGCCTGGCCCCGCCCCCTCCCCACAGCCCCGCCCCCACAGGGTCAGGGGTCACCGTGCGCCAATCACAGCACAGACACTGAGCTGAGCAAAGCCACTTTATTGAGTGCAGGGGGGGGGGGCGGTGCCCCAAGGGAGGGGGTCAATATCTCCAGGGGGCAGATCGGTGTCCCGGGGGGGCATCGGGGGGTTCAATATCTAGGGGGGAGGGTCAGTGCCCCGGGGGAGGTTGGCGTCTCGGGGGGCTCTCGGGGCAGGGAGTCACTATCTGGGGGGGTCAGTGCCCCGGGGGGGTCGGTATCCTGGGGGGGTGTCAGGGAGTGATGTCCCGGGGGTATCGGGGGGGTCGGTATCCCAGGGGGGTCAGGGAGCGATGTCCCGGAGGGGGTCGATATCCCGGGGGGGGTCGGTATCTCAGGGGGGTCAGGGAGCTGTGTCCCGGGGGGGGTTGGTATCTTGGGGTTCCAGGCCCCCCCGCACCAGTCGCGCTCAGTCGACGTCCATCCCGGTCACTGTCTCATCCAGCAGCTGGAGCCGCAGGGGGGGCGACGGCTTCGCTCAGCACCGCCGTGGTCCCGGCCCGGGTACCGGTACCGGCCCTGCCTGTGGGGGGGGGAGAGTCAGCCAGCGCCTGGCCTGGCCCCCCAGCACCAGCCCCCCACCTCCCCAACACCTTCCACCTCCCCGACACCCCCTGGCACCGGCCCCCCACCTCCTTCACAGCCCCTTGGCACCAACCCCCCACCTCCACGACACCCCCCCGGCACCAGCCCCCCCACCTCCCTCACACCCCCGGCACCAGCACCCCATGTCCCCGACACCCCCCGGCCCCAGACTCCTGGGTCCCCGCCCCGTCTATCCCCAAACCTCCCCTCCACCCCAGATTCCTGGGTCCCCGCCCTATGCCCCCCTTGGTGCCCCTGGGGTCTCACCTCTGCCCGCGGGGGATGGGGGTGCGAAAGGGGCGCAGGGTCTGGGCCCCCCCCCGGGTGATGACGCACAGATCCACGTTGCTCCCCGAGCCCAGGTCGCTCAGTACCCCGGCCGTGATGGCGTCGGCCAGGAGCTCCTGGGCCTCCGCCAGCTGGGGGGAGAGACGGGTGAGCCCACCGGTCCCGGACGCCTGGGTCCCACCCCCCACATCCCCCACCCGGACGCCTGGGTCCCCGCCCCCACATCCCCCGCCCAGACTCCTGGGTCCCCACATCCCCCACCCGGATCCCTGGGTCCCGCCCCACATCCCGCGCCCGGACACCTGGGTCCCCGCGCCCAAATCCCCTGCCCGGATGCCTGGGTCCCGCCCCCACATCCCCGCACCCCGGACACCTGGGTCCCTGCCCCCACCCGGACACCTAGGTCCCACCCCACCTCCCCCACCCGGATGCCTGTGTCCTTCCCCTATCCCCACACACCCCGCCCGGATACCTGGGTCCCGCCCCCACATCCCCCACCTGGACACCTGGGTCCCTCTCCCACATCCCCTGCCCAGATACCTGGGTCCCTGTCCCACCCCCACATCCCCCACCCGGATACCTGGGTCCCTGCCCCCACATCCCCTGCCCGGACGCCTGGGTCCTTGCCCTGCCCCCACACACCCAGCCTGGATGCCTGGGTCCCACCTCCACACCTTGCCTCACTCTCCCCAGATTCCTGGGTCCCTGAAGCCCCCCCTCACCTCCATGTCTGGCTTGAACCGATCCTCAAGAACTG
This sequence comes from Actinemys pallida, assembly GCA_023634205.1. Taxonomy (NCBI): domain Eukaryota; kingdom Metazoa; phylum Chordata; order Testudines; family Emydidae; genus Actinemys; species Actinemys pallida. The sequence continues at coordinate 414,609 of JALMGD010000037.1, read as the reverse complement.
CAATGGCTGCCGCGGGCCCCAGAGCCTGGGGGGGGGCAGGGAGAGGGGTCAGAGCCAGCCCCATAGACCCCCCCGACACCCCCAGCCCCTCCCCCACCCCCCAGACACCCCCAGCCCCTCCCCTGCTCCCCCACAGACACCTCCAGCCCCTCCCTGATCCCCCACAGACACCCCCAGCCCCTCCCCCGCCTCCCCACAGACACCTGCAGCCCCTCCCCCTATTCCCCCACATATACCCCCAGCCCCTCCCCCCGGTCCTCCCCCCCACAGACACTTGCCCCTCCCTCCAAAGAGCCCATCCCACACCCAGCCCCCCCCCCCCCTCACCCATGGAGGTGAAGGGCAGTTTGCTGGTGGAGCCGTGGGGGTGGACGCTGTAGAGGTGGGGCCCGGTGGAGTCGACGCCCCCCAGGATCAGCGACGCCCCGATGTGACCCTGGTACCTGGGGGGGGAGAACACTGTCAGAGCCTGTGACATCACCCCACCCCAGTGACATCACACCGGGGCCTGTGAGGTCATATCCACTCTGTCCCTAGCCCCCCTGGTCACATCACGATGGCCTGCCCCATGCGGTGATGTCACCTCTATGCCCCGCCCCATGCGGTGATGTCACACTGTGATTCCCCGTCCCATGGGTGATGTCACCGCTATGCCCCGCCCTATGCGGTGATGTCATGCCACGATTCCCTGCCCCATGGGGTGATGTCACCGCTATGCCCCGCCCCATGCAGTGATGTCACGCCGCGATTCCCGGCCCCGGGCAGTGATGTCATGCCCCATGTGGTGATGTCATCGTGCAATGCCCCGCCCCACTCGGTGCTGCCCCGCCCCTCACCGGAACAGCATCTGCTTGAGGAAGCGGCAGGCGGTGGCCACGCGGGGCGGGCGGGCCGGTGGACAGCGAATGCAGCTCCATGTTGGACGACAGCAGCTGGGTCGTCACCTCGGCGTCAGCCGCCACCCCCCGCCCCACAGCAACTAGGGAGAGAGAGACAGGGCTGCGGGTCGGGAGTGAGGGGCACCGGCAGAGCTGGGGGGGGGCAGGGCTGGGCTAGCAGGGGCTGCGGGTCGGGAGTGAGGGGCACCGGCAGAGCTGGGGGGGGGCAGGGCCGGGCTGGCAGGGGCTGCGGGTCGGGAGGGAGGGGCACCGGCAGAGCTGGGGGGGCAGGGCTGGGCTAGCAGGGGCTGCGGGTCGGGAGTGAGGGGCACCGGCAGAGCTGGGGGGGGCAGGGCTGGGGGGGGCAGGGGCTGCGGGTCGGGAGTGAGGGGCACCGGCAGAGCTGGGGGGGGCAGAGCTGGGGGGGGCAGGGGCTGCGGGTCGGGAGTGAGGGGCACCGGCAGAGCTGTGGGGCGCAGGGCTGGGCTAACAGGGGCTGCGGGTCGGGAGTGAGGGGCACCGGCAGAGCTGGGGGGGGGCAGGGCTGGGCTGGGCTGGCAGAGGCTGTGGGTCGGGAGTGAGGGGCACCGGCAGAGCGGGGGGGGGCAGGGCTGGGCTGGGCTGGCAGAGGCTGTGGGTCGGGAGTGAGGGGCACCGGCAGAGCGGGGGGGGGCAGGGCTGGGCTGGGCTGGGCTAACAGGGGCTGCGGGTCGGGAGTGAGGGGCACCGGCAGGGCTGGGGGGGCAGGGCTGGGCTAGCAGGGGGCTGCGGGTCCGGAGTGAGGGGCACCAGGGGGCACTGGGGGGTCACTCACTAGATGTTGGGGGCGATGAAATGGATTTTCTCACAGTTCTTGTCAGCTACGACCATGTCATCAGTGGCGCGAGTGTCGGCCCCGAGAATCACCCCCTCCTGCGGGGAGATGTGGGGCAGGTCAGTGCCCCATAGCCAGCCCCACACCTGCTCCCGGCTCCAGACCTCCCCCTGGGACGGGCTCCCAGCCCCACACCCCCATCTGGGACAGACCCCCAGCGTCACATACCAGCCCCCCCCCCCAGTTCCCCCACCTACCCCAACCCCACACCCTGCCCCTACATAGACCCCCAGCCCCACACCTCCCCTTGGCACATGCCCCCAGCTCCGGCCCCCCCATCCCAGCCCCGCCCCCCGTCCCGGCACCTTGTAGATGAGGCCCGCGATGGTCGTTCCTGTCTTCCTGGCCTTGGGGGGCAGGAAACCCTGGGGGCCCCCGGCCTTCGCCAGAGCCGCATTCCTGGGGGGGGGAAGGCGGCGCCATTGTGGGGGCGGATTGGACACGGGGCCTTTCCCCGCCAGGGGGGCACTGGCCCCAGGTGGGACCCACCCCCCTGGCAGCATCTCCGGCAGCCACGTGCCCCCCGCCTCCCCCAGGGGAATCCCGGCTCATCTCCCCCTCCCTCCCTGGGGGCATTGTTCCACCACCACTGGGGGGGGTGTCGGGGGGGGACAGGGCTGGGCTGGCAGGGGCTGCGGGTCGGGAGTGAGGGGCACCGGCAGAGCTGGGGGGGGCGGGGGGGGGGATTTGTGTTTCACTTTCACTCTCTGATCTCAGGGTGTCGCTGGTTGAGGCTCAGGAGCTGTGGGTCGGGGTCGAGCCCTGTGTGGATGGGGGAGGGGTCTGAGGAGGGACCCAGGCGTCCGGGGGGGTGTCTGTCTCTGCGGGGGGGGTCTCACCTCAGGCAGTTCTCGAAGGCGAAGCCCCCACGTGGCTCTGGGGGGGAGCTTGTCTCCGTCCATGTGGGGGGTAGGCGCTGGGGCCGGGGGCGCTGGGGTCACGGGCGGTCTCTGGGGGTCGCTGGGGGTCGCTGGGAGGCCGGGCCCTGCTCTCCCCACGGCTCCCTGCAGCTCTGTCGGCCTCGCTGGCTCCTTTCACTTTCCCTTTGGGTCACATGGAGCCGGGCAGGGCCTGAGCCAGCGCCAGGATCCGCCCCACAGCCTGAGACGAGAGGCCCCACAGCCTGGCACCCCACACACCCCACGGTGACAGCCCACAGCCCGGCACACCACAGCGCCGCACCCCACACACCCCAACTCGACAGCCCCCCAGGTCCCAGGGTGCCACAGCCCGGCACCCCACACACCCCAGACCCAGACTTGACAGCCCCCCGACAGGCCCCATGGCGCTGCACCCCCCCACAGCCTGGCACCCACCACCATCTACCCACCCCCAACGCACAGGGCCAAGCTCCCGGCACCACGTCCCCCCCACAACCTCCCTGCACACGATGGCCTCTGTGCGCCCCCCCCAACACAGCCCTGTTGCCAGAGCCCCCCCCCATGTACACGCCGCCCCCAGCCACGGCCTGCTCAGCTCAGCACACACCACACAGCTCAACAACTGCACCAGAGTGACCCCCCCCCCCCCAGTACAACACCCCCCAACCACCCACAGCGCGCACTGCTAGAGAACCCAGGTGTCTGGGGGCCACAAACACACAAACCCCCTGCGATGGGGGAGGGGCGAGGCGGAGCTGTGACGAAGTGGGGGGGGGGTTCTTGTTTTCGGTGGCGTTTCAATGGTTTGCATGCGGAGGGGGTGGGACTCAGTTTCCCTGGGTGTTACTGGTTTAACGAGGTGAGGGGAGAGGGAGTGTGTTTTGCAGAGGATCGGAGAGAGGACGTGGGGACCCAGCCGGTGGCCGGGAGGATGGATACCCCAGCGACCAGTGACCTGATGACCCGGAGACCCAGCTGAGGAGACGCAGCCGGTTCTGGCCAGTGGGAGGACAATGGGCTGCAGAGTGAGGACCCAGTGACCGAACCAGCCGGTTCCAGCCAGAGGAGGGAAGCAGGAGAGGAGGCCCCGGTTTACGACCCTGTTTCCCTGGAGAGAAGACAATGGACAGAGGGGGCCTGGGGCCGGGGGTATCAGAGGCCCAGCTGGGAGCAGGGGGGGCTCGGGGCTGTGGGGGGAGCAGGCAGGTCCCCCCTGTGGAGGGTGAGGAGCCCCGGGTGGCCCAGCCTCTATTCCACCCTGGTCCCACGGCCGGCCGGGGACATCGGTTGGCGGCTCCTTCACGGGCCGTGAGCACGGGCGTGTACCTGGCGCGGTTCACACCCGTCCCCAAGGCCTGTCCCTTCTGCGGCGTGCGGGAGAACCGGGCGCACGCCTACCTCGACTGCGCCAGTCACAGCCCGTCCCGGCTCCTCCAGACCCTCTTGGTGAGGTTCTGGCTGCACTTTTCCCCGCACCGGTTCCTCTTCGCGCACCCCATCCGCGGCCCCACGGAGTCGCGAGACCTCCTGGTCAACCTCCTCCTGGCCCTGGCCGGACCCTCCATCGACACCACCAGGAGGAGGAGGATGGACGAGGGGGGGGCTCTGCGACGGTGGGGCCTGTTTCCGCTCCTCCCTCGTCTCACTGGGCAGCTCTGAGGAGCAGCGGGCGTGTCCGGGGTCCTCTGCTCGGTGTCCCCAGCCGGTTCCCTCGTTTTGAACCGGTGACCGTCACTCCCGACCCTGGTTTTCATGAGTTGTCCCACACGATTAGTTGGTCCCTGGGCCCAGTGGTCCGTCCCGCTAGGCTGGGGGAGGGGCCTTTCGAACTGGGTGGGCTTGGGTCTGTCCACCCCCCCCCTCCCCCCCCGGGTTTCCAATAAGGATGCAGGGAGACTGGGATGTGCTGGGCTGAGGGAGGCCAGGCCTGAGGCCGGAGAGTTTCCTGTGCTGGGTTCAGATGCTCAATAAACCTCCTGTGTGACGCTGGCCGGGAGTCGCTCCGGGCGGGGGGCATCGTCCCCTTCATGGGTGGAGGCCCCGGGGGTCCAGAGCGAGGGGACTCCCTGAGGGGGCCCACGGCAGAGACAGACGTGCTAAGGCTCTGAGAGATGCAGCTCCAGGAGGTGGAGGGGCCTGACCCCGGGAGAGAGGGGACCCCCGAGAAGGGCTGTCTCACTAAAAGGGGCACCCCCCACGGACCGCACGGGGCCAGGAGTGGGCACGATCTGTGAGTCCGTGACAGGAGCCCAGGGCTGGGCTGGCAGGGGCTGCGGGTCGAGAGTGAGGGGCACCGGTGGGGGGGCAGGGCTGGGCTAGCAGGGGCTGTGGGTCGGGAGTGAGGCGCTGGCGCTCGCAGTGACATCACGCTGATGACCTCACAATGCTGCTCGGCAATGACCTCACAGCGGGGGCGGGGCCTAGGGGGGTCTCCCGAGGATGAATTGGGCTGAACAGACCCTGGTTTCCCTGCTCGTGTCTCAGGTCCGGGGTGAGCGAACCCAGGCGTCCGGGACACGCCCCTCCCCCATGGGCTCCACTTTAGAAGAGTGAGGGCTTTATAGAACCCAGGCGTCCGGGGGCCCCATTGGATGCGGGGGGGTTTCCTACCTCCTGGGGGGCTGACGCCTCTCCTGCCCCCCCCCAGGTCTCTGCTCCTGCCCCCCTGAAGGTGTCGCTGCCCCGAACAGCTGGGTCCCAGCTCTCTGCATCTGGCTGACTCTGAACCTGTCGCTGCTCGGAGCCCTGGGGGTTGGGGTGGGGCTCGCCCGCCGCAGAAAGGACCCAGGTATCCAGGGAGGGGGAGAGGGAGATGTGGAGAGGACCCAGGTGTCCGGGGAGGGGAGGGAAGGGGGAGATGTGGAGAGGACCCAGGTGTCCGGGGAGGGAGAGATGTGGAGAGGACCCAGATGTCCGGGGGAGAGATGTCAGTGTCCCCAGGACCCAGGTGTCCGGGAAGTCCGCCCCAGTCTGGAGCAGGGTGGGGGGAGGGGAAGGAGCTTTATTGAACCCAGGCGTCCGGGTGCCTGACCTCCCCCGTCCCCTGCTCTGTTGCAGGCTCCACCCCGAAGTGAGGCTCGGAGACCAGGCAGGGGGCGCCCGCCCCCCCTCACCCCGCCCCGCGGGTTCTGCTGCCCAGCGCCCCCCTGGAATAAACGGGGAGCCGGACACCGAATGGGAGTCAATTGGGGGGGCAGAGGGAGCAGCAGGGGGGCTGAGGCGACGGCAGGTGGGGGGAACAGAGGGCACTGGGGAGTGGGGGGTGGAAGGGGCACTGGGGGGCAGGGGGTGGGGAAGGGGTGGGGGAACAGGGGGTGCTGGGGGGGCAGGGAGGTGGGGAAGGGGTGGGGGGAATAGGGGGTGCTGGGGGGACAAGGGGTGGGGGGAACAGGGGGTGCTGGGGACAAGGGGTGGGGGGGAACAGGGGGTGCTGGGGGCAGAGGCTGAGGGGAACAGGGGGTGTTGGGAGGCGGGGGGTGTGGGGAATGGGGTGCTGGGAGGCGGGGGCTGAGGGGAGCAGGGGCTGAGGGGAACAGGAGGTGCTGGGGGGATAGGGGGTGGGGAAGCGGTGGGGGAAAAGGGGGTGCTGGGGGAAAAGGGGGTGCTGGGGGCAGGGGCTGAGGGGAGCAGGGGGTGGGGAAGGGGTGGGGGGAATAGGAGGTGCTGGGGGGACAAGGGGTGGGGGGACAGGGGGTGCTGGGGGCAGGGGCTGAGGGGAGCAGGGGGTGCTGGGGGGGCAGGGGGGTGGGGAAGGGGTGGGGGGAATAGGAGGTGCTGGGGGGACAAGGGGTGGGGGGAACGGGGGTGCTGGGGGCAGGGGCTGAGGGGAACAGGGGGAGCTGGGGGGGAACAGGGGGTACCGGGTTCACCCCCCAACAGAGCCGACGCGGCAGTCGGGGGGGAAACATGTTTATTCCAATCAGCTCCAGGAACGGGGGGTCGGGTCCGGCCGAGCCAGGCTGGGGGAGGAGGTCGGCAGCTCCAATCCGGGCGGTTCTGATCCGGGTTGGGGGCGGTTCCAGGCAGGTCGGGGGCGGAGCCGGGGGGCTGAGCGGGCGGGGGGGCGGTTCCAAGCGGGGTCCGGAGCCGGGGAGGTCCGGGCGGTGCCGGGGGGGTCCGGGCGGGCGGTGCCGGGGGTCTGGAGGCGGTGCCGGGGGGTCCAGGCAGTTCTGGGGGGGTCCAGGTGGTGCCGGGGGGCTCACACCTTGCAGCCGTTCTCCCCGTACCCCTGGGCGAAGGCGCGGAGCTGGGCGCACCGGTTCCGATGGGTCGTGGCCCGGCAGCGCGCGGGGTCCGGCAGCTCCTCGATCCAGGCGGCCGCGTCCAGCAGGTACCGGCGCCTGGGGGGGCAGTGGGGTCAGGGGGGGCCTGGGCAACCCCCACCCCACTGGTGCCCCCCGCCCCTCTGGTACCCATCGACCCTTCTCTGCCCCCCGCCCCCTCTGACCCCTATCGACCCCTCTCTGACCCCTCTCTGCCCCCTGCCATCCCCCACCCCTCTGCCCCCCATCGACCCCCTCTGACCGCCGCCCCTCTGACACCCATCGACCCCTCTCTGACCCCTCTCTGCCCCCTGCCATCCCCCACCCCTCTGCCCCCCATCGACCCCCCTCTGACCGCCGCCCCTCTGCCACCCATCGACCGTTCTCTGTCCCCCGCCCCTCTAACCCCTATCGACCCCTCTCTGACCCCTCTCTGCCCCCTGCCATCCCCCACCCCTCTGCCCCCCATCGACCCCCCTCTGACCGCCGCCCCTCTGGCACCCATCGACCCTTCTCTGCCCCCCGCCCCTCTGACCCCTATCGACCCTTCTCTGCCCCCCGCCCCTCTGACCCCCACCCCTCTGACCCCTACCCCTCTGCCTCAGATGCGTCCCCTCCTGCCCCCCGCACTCACCGGCCCTGGGGGTCCAGCGTCTCCCCGTCCTGCCCCATCAGCAGGTAGCGTCTGCCCGGCTCCAGGCGGCTCCGGCACGAGGCGCGGACCAGGAACCAGCGGCTCTGCCCGGCCTCCAGCCCCACGTCCTCCGCTGGGGGGGGCAGGTTAGAGGGGGGGGGTCGCCCTGCTCCCTTCTTCCCTGGGGCACCCCACCCCGCCCCCCACAACCCCCCCGCCCCCAGCTCCCCTCCCCCACAATCCCCCTCCCCCACCCCTTCCCCCACAACCCCCCAGCTCCCCTCCTCCTCCCCGCCCCCCGACAACCCCACAACCCCCCAGCTCCCCTCCCCCACCCCTCCCCCCCACAGCTCTCCTCCCCCAGCTCCCCTCCCCCCCACAACCCCCCCTCCCACAGCTCCCTCCCCCCACAACCCCCCAGCACCCCTCCCCCACCCCTCCCCCCACAACCCCCCAGCTCCTCTCCTTCTCCCCGCCCCCATCAACCCCCCGCCCCCCACAACCCTCCACCCCCAGCTCCCCTCCCCCACCCCGCCCCCCACAATTCCCTCCTCCCCTCCGCCAGCTCCCCCCCCTTCCCTCCCCCCACAACCCCCCAGATCCTCTCCTCCTCCCCGCCCCCTACAACCCCCCGCCCCCCAGCTCCCCTCCCCCAGCTCACTCCCCCTCCCTTCCCCCCACAGCCCCCCTCCCCTAGCTCACTCCCCTCCCCCCACAACCCCCCTCCCCCAGCTCACTCCCATCCACCCCCCACTCACTGAACTGAAGGGGCTCCAGGATCTCGGCCTCGTAGGCCCGGAAGCCGCTCTGCTCCTGCAGCTGCAGAATCCGAACCTCGTACCCTGGGGAAAGGGGGGGTCAGCATGGGCAGGGGTCACACAGTCCCTCCCCCAGCCCGTACTGTGCCCTGGGGCTGCTGGGGGGCTGTGGGTCAGGATCTGTGGGGTGAGGGGGGGTGGGTGTGACCAAGTGGGAATTTTTCATAGGATTTTGCACAAATATGCTGTGTGCCTCAGTTTCCCCACGTGCTGCCTGTTTCCCTGGGTGGGGGAAGGGGGTTTCCTGTGGGGGGGGGCCTGCCACAGGCCGGGGCAGGAGGCGGGATGGAGGGGTGCTGGGGACTTGGGGGGCGAGACAGGGCTGTGGGGCTGACCCTCGGCACTAACAGAGGAGTTCCAGCCAATGAACCAACCGGCGCGTTCCCTGCTGGCGGCGGGGCGGGGGCCCTGGGCTGGGCTGGGAAGTTGTGGGGGCCCGTGGGTGGGAGACCTGGGAGGGGCCATGGGGTGGGAGATCTGCGGGGTGGGGGGGCCGTGGGGGGGATATCCGGGGGGCCCATGGGGAGGGCGTGGGGGGGGAGATCTGGGGGGTGGGGGGCCCATGCGGTAGGAGATCTGGGGGGCCCATGGGGTGGGAGATCAGGGGGGTGGGAGGGCCATGGGGGGGAGATCGCGGGGGCTCGCGGGGAGGCCGTACCGTACTGCACCCGGGGGCTGTAGCAGGCGAACTCGGTCCGATTGGCCTCCGTCACCTTGTCCTCCAGGGTCCGCCTCAGCCGTGGGCAGGCGCCTGTGGGGGAGACGGGTCAGGACTCCTGGGTTCTCTCCCGGCTCTGGGAGGGGAGTGGGGGCTGGTGGGTTAGAGCAAGGGGGGCTGAGAGCCCGGACGCCTGGGTTCTCTCCCGGCTCTGGGAGGGGAGTGGGGGCTGGTGGGTTAGAGCGGGGGGGCTGGGAGCCAGGACTCCTGGGTTCTCTCCCGGCTCTGGGAGGGGAGTGGGGACTGGTGGGTTGGGGGGGGGCCGGGAGCCCGGAGGCCTGGGTCCCCGGCGGGGGGGCTCACCCTCAGCGCACTGGCAGACGTCCTGGGAGCACAGGGCGGAGACGAAGCTGCTCCGGGCCGGGGCCGTGTAGAAGATGCTGCAGCGCTTGGCTGGGGGGAGAGGTGGGGGGCCAGTGGGGGGGGCTGGATCCCCACTGCCCCCATGTGCCCCCTTCCCCACCCCACTCCCATGTACCCATCCGACCCTTCCCGCCCCGCTCCTGCCCCACACCCCCTGCCCCCCAACTCTTCCCCCGGCCCTCGCACGACCCCCCCGCCTGCCCCACCCATTCTGCCCCCCAACTCCCCCCCCGGCCCTCGCACGACCCCCCTGCCTGCCCCACCCATTCTGCCCCCCAACTCCCCCCCCCGGCCCTCGCACGGCCCCCCCACCTGGCTCGTAGAAGTCGTAGAGGCTGGCGCTGGCCGGCTGCAGCAGCCCCACGGGCACTGGCTGGGCGGCCCGGAACCCCACACAGTCCCGCTCCTGGGGCACCTGGGGGGTGGGGCGGAGGTCAGACACGGGGAGCGGCCCCCCCCCAACCCCTCCAACAGAAACCACAGCCCCTGGGGGACCCTCCCTCCTGTCCCCCACCATCACTCTGCCCCCCATACCCCTCCCCCCACTGCAATCACCACCCCCCAGGGGCCCCTCCCTCCTGCCCCCCACTGCTGAGCCCCCCAGCCTCCCTGTACCCCTTCCCCCACGGAAATCATAGCCCCCTGGGGGCCCCTCCCTCCTGTCCCCACCACCGCCCAGCCCCCCTGTACCCCTCCCCCACCCCAACCCCCCCACTGTAATCACCGTCCCCCAGGGGCCCCTCCGTCCTGCCCCCCACTGCTCAGCCCCCCCAGCCCCCCTGTACCCCTCCCCCCACCTCCCTCACCGTCTCGAAGTAGAGCAGGAGTCTCTGGCCCTGGACTTCGTAGTGGCTGATGTAGCGATCGGACAGGTCCTTCAGCTGGGGGGGGGCGGGGGGGTTACACACGCCTGACACGGCCCCCCGCCCCCCACAGCCCCGCCCCCACACAGCCACACAGCCCCTCCCCCCACAGCACCACCCAGACACACAGCCCCTCCCCCCACATCCCCTCCCCCACCCAGACACAGCCCTCCCGCACCCAGACACTGCCCCCAGCCCCCTCCCCCACCCAGACACGGCCACCCACAGCCCCTCCCCCACCCAGACACGGCCACCCACATTCCCTCCCCCACCCAGACACTGCCCCCCAGCCCCTCCCCCCCAGCCCCTCCCCCACCCAGACACACAGCCCCTCCCCACACATCCCCTCCCCCACCCAGACACAGCCCCTCCCCAACCCAGACACACAGTCCCTCCCCCCACAGCCGCTCCCCACCCAGACACAGCCACCCACAGCCCCTCCCCCACCCAGACACGGCCACCGTGAAGGTGGCAGGAGGGAGGGGGGCCGAGGTGGGGGGATGGATGGGGGGAGTGGGGGGGATCGGGGGCCCCTAACCTTGTCGAGATCGTCTATGTGGGGCTGGAAGCCGCTCAGCAGGGTGATGTCGGCGATGGCCATGCCGGAGAGACTGGAGCCCGGCTGCCTCCTGCGGGGGAGGGGACACTGTGAGAATGGGGGTACACCAGGAAGTCCCACTCCCCGTGTCAGTGTCCCGCCCTTGTAGCACATGGACACACAGGAAGTCCCGGCACAAACGGAAATGAGGTTAAGGCATAAAGTCCCGCCTCCACATGGATACATCAGTCCCGCCCCCCATAGCACATGGACAACAGGAAGGCCCACCCTTGTTAGAATAAGGCTAAGACAGGAAGTCCCGCCCCCATAGCACATGGACAACAGGAAGTCCCGCCCCCCAGCAGAAGTGGCGTGGCCAGACCCTGGCGCCCCGACTCACCAGATGCAGACAGAATAGGCCACGTCCTTGTTGCGCTTGCTGGGGTCTGCCGCCTCCCTGCGGCGCCGGCGCCGGGCGTCGAACCAGTGGATGGGGTGGAGCGGGGCCTCAGCCGCGGGGGCCTCCCCCCCATAGTCATAGTCATAGTCATCCTCCTCGTCCACTGCGGGGCACAAACCGCGGCCTCAGCCAGCCCCGACCAGGAAACGGGGGGCCGGCCCTTTAAAAAGTGTGGCCTAAAGGCTATGACATCATGGAGGAGGCGGGGCCTCGCTGCAGCCCTGGAGGCTCCGCCCCCCTTGCCAATGGGGAAATTGTGGGGGTTCTGCCCTGAAAAGGCCTAAAGAGCCCCGCCCACCCACTTAACCCTTCCCGCGCCAGCGGGCACTCACCCTCGAAGCGCACGTCCCCGCTGACCGTCACCTCCAGCCCCAGGCTCTGGCACGAGCCGTTGTGCAGCTCCAACACGTTGTACAGCTTCAGCACCTGGGCACAGGAGCCGGGAGAACCCAGGAGTCCAGGCTTCCAGCCCCACCCCCACCCGCTCTAACCACCAGCCCCCACTGCCCTCCCCGAGCCGGGAGAGAACCCAGGAGTCCGGGCTTCCAGCCCCACCCCCCCCCCCCGCTCTAACCACCAGCCCCCACTGCCCTCCCCGAGCCGGGCAGAGAACCCAGGAGTCCTGGTTCCCAGCCCCCACATCTCTAACCCACCAGCCCCCACTGCCCTCCCCGAGCCGGGAGAGAACCCAAGAGTCCTGGCTCCCAACCCCTCCTGCTCTAACCCACCAGCCCCCACTCCCCTCCCAGAGCCGGGGAGAGAACCCAGGAGTCCTGGCTCCCAGCCCCCCCTGCTCTAACCCACCAGCCCCCACTCCCCTCCCAGAGCCGGGAGAGAACCCAGGAGTCCTGGCTCCCAGCCCCCCCTGCTCTGACCCACCAGCCCCCACTCCCCTCCCAGAGCCGGGGAGAGAACCCAGGAGTCCTGGCTCTCCCCCCCCCCCCCGCTCTAACCCCCCAGCCCCCACTCCCCTCCCCGAGCCGGGAGAGAACCCAGGAGTCCGGGCTTCCAGCCTCACCTGCTCTAACCACCAGCCCCCACTGCCCTCCCCGAGCTGGGATAGAACCCAGGAGTCCTGGCTCCCAACCCCCCTGCTCTAACCCACCAGCCCCCACTCCCCTCCCAGAGCCGGGAGAGAACCCAGGAGTCCTGGCTCCCAGCCCCCCCTGCTCTAACCCACCAGCCCCCACTGCCCTCCCCGAGCTGGGGATAGAACCCAGGAGTCCTGGCTCCCAACCCCTCCTGCTCTAACCCACCAGCCCCCACTCCCCTCCCAGAGCCGGGGAGAGAACCCAGGAGTCCTGGCTCTCCCCCCCCCCCCGCTCTAACCCCCCAGCCCCCACTCCCCTCCCAGAGCCAGGGAGAGAACCCAGGCGTCCTGCCCCCAGGCCCATGTTACTCACAGTCAGGGTCCCCTTTCCTTTCCCTTCCACCTTCACTCGGAGGTTGTCGCCCAAGGAGAACTGGGGGGGAAAAATGGGGGGGATCAACTAACATGGTAAAACCAGGGGAGACACTGGGGGGCTGTGAAACCACCTCTCAGCCCATGGGCGGGAGAAATCTGGGGGACATGGAATAGGGCGGGGACTGGCTGGCTCAGGGGGGCAGGGAATGGGGCAGGGACGGGCTGGCCCAGGGGGGCGGGGAATGGGGCAGGGGGCCTGTCCCCTCTAGGGGGCACCGGCTCCCAACCGGCCCCAGGGCGGGGACTGGCTGGCTCAGGGGGGCTGGTAATGGGGCTGGGACGGGCTGCATCTGGGTTCACTCGCCTGCAGCTCTTCCTGGATGTGGTTCTGGGAGCGGTCGAGAATCACTTTCTTGGTGCCTGATCTGCCTGGGCTGGAGAACGTTAAATCCAGCGCGTTCCCTTCTGGGGTGTAGGTGTTGATCCAGTACTGGGAGAGGGCATCCAGTGCCACCACCGTGTCCTGCAAACAGCCAGCCATGGGACCCAGGAGTCCTGGCTCCCAGCCCCCCCTGCTCTAACCACCAGCCCCCACTCCCTTCCCAGAGCGAACCCAGGAGTCCTGGCTCCCAGCCCCCCCTGCTCTAACCACCAGCCGCCACTCCCCTCCCAGAGCCGGGGAGAGAACCCAGGAGTCCTGGCTCCCAGCCCCCCCTGCTCTGACCCACCAGCCCCCACTCCCCTCCCAGAGCCGGGCAGAGAACCCAGGAGTCCTGGCTTCCAGCCCCCTCTGCTCTAACCCACCAGCCCCCACTCCCCTCCCAGAGCCGGGGATAGAACCCAGGCGTCCTGGCCGGGACCTGTGTGGATTTGAAGCCGCCACCGTAGTTCTTCTGCTCCGTCAGCCACCGGGCAACTTTCTTGGCGGTCGAGAGGTCGTTGTGCAGCACGAGGTGCAGAAGCGCGTAGGCCGTGGCCTCGACCGAGATGGCTGAAGCGGAGGTGGCCCCACTCTGCTCCATTCCCCAAAACATCATGGTCCCCTCTGGGGGGGAGAGAGACCCAGCTTCAATACACCAGCCTTGGGGGCTGCGGTACCGCCCGCCGCCACTGGGGGGGGGGGGGCTGGGGGGGCAGAGGCTGTACCGGGGGGGGGGGGGCAGAGGCTGCAGTGTGGGGAGCCGGGGGGGCACAGGCTCCACCGGGGGGGCCGAGGCTGCAGCGTGGGGGGGGCCGAGGCTGCACCGGGGGGCCTGGAGGGCAGAGACTGCAGCGGGGGGGTTGGGGGGCAGAGGTTGCAGTGGGGGGGCTGGGGGGGTAGACGCTGCAGCCAGAGGACGCACCATTGTCCTGCAGGGCGAGGTCCCGGAGCCGGCGGTCAGCAGCCTGGATGGCGGACGCGTTGTCGGAGGCCAGGGACAGGGCGTAGGCCGTGATGGCGGCCGGGTAGGGGTCCCGGCCCTGCTCCGGCGCTGCCGACAGGTACCGCGTGGCCCGGGACAGGCTGCTTTTCTGTGCGGGGGGGGAGATCAACGATCAGACAGAACCCCCCAGCCCCCGACTCCCCCCCACTTGCCCATCTCCCTCCGTACCACGCGTGCCCGCTGCTGCTGCTTCTCTGTCTGCAGCTCCGGGTTGGCCTCTTGCCCCTCGTACACCGCCAGCGCCTGCTTCAGGGCCACCACCACGAACGCCGTGAGCGAGACGCCCCCCTGGTGCCCCCCGACGCCACCCTGGGGGGAGAGAATGGGGGTGAGCGTGCGAGGCACACGTGCAAGGGACGCCCTGCGGGCACCAGCCGACACTGGTAGCGGTGAGTTCCACAAGTGCACAGCCTGGTGCTTCAGTGGTATCACCTGCCCCCCACTACCCTGGGGCTTGGGGGTCAATGGGGGGTGGGAGTCAGGGCACAGATCTAAGTGTGAAAACCGGAGTGTGCCAGGCAGGGAGGGGCGTGGGCCAACCCGAGTGCAGGCTGTGAGCGTGAAGGGGACCACATCTAGACACGCCTGGTGAGGGTGCAAATCCGAGCACGCACGGCCGGAGCGGCGCACCGCTTAGTGCCAGGGGCAGGATACAATGGTGAACATGCCGCTGGGAATGTGCCCGTTGGGGCGCGGGGCATGTGTACAAATCCGCCTGTGCACGGCGTGAGTGTGCAAATCTGAGCACACGAGCCCTGCGTGGTGGTGGGAGCCGAGGGGCACGTCTGGGCGTGCAAGATCTGAGGGGAGCAAGGCGTGTGAACGCAGGCCGAGCTCAGGTTGTGAGCAGAGCATGAGTCTGGTGCAGCTGTGAGCGTGCGGCCTGTTGGGTTACCGTGCAAATGGGAGTGTAAATACTTGTGCAAATTGTGGGCTGTGTGTTGGTGTGACTCCAGCCGGGCTCTGAGCCCAGGTCAAACCCGTGTGTGCAAAAAGAGCACTGGGGGCTTTGCACACCAGGGCTGTGAGTGTGCGTGGGCAAAATTGCACCTGCATGTGCCAAGTGTGAGTTTGCAACATGACAGTGAGTGTGCAAGGGAGCCTGTGTGTGACAGGAGGTATCTAGTCCAAGCCCCTGCTCAAAGCAGGACCAATCCCCAGACAGATTTTTGCCTGAGATCCCTAAGTGGCCCCCACAAGGACTGAACTCACAACCCTGGGTGTTGCAGGCCAATGCTCAAACCACTGAGCTATCCAGCTTTGATTCAAAGATCAAACCAGGAATATTAACATTTAGGGAGACACTGGAGGGAAATAGTGTCATTGTCTCTGTGTCTCTTTGAAGGTTGTGGTAACCTGTATCTGAACGGTTTAATGGATAAATTACCCTGTGCTAATTGCCAGGATGTTTGAAAGAAGAAGAGTTAAGCCTATTGTTTTCTCAGGCCAAAAGGCTGCTGGAAATGTATAAAAACCCTGGGACACGATCCTGCTTCATCTCAGATCTGCTTTGGGTTTCAAGAGGGGGAAACCTTAAGCCACAAGGATTGAGATCCCCAGTCATTGACTGGAGCCGCCCTGAACACGGACATTGGACTATAACCTCTGGACTATTTCTAAAAGGACTTTTGGCAACTACAAGCTCATCTCTGCTGTATCTGAACCTCAAGAATTGAATTCAAGTCTGTCTGTATATTGATCTTTTAACCAACACTCTCTCTCTTTTCTTTTCTAATTAATTTTAGTTTAGTTCATAAGAATTGACTATAGTGTGTATTTTGGGTCAGATCTGAGTTATAATTGAACCTGGGTATGTGGCTGATCCTTTGGGGTTGGAAGAACCTTTCTTGTATCTGATGAGAGAAGATTTTCAGAATTTATCATCATCTGTTTGATGTGTGTCTGGCCGGAGGCCGGGAACTCGACGGGCCCGGCGCAGTTTGGCGGCTGAGTGACCGGGGGGCTGACACGGGGGCTGGTGGGTAAATCTCAGCACTGAAAGATCCACCAGTGTTCGGGGTTTGTCTGCCCCGGTCTGTTTGCAGTTCACCCTGATTGAGTGACCTCAGCTGGCTCCCACGGGCAGCACCGTCACAGTGGCATGTGGCACGGCCCCTGTGCATTGTGAATATGCAGGGGCACCTGCATGACTCCGTGGCAAGTATGTGAGGGCAAGTTGTGCAATGCACCAGCTAGTGTGCAAGGGGGATAGTGCATGCAGGAGCATTTGTAAATGTGCAACATCTCAGTGAGTGTGTGAAGGCAGTTGTGCAACATCTGTAGGTGAGCGTGTAACATGGGTGAGCGTGTGATGTGGAGTGACTATGCAAGTGTGCACATGAATGTGCAAGGCAACGGCAAGTGTGCAAGGCAGCAGGGTGTGAGGATGAGGGTGCAGATGAAAGTGAGCATGCAAAATTGGGGATCAGGTGTGCAAGGCCCAGGGTGTGAATGTGAGTGTGAGGCAGTAGTGTGTGTGAACGTGCAAATGTGTTTGTGCAAGGTCATTGTGTGAGGGGATTGTGCAGGCAACAGCGAGCGTGCAAGGGGAGTGTGCAGGCAACAGCGAGCGTGCAAGGGGAGTGTGCAGGCAGCAGGGAGTGTGCGAGGGGAGTGTGCAGGCAGCGAGCGTGCAAGGGGAGTGTGCAGGCAGTAAGTGTGCGAGGGTAGTGTGCAGGCAGCAGCGAGCGTGCGAGGGCGTAGGGGCACGTGCAATCTCACCTGCATGTCCCGGTGGATGACGGGCTGCGGGTCACGGAAGGAGCCGTCGGCCTGTTGGTTCCCCAGCAGCCACGTCACCGACTCTCGAATCCCGGCATTGTCCACGGCCTGGTACTGCCGGCTGAGCGCCAGGACCTTCACCACGAACGCCGTCAGCCTGGGGGGGGCCGGGGTCAGGGGGGCCGACTCACAGACCCCGGCCCTGGCCCCGGAGGGGATCCCCCAGAGCCCCCAGCTGCCTCCCGGCCCTTCCCTGGGGAGTGGATCCGCCCACAGAGCCCCCAGCCCCGGATCCCCCCTCACAGACCCCCCACGACACCTCCCGGCCCTTCCCTGGGGAGCGGATCCCCCCCAGAGCCCCCAGCCCCGGATCCCCCCCTCACAGCGCCCCCACGACGCCTCCTGGCCCTTCCCCAGGGAGCAGATCCCCCCACAGAGCCCCCAGCCCTAGACCCCCCCACATCCCCCCCACAGAGCTCCCGGGCCTGGACCCCACCCCTGACCCTCCCCAGCCCCCCCCCCCCCCCCGGCTCTCGGCTCACCAGGTGCTGCTGGCCCGGTGCAGCCAGGCGCCGTACGACCCGTCCGTCTTGCGGAAGGTCAGGATACGCTCGTAGCCTGGGGGGGAGGGGATGCAACGGGGGGGTCACATTGGGGGGGTTCGACCCCCACCCTCCGTGCCCACTGCCCCCCTTGCGGGGCTCGTGCCTGGGGGGTGCAAGCGAGGGAGGGACAAGCGTCCGCGGGTCTGTGCGCTGGGCGTGCAAAGGGGGGCTGCACATGTGTGTGCAAAGTGCAAGGGCCAGTGGGTGGCCACGGCGGGTCAGGTACCCACGTGCCAGGGGACAAGCGTGCGAGCTGGGGTCCGGTGTCCCATGCCTGGGTGCAGCTGCCCCAGCCCAGCCCAGCCCTCTCGCCCCCCACCCTGGCCCGGCCCTCCTCACCCCCACCCTCGCCCGCCCTGGTGCCCGGCCCCCGTCGTCCCCGGCCCCCCTCGCCCGCCCTGGTGCCCAGCCCCCCCTCACCCCCACCCTTGCCTGCCCCGGTGCCCGGCCCCCCTCGTCCCCGGCCCCCGCCCGCTCCGGTACTCAGCCCCTCTCACCCCCCACCCCCGCCCGCACCGGTGCCCGGGGCGCTCACCCACGCGCAGGTGCTCCAGCCCCTCCTGCTTGCGCTCAGGTTTGAGCTGGGTCCACTGCTCCGTCTCGTCCAGGTAGTGCATGGCGTAGAGCCCGGGCGCCATGTAGATCATCGTCTGCTCCGCGCAGCCCCGCGGCACCCGCAGGAGCCCCACCAGCCCGGCGGGCGAGAGCGACTTCTCCAGCGTGTCCACGGGCACGTCAGCTGCCCCATGGCGGGGGGGAGAGACAGTGTCAGCGACCCACGGACCCCGCGCCGGGCAGAGCCAGAGCCCCAGCGACCCACGGACCCCGCGCCGGGGAGAGCGACACAGAGCCCCAGCGACCCACGGACCCCGCGCCGGGGAGAGCCAGAGCCCCAGCGACCCACGGACCCCGCGCCAGGGAGAGCGACACAGAGCCCCAGCGACCCACAGACCCCACGCCGGGGAGAGCCAGAGCCCCAGCGACCCACGGACCCCGCGCCAGGGAGAGCGACACAGAGCCCCAGCGACCCACGGACCCCGCGCCAAGGCCGGGGGAGGTGGTGTTGGGGTGAGGACAGGGATGGGGAATGCAGTGGGGTGGGGATGTGGGGAGGGGCATCAGGGCAGTGACAAAGTGGTTCTGTTCTTAGGCCAGGTCTACACTAACCCCCTAATTCGAACTAAGGTACGCAACTTCAGCTACGTGAATAACGTAGCTGAAGTTCGAAGTACCTTAGTTCGAACTTACCTCGGTCCACACGCGGCAGGCAGGCTCCCCCGTCGACTCCGCGGTACTCCTCTCGCTGAGCTGGAGTACCGCAGTCGACGGCGAGCACTTCCTGGTTCGACTTATCGCGTCCAGACAAGACGCGATAAGTCGAACCCAGAAGTTCGATCGCTCGCTGCCGAACTACCAGGTAAGTGTAGACCTGCCCTCAATGTTTTCTCTGAACCCTGTGTGTGTGCCTCAGTTTCCCCTCTGAGTTACTCAGGTGTCTAGTTGGTGGCTGTGATGTTATTGTCACAAACTGGGACCGTATAGATCATTGTTGCAACCAAAGTCCTGTAGTGGCACCAAATCTTGTATAAAGGGGGTCAAATCAGGTGTCTAAGATGAGGTTATGGATTGCTGGTTGTGATTATGCTGTCTATATGTGTGTGTCAATTTTTGTATTTAAAGTTATAAGTATCGGCTCTGTCCTGTCTGTATTTCACACTTGTGCTCTGCTTCTGGGTGACATCCCAGACAAGCTGGTGTTAGCTCTGCCTAGCCTGCTTGATGGCCCATTAAGGCCCATCAGCTACAACTGACGCATTGAGAGAAGCAGATACACCTGGTGACTCGGGGCACGTCTACACTACGCGCTGGATCAGCGGGTAGCGATCGATCGATCTATCGGGGTTTATCGCGTGTGGTGTAGACGTGATAAATCGATCCCTGATCGCTCCCCGTCGACTCCGGAACTGCGCCGCGGTGAGAGGCGGAAGCGGAGTTGACGGGCGAGCGGCAGTGGTCAACTCGCTGCCATCCTCACGGCCGGGTAAATCGACCTGAGATACGCCGACTCCAGCGACGCTATTCGCTAGTCGCTATTCACAGAGCTGAAGTCGACGTATCTTAGGTCGACCCCCCCAGTGTAGACCAGCGCTCAGCAAGGCAGGGCCAGGCCTAGGGACCAATCTCCAGGCCATGGGCTGGAATAGGCGTCTTTGGAAGAAGGAAAGAAAGGCCACGTGACAAGACACTGGAAAAAGCTGCTAAAAGAACAGGCGTCCGGGTGGCACCTTAGAGACTAACACAGTTATTTGAGCATAAGCTGTCGTGGGCTAGAACCCATTACTACTACTACTGTAGCCCACGAAAGCTTGTGCTCAAATAACTGTGTTAGTCTCTAAGGTGCCACCCGGACTCCTGTTCTTTTAGCGGATACAGACTAACACGGCTGCTTCTCTGACACCTGTCAAACGCTGCGGCATCTTCTCCATCTGGTCTTCAATCCTGCTTCTTACCTCTGGAGGGACTTTGCTACAACTGAAGCTCTGAACAAGGGACTGAATGACCCATCCCAGCTGGGGATGTTCCAGAGACTTGATTTGAACCTGCAGTTTATTCCATCACTGCTACAAGCCTGAACCAAGAACTTGGCCATTACTGGATGTCATTGATTCCATTTAACCGATTCTAACTCTCATCTCTATCTTTTTCCCTTTATGAATAAACCTTTAGATTTTAGATTCTAAAGGATTGGCAACAGCGTGATTTGTGGGTAAGATCTAATTTGTATATTGACCTGGGTCTGGGGCTTGGTCCTTTGGGATCGAGAGAACCTTTTTTCTTTTACTGGGGTATTGGTTTTCATAACCATTCGTCCCCATAATGAGTGGCACAGGTGGTGATACTGGGAAACTGGAGTGTCTAAGGGAATTGCTGGTGTGGTTAGCCAGTGGGGTGAGACCAAAGTCCTCTCTGTCTGGCTGGTTTGGTGTGCAAAGGACCCCCAGCCTTGGGCGGTGACTGCCCGGCTCTGAGTGATTTGTCCTGAATTGACACTCTCAGTGGGGTCCCGCCAGAGGCCTCAGCGTGACGGGGCGGAGGCGCGTGGGCGTCACAGCGACCCCTAGAGGCTGCCTGGGCACAGAGCGGCCAACGCTGTCACCTGACGTGGGCAAGGAGCAGCCGGGGGGGTCGGCGCAGCCCAGGGGGGGCGGCTGGCCCGGGAAAGCGACAACGGCCAGAGGAGGGACAGCGGGGGGCTGCTGGGAATGAGTCTGTCTCCGGGTTTGGGACTTGAGGGGGGGCCCAGGGCCTGGATGGCGGGAAGGGGGGGGCCGCGGGAGGATGGGTGATGGGGGAGGGGTGGCATGGGGGCACGGGGATGGGGAAGGGGCAGCGGGGTATGGGGAAGGGGGGGAGGGGCAGCGCGGGGGTCTCTCACCCGTGACGCGGACGCCCATCTTGAAGTCCCCGTCGGGGAGGGCGTTGGGGGGCAGCTCCCCAGGGATCTCCAGCGCTCGGCTGAGCCTCTCTGTGGGGGGAGGGGGGTCAGATGGGATCCGGGTAGCCCCCAAACCCCACCCCGGGAGCAGCCCCCCCCACACAGAGCCCCCCCTTGGCACCCTATGGAGCCCCTCAGAGACTCCCCCTCCCCCCTGCCCCCTGGGGGTCGCCCACCTTCCGAATCCAGCGAGAAGCTCATCTCCTCCAGGTGGGTGGCGCCTTCTCTCTGGGGGGCAAGATGGGGGGTCAGAACGGATACCCGGGTGGGCAGATGGGGCAGGGGATGGGCAGGTGGGGGAGGGGCAGAGGGCAGGCAGGGGAGGAGAGGAGGGGGTCAAGCTGGGGGAGGGGCGGAGCATGTTGGGGAGGGGCAGGCAGGGGCAGAGGGGGCAGGAACAGGTGTGGGGGCAGAGGGGGCAGGGGGGCAGAGGGGAGGGCCAGGCGGGGAGGGGCAGGCGGGGGAGGGGCAGAGGGGGCAGGGGAGGGGAGGGGCGGAGCAGGCGGCAGCTCCGTGGGCCTCCGTGGGGATCGGCCCCCCTCTCACCTCCACCCGCAGGCTCCGGGCGATGCTGTCCCCGAGCCCCCAGGCCCCCTGTGCCGTGATGGTGATGGGGATGTCGGCGGCGCCCATGGGCACCACAGCGAAGGGCACGGCCAGCGCCCCCTTCGCCGGCACCTGCACGGCCTGTCGCCGGATCCGGTCCCCCGTCGCCGGGGAGCAGACGCCCTCCGAGCGCTCCATGTGCACCGAGACCTGGGGGGAGAGAGACTGAGACCCCGCATGGGCTGCGGGCCGGGGCTATGGGGCACCAGCAGGGCTTGGGGGCAGGGCCGGGGGCTGCAGGTCGGGACTGAGGGGCACCACAGGGGGGCAGGGGGCTGCGGGTTGGGGCTGGGGGGCACCAGCAGGACAGGATCAGGGCCGGGGGCAGGGGGCTGCGGGTCGGGGCTGGGGGCAGGGCAGGGCCGGGGGCAGGGGGCTGCGGGTCGGGGCTGGGGGCAGGGCAGGGCCGGGGGCAGGGGGCTGCGGGTCGGGGCTGGGGGCAGGGCAGGGCCGGGGGCAGGGGGCTGCGGGTCGGGGCAGAGGGGCATCGGCAGGGCAGGGGGGCAGCGGCTCGGGGCCGGGGGCAGGGCCGGGGGCAGGGGGCTGCAGGTCGGGGCTGGGGGCAGGGGGCTGCGGCTCGGGGCAGAGGGGCATCGGCAGGGCAGGGGGGGCACAGCCGAGCGGGGGCCCCTCACGTTGACGGGTCGATCCTGGTAGTTGTACAGCACCGGGCGCAGCTCCAGCTGCTCGAATCGCTTCACCGCGTAGGGCAGCCGCAGTGAGACGTGGAAATCCTGGAAGACGCGGACGCTGAGCGGGTCGGAGACGCAGATCCCTGGGGCGGGGGAGGAGGGGGTGAGCTGGGGGGGGCGAGCTGCGGTGGGGGCAGATGGGGGGACGGGAGGACGGACTCACCGGTGGTCGGCGACATGCTGATGGCCTGGATCTCCCAGGTGGTGATCGAATCCGGCACCAGGTGGGTTTGCCTGCGGGAGACAGGCCGGGGTGGGGGGGTCAGTGGGGTGGGGGCTGGGCTGCACCTGGAGGCTGAGGGGCTGGGTAGGGAGGGTGGCCCCAGGGAAGGTGCTTGGAGAGATATGGGGGGATGCCTGGGAAGGAGGGGAGCCCCAGGAGATTTGTGGGGGGAGGGGTGGTAAGGTGGGGGAGGGGCACCCGAGGAGAAGTGGGGGGAGGGCTGGTGACGTGGGGAAGGGGCACCCGTGGATAAGTGGGGGAGGGGCACCCTGGGGGTCCCTGACCGGCTGCTCCCGTCCACGGTGATGGTTTTCCAGAGCCAGCTCTCAGGGAAGACGCTCCGGGTCTGCACAGAATCGTCGTCGAAGAAATCGTCCTCGTCCACCTCGAGGTTCACTGTGTGGGGGAGAGCGGGGCGGGGGTCAGCGGTGGGGGGGGGGACCCCAGAGCCAGGCTCCCACTCCCTGCTCCAGCCCCCACTCCCCTCCCAGAGCTGGGGAGAGAACCCAGGCATCTGGGCTCCCAGCCCCCCATGCTCTAACCCACCAGCCCCCACTCCCCTCCCAGATCCAGGGAGAGAACCCAGGAGTCCGGGCTCCCAGCCCCCCCTGCTCTAACCCACCAGCCCCCACTCCCCTCCCAGAGCCAGGGAGAGAACCCAGGAGTCCTGGCTCCCAGCCCCCCTGCTCTAACCACCAGCCCCCACTCCCCTCCCAGAGGCGGGAGAGAACCCAGGTGTCCTGGCTCCCAGCCCCCCCTGCTCTAACCACCAGCCCCCACTCCCCTCCCAGAGGCGGGAGAGAACCCAGGCGTCCTGGCTCCCAGCCCCCCCTGCTCTAACCCACCAGCCCCCACTCCCCTCCCAGAGCTGGGGAGAGAACCCAGGAGTCCGGGCTCCCAGCCCCCCCGAGCCCAGGCTCACCCCGGGCCAGCCCGCCGGAGCCCCAGGCCCGGGCCTTGCGCCGCAGGTCGGTGGCGAATTGGCAGCAGTCCAGGAAGGGTTGTCGGCAGCGGGCGGCGTCGGGGCCCGTGATCCGCGTCGCTCGCTGCTCGCACGTCCGGCGCATCGGCACCCGGGTCATCCCGTCCCGGCAGCACCGCAGAGCCACCGGGTTATCCTTGTACCGCGAGGCTGGGGAGATGGGGGGGCGCAGAGCCTCAGACGGGGCGCGTGGGGGCAGAGGGGCAGACGGGGCACGGGGGGACAGACAGGGCACAGGGGGGGCAGAGGGGCAGACGGGGTGTGGGGGGGCAGATGGGGCGGGGGGGCAGAGGGTCAGATGGGGCGCGGGGGCAGACGGGGCGGGGGGGCAGAGCGTTAGACGGGGCGCAGGGGGGCAGAGGGTCAGACGGGGCGTGGGGGGGCAGAGGGTCAGATGGGGCGCGGGGGCAGACGGGGCAGGGGGCAGAGCGTTAGACGGGGCACGGGGGGGCAGACAGGGCACAGGGGGGCAGAGCGTTAGACGGGGCGCAGGGGGGCAGAGGGGCAGACGGGATGTGGGGGTCAGACGGGACGTGGGGGGGCAGAGGGGCAGACTGGATGGGGGGGTCAGACGGGGCACAGGGGGGCAGGGTGGCAGATGGGGCATGTGGGGGGCAGACAGGGCGCGTGGGGGGATGCCTGGCACCGTTGTCCTTGTCCAGGGTCCCAGGCTGGCCATGGGGCAGAACAGGAGCCTGCTGTGGGGGGCAGAGCTCGCAGGGGGAGCAGGGGGCTGGAGCCCACAGGGTCTCGGAGGCAGTGGGGCCACACGGGCAGCCCTGGGCGGAATGGGGCACCCTTGGGGGGCTGGAACAGCAAAGGGGTCCTCCAAGGGGCTGCCCCACGGCCGTGGGGTGCAGCACCGAGCTGGTGGGTCCGTGGCACAGGTTGGGTGCAGGGCTGGGGGGCTGGGCGGGTGCAGGGGTGGGTAGATCCTGCCCCCCCACCCCCTCCACTCACCCCTCTTCTGGGCCTGCACCTGGAAGTTCAGCGAGCGCTTCCTGCGGGGGGCGTCCTGGCCGCAGCCGTGCCCTGGGGGTCCAAAGACCGAGGGGGGGGGTAAGACTGGGGCGGGTCACAGCCCCTGAGCCCCCTCCTGGCCCCCATGTGACCCCCCGCCCCTCCCCAGGTCCTCCCCCTGCCCCCCGTCTCACCGCTCCGCAGCCGGCTCTCCAGATCCCCCACGCGCAGGGCCAGGCCAGCGTCTTCGAAGACCCCCAGGGCGTCGGCCCCACTGCCCGGCGAGCAGCCCAGGTCGTAGCTGTCCATGGCCGCGAACACCTGGGGGATGGGGGCAGAGAAGCCGGAGGATGGATGGGGGGAGAGAAGCCGGGGGATGTGGGGCCGGGGGACGGAAGCTGGGGGATGGGGGGAGAGAAGCCAGGGGATGGATGGGGGGAGAGACGCCGGGGGATGGATGGGGAGACAGAAGCCGGGGGATGGATGGGGGGACGGATGCCGGGGGATGGATGGGGAGACGGAAGCCGGGGGATGTGGGGCCAGGGGACGGAAGCCCGGGGGACAGACAGCTGGGGAGGTTGATTGTCCCGCCAGGCCCCAGGAGGAACACGTGGCCGGCGTCCATCGCCCTTGGCCACGCCCGTCATGGCCCCATTCTCTGGCCATTGACCGTTCGGGGTCATAGGTCACCAGCGGCGTCGTGGGTCTAACCCAAGTCCTGGGGGTGAGTCTGGGGCCAAGGGCCCTTTGAATGGAAGAGGCCGTGATTGGCCAGTCATGGGCAAAGGCCCATTTGGGAGGTCAGAGGTCAAACCCAAGGGACCGATGACCATCCACGCCTAATGGGTTGACCGTTCAAAGGTCGTGGGTCAAGGCAGAGAGGTCGTAGGTCAAGCCCAAGGAGGCTAATGGCCCGGAGATGACCGTTGGCTCTCCATGGGTTGACCATGGAAGGTTGTCACGGAGTCCCCGGGCGATGCTCTGGAACTGCTCCCCACAAAGCCAGTCAGGACTGTGGGGAGCCTCCTCTCCCTCGGAGCAGACTGTCTTCAGGGCAAGAAGCTCACACGGCTTCACCTCCTGGGTCTCTCCTGGGAGCATTCAGCATATGCCCCTCCGTGCGCTTCCCACAGCGAGTCCGCCCAGGCGGGGTCCTGGGGCAGCCAGAGGGTCCTGCCCCCCAACTCCGCAGTCAGACGTGACTCTCAGCCAGCCAGTAAAACAGAGGTTTATTAGACGACAGGAACACGGTCTAAAACAGAGCTTGTAGGTCCAGCGAACGGGACCCCTCGGCCGGGTCCATTCTGGGGCCCAGCGAGGCAGACCCCCGTCTGCCCTCCCTTCCAGTCCCCAGCTAGCTCCAAACTCCCATCCAGCCCCTCCTTCTCTCGGCTTTGTCTCTTTCCCGGGCCAGGAGGTCACCTGATCCCTTTGTTCACCTTTAGCTATTTCCTTGCAGGGGGGAAGGGGCCCCGGCCATTTGTTGCCAGGAGACAGAGTGTCAGTGATTTATGCACACTGGCCTTTCCCCACCACCTAGAGACTTAAGAAATGCACAGGGGAAACTGAGGCACCCACACCGTATTCAGAGGAAACATTAAGAACAGTCCCACTTCGTCACAAAGGTCCCATCTCAAGGCTGGGTGTCGTAGGCCAAGCCCCGGGCTGGGGGTGACTCTAGGGGGCGATGGATGCACAGGGAGGTCAGGGGTCGGGGGTCAGAGCGGGGGGGCTCAGCCGTACCTTGGCGGGCGTGAGGCGGTGCCGGCGGTTGACAATGTAGACGGCCGAGTCGACGGCCACCAGGGAGACGGAGGCGCGGGAGTCAGTGGCCACCGTGAACTTGAGCGTGGCGTGGGGGCGGAGCTCCCAGCTGTCCGACTCCAGCCGCAGCTCCAGCTGGGGGGACACGGGTCAGGGGGGCCCCACACCCTGCCCCACACACCCCGCCCGGCCCCGTGCTCCACCTCACCCACCCCACAAACCCCATTGCACCCCACAGAACTCCTGCACCAAACCCCACACCCTGCCCCACACACCCCATCCCACACACCCCACCCGGCCCCGTGCTCCACCTCACCCACCCCACAAACCCCATTGCACCCCACAGAACTCCTGCACCAAACCCCGCACCACACCCCGCCCCACAACATACCCTGCATCAACCCCCGCACCCCACACACTGCCCCACACCACCCGCCTCACCCCGCCCCAATCCCCTCCCCCCGGCTTTACCTTCCCCTGGCAGCGATCCACCACGTCCACCCACAGCGAGTTGGCCACCACCTCGTCCCCGCGCCGGTAAAAGGCCACGAGCCGGAAGGCTGGGACCAGTGCGGGGGTGACGGGGACGGAGATGATGGTGTAGGACGTCCGGGCCACGGCGCGCGCCGCCACGATGGAGCCCCGGTGCAGCACCTGCCGGGGAGACCCACAGCTGGTCCAGGGCGGCGCTAGGGGCTGTGCTGCAGGGGGCGGGGCGGGGGGCAGCAGGGGGCGCTGTCCCCGGGCAGTCAGGGCTCCCCATGGCCCCAGGGCGGCGCTAGTGGCTGTGCTGCGGGGAGCGGGGCGGGGGCAGCAGGGGGCTCTGCCCAGGCAGGGGGCAGTAGGGGGCACTGGGGGACAGCGGAGGGCACTGGGGGGCAGTATGGGGCACTGGGGGGCACTAGGGGGTGCTCTCCCGGCTGGGGGGCAGTAGGGGGCACTAGGGGGCGCTCTCCTAGGGAGCACCAGGGGGCGCTCCCCCGCCGGCCGCGTTCACTCACCATGTAATAGAAGTGAGAGAAGTCGCCGGAGCCGAGGTCCTTGAGCCCCACGGAGAGAGACTGGCCGGGCCCCACGGCGCCCGAGCGCTGGGTCTCCAGCACCAGGTAGTTCCCGCTGGGGGACCGAACCGCCGCGGCCTGGAGAGACCCCTCGGCCTGGTCCCTCTCCCCCGCCACCACCTGCGGGGGGGGGGGGGCACGGCTCAGGGGGGCCAGCGCCTGCCCCCCAGCCATGCCCTGCCCCTCGCCCAGCCCCCTCCCCCTTCCCTTCCCATTCCCCAGCCCCCTCCCGCCAGCCCCCAGCCCCATCCATCCCCTGACCCTCCCCATCCTCCACCCCCCGCCCGCCAGCCCCCAGCCCCATGCATCCCCCACCCCTCCCCATCACCCCCAGACAGCCCCCATCCATCCCGCTCCCCCGGGGGCCGTACCTTCAGGGTGAGGGCGCTGGCTCTGGAGTCCAGGTTGAGGGGGAACATCACCACCCCGCTCTCGTCCGCCACCACCCGTCTCTCGGGGTGGGATGGGCCCCCTGACACCTCGGCTGAGACCCACACGGGGGTGCGAGGGGCTGGGGAGCCGTCGGCCAAGGTGACACGGGCCTGGGGGGAGATGGGAGAGTGGGGGGGGGCGCAGACACAAACAGCGCTGTGTATGCAAAGCCCCCCAGCTCCATGCCCCCCACCCTGACCCTCCCAGCCCTAATTCCCCAAACCCCTGACCCACAGCTATACACCCCCAGTCCCCCCACCCCCGATCACCCAGCCCCACGCCCCCCACCCCTGACCCCCAACTCCCCCACCCGTGAGCTTCCCCCCCCCAGCCCCAGGCAGCCAGCGACAGCTCCCCCCACCAGCACGAGGAAGGGCGCTCCGGGGATGAAGTGCCGTTTGGTTTGCGACAGGTCCACGCTGTAGGGAGACGTCACGAACTTGACAGTGCTCAGCTCCTGCTCCTCCAGCTCCCCGCCTGCAGGGGGGACGCGAGCGTGAATGGCGGGTACAGGCCCAGCCCCCGCCCTGCAGGATCACAGCCAGCGCCCCCTAGAGGGGACAGGCCCCTGCCCCCCTGAGCCAGCCAGTCCCTGCCCTGGGGCCGGGTGGGAGCTGGCGCCCCCTAGAGGGGACAGGCCCCTGCCCCATTCCTCGCCCCCCTGAGCCAGCCAGTCCCCGCCCTGGGTACTCCTGGGGGAATTCTGCACTACCGCATGTGCGTATAATTAATGAGCCATGCATAATTTTATTTTTTTGCGCAGAAAAAAGCTTCTGCCAAAATGTTGCTGCAGTTCCGCCTTTTGCCCCCCAGAGGGCGCTGCGGTGCTAGAACAAAGCAGCCGCTCCCAGCCAGCGAGGGAAGAGAACGAGCTGCCTTCTTCGCACGGGCCCGGTCAGGGGCTATGGGGCGACGGATAGTGCGGGGCGCTGGGGGGCTCAGACAGGTGCTCAAGGGCTAGTGGGGGAGGACAGACTGGGGCAGGGCGGAATGGGAGTGGAGGCACCGGGCCACACGGGAAGGGAGGCGCAGGTCCACATGGTGATAGGGGAGGGGTGCAGAGCTTCATAGGGATGGGGTGGCTGAGTGGGGCCACAGAGACACATGGGGACGGGGTAGGGGTGCAGGGACACATGGGGATGGGGCAGTGGGTGTCTGAGAGAGGGTGGAGGGACACATGTGGACAGCCCTCCCTCAGCTCCTCCATTACCCCGACTCCCCCCAGGCTTTGCTTTTTGGGGGGCGGGAAATCCGGTTCTGTATTGTTGTTTCAATGAAGTATTACTCTGAGTTGTGGACTAATTTGCCTAGTAAGGAATCTGTTTGTCAAAAAACATCTCCTGAATCGTTTTTGTTGTCTGTATTGTTACAGACACACTTGCTGACAGGTAATTTGAAATAAATGACCAAACATAATTGTAACTGGTGTGATTATATTGTGTTATTTTGACAAATAAGATATGCAGATTTATGCAGAATTTTAAAATATTGTGCGCAGAATTTTTGGTGCAGAATTCCCCCAGGAGTACCTGGGACCGGATGGGAGCCAATGCCCCCTAGAGGGGACAGGCCCTGGGCCCCGTTCCCTGCCCCCCTGAGCCAGCCAGTCCCTGCCCTATAGCCAGATGGGAGCTGATGCCCCCCAGAGGAGACAGGCCCCGGGCCCCATTCCCCGCCCCCCCAAGCCAGCCAGTCCCTGCCCTGGGGCCGGATGGGAGCTGGTCCCCCCTAGAGGGGAGAGGCCCCAGCCCCATTCCCCACCCCACAAGCCAGCCAGTCCCTGCCCTGGGGCCAGATGGGATCCGATGCCCCCTAGAGGGGCTGGGCCCCGGCCCCCGCACTCACTGGCGGTCTCTATGAAAGTCACCGCAATGTAGAGGTTGGTCCCTGCCAGGTCCTGCAGGGGGCGTCCCAATTTCTCCGCTAGGAGGCTGCGGTTTAGGATCACTTTCGCTGCCCCCTCGTTCACCTGCCGGGGAGAGGATTAGATGATACCCAGCCCCCCCATACACATGGACCCAGCCGGGGGGGGGAGGAAGGGGGGCAGAGGGAGCTGTGACAAAGTGGGAGGGTTTCTTCCTTAACATTTTGCATGAAGACTCTGTGTGCCTCAGTTTCCCCATGTGTTACACAGACACCCGGGGGGGACCAGGGGGTGCAATTTTTGCTGAGCCCCCATGGGGCAGGTGGGGCGGCCTCTGGGTCCCCCCCAAGCTGGACTTTGCTGCAGGTCCCAGCACCCTGTGCTCCCAAGCTGTATCTGGCACTGGATTCCCGAGGGCGAATAACCCGCCCATGTCACAGACTGGCTGGGAGTCGCTGCTGCCTGTGCAGTGGGGGGGGGGGTCCCTTGGGGGCGTGTGAGGCCCAGGGGGGACTCACTGAAGGGGGCTCACAGGGGGCTGGGAGGGAGGGGGACCCTAGGGCACTGGAGGGTCCCAGGAGAGAGGGTTCCTGGGGGGCTCTGGGGGCATCCCATGGGGTCCCAGGAGGGGAGGGGGATCCCAGAGGAATGGGGATCCTGTGGGTGGATGGGGGTCCCAGAGGGATGGAGGTCCTGTGAAGGGATGGAGGATCCCAGAGGGGGGGTACCAGAGAGATGTGGGTCCCAGAAGGGGGACCCAGAGGGATGGGGGTTCTGTGGGGGGGAATGGGGTGACCCAGAGGGGTGTCCCAGAGGGATAGGGTTCCGTGGGAGGATGGGGGGGTCCTGTGGGGGGAGAGGGGTCCCAGAGGGATGGGGGTCCTGTGGGGGGAGGGATGTCCCAGAGGGATGGGGGTCCGTGGGAGGATGGGGGGGGTCCTGTGGGGGGAGGGGGGGTCCCAGAGGGATGGGGGTTCCGTGGGGGGAATGGGGGTCTCACCGTGACCTGTTGCTCCAGGCCCCTGAGGAAGGTTTTCTCCCCGTCCTCGTCGCTCACCCCAAACCTCAGGTAGGCGACGCCATTCACTCCCTTCCCATAGACGAACCTGGGGAGAGAGGGGGGGTCACCCCAAACCGTGACACCGGGGGGCAGAGCCCAGGGGGGTCAGTGTGAGGGGCAGGGGGACGGCTCTGCCGGGGTCTGGATTCGGTGGGGAGCTGCACCCCGAGGCCCGTCCCAGCCCCGTGGGGAGTCTGGGGCCGAGCCCAGTCACGGGGAGGGGGGATCCCGGGGAGCCTGGGGAAAGCTGGGAGCCAGAGCACCCCATAACACCCCCCCCCCCCCGGCTGCCTGAGCCCGGCCAGAGGGGAGTGGGGTCGGGGGAGCTGCCCCTACCTGACCTGCAGGTCAATGCGCAAATCGGGGCCCCCCTGTCCCGTCACCAGCATGTGGGTCCGTTCGGGGACGATCTTCACCTCGAAATTGGGGAGCACTGGGGAGAGAAAACACACATGGGACCCAGGAGTCCTGGCCCCCAGCCCCCCCTCCGCCCCCGGAGCCAGGAGAGAATCCAGGAGTCCTGGCTCCCAGCCCCCCCCTCCGACCCCGGAGCCAGGAGAGAACCCAGGAGTCCTGGCTCCCAGCCCCCCCTCCCCCCTCCCCGAGCGAGAACCCAGGCATCAGGGACTCACCGTATTTCTTCACCTCGAACTCGGTGCTGGTGTTGGACTCGAGGGCGTTGGAGAATCGCGCCGTGATGCGCCAGGTCCCGGGCCTGGGAGGGGCGAGGGGGTGAGAGGGGATCGGGGCCCCCCGAGCTCCCCCAGCCCCTCTTCCTAGGGAACCCCGCTCCCAGCCCCTGATTGTTCCGAGGGTCCCTATTGTGAGGTTCAGGGGGGCAGTCCCCCATTGCCCCCCAGCCCCCCCCAGACAAGGATGTTGGGGTCCCGCCCCCAGACAGGCAGACAGGTTCCAGGGAGTCCCCCGACACCCCACTCCTGGGGGGCACTCCCCCCAGCAGGGGCTCCCCCAGTCTGGACCGGGCACAAGCCAGCTCTGGGGGGCTTCTCTGCCCCCTCCACCCTTGGTGCCCTCCCAGGGCAATGGGGTGTCAGTGTCACCCCCAGTCCCGGCCCCCCCACTCACTCGGAGATGTCGGGGATCGAGAGCTGGTCCGTGATGACCCAGTTCTGCGGGAACCGTTCCACCTTCCGCACCTGCAGCCCCCGGTTGTTCTGGGGGGCAGACGGGGGAGAGGGTGTTAGCGGGGGCCCGATCCACTCCTACCAGCGGGGCCCAATCCTGCCCCGTAGCCCCCTCCACGGGGCACCACCCCTCATGGGCCTCGGGCTCCCAGCCCCCCCAGCCCCCCATGGACCAGATCCTCCCCCTCCCCCTCCCAGCCTCGGGCTCCCTGCCCCCCCAGCCCCCCATGGGCCGGATCCTCCCCCTCCCCCTCCCAGCCTCAGGCTCCCTGCCCCCCCAGCCTACCAAGGGCCCGATCCTCCCTCTCCCCCTCCCTGCCTCGGACTCCCTCCCCCCCCAGCCCCCCATGGGCCCGATCCTCCCCCTCCCCGCCTCGGTCTCCCATCCCCCCCAATCCCCCATGGGCCCGATCCTCCCCCTCCCCCTCCCAGCCTCGGTTTCCCACCCCCCCCAACCCTCCCATGGGCCCAATCCTGCCCCCCCCCCGGCTCTCACCAGGACGGTGATGGTGATGGACTCGGCCGTGGGGCGCAACTCGTGGTTCAGGGCGAAGACTCGGAAGTGAACTGGGTGGGGGAACGAGACAGGCTGTGAATGGGGGGGGGGGGCTGGGGGAAAGGGGGCAGGAGGGGGGGGCTGGGGACCGTGGGGGGCAGGGGATAAGCAGGGGGTGCAGAGGGAGGTGGGGGCAGGGACTGTGGGGTAAGGGGGCCACAGGGGACCGGTGGCTGTGGGGTGCAGGAGCTGTGGGGTGTGGGGGCTATGGGGCACAGGAGGATCGTGGGGGGCAGGAGGCCATGGGGCGCGGGGGGTGTGGGGCACAGAGGGAACGTGGGGGGCAGGTGGCTGTGGGGTGCGGGGGGGAACATGGGGGCCGTGGGGCACTGGGGCCATGGGGCACCGGGGCCATGCAGGGCAGGAGGCCATGGGGCGCGTGGGGCGTGGGGGCCGTGGGGCACAGGGGGAACATGGGGGCCAGGAGGCCATGGGGTGCAGGAGGTGTGGGGTGCAGGGGCCATGCAGGGCAGGAGGCCATGGGGCACAGAGGGAATGTGGGGGGCAGGAGGCCATGGGGCACGGGGGCCGTGGGGCACAGGGAGAATGTGGGGGGCAGGTGGCTGTGGGGCACGGGAGGTGTGGGGCACAGGGGGAACGTGGGGCACAGGGGCCGTGGGGTGCGGGGGCCATGGGGCACAGAGGGAACATGGGGGGCAGGGGGCCGTGGGGGCAGGGGCCGTGGGGCACAGAGGGAACATGGGGGGCAGGAGGCCGTGGGGCATGGGGGCCGTGGGGCACGGGGGGAACGTGGGGGCCATGGAGCACGGGGGCTGTGGGGCACAGAGGGAACGTGGGGCGCGGGGGCCATGGGGCACAGGGGGAACGTGGGGCGCAGGAGGTGTGGGGCATGGGGGCCATGCAGGGCAGGAGGCCGTGGGGCGTGGGGGCTGTGGGGCAGGGGGGCGAACATAGGGGGCAGGTGGCTGTGGGGCGCAGGAAGTGTGGGGCACGGGGGCCATGCAGGGCAGGAGGCCATGGGGCGCGGGGGCTGTGGGGCAAGGGGCGAACATAGGGGGCAGGTGGCTGTGGGGCGCAGGAGGTGTGGGGCATGGGGGCCATGCAGGGCAGGAGGCCGTGGGGCACGGGGGGCCATGGGGCACAGGGGGAACGTGGGGGGCAGGTGGCCGTGGGGGCGGCTCTCACCCTTCTGCCGGGGCGTGTAGACCGGCTTGTCGGTCTGGATGAAGAGCTGCCCGCGCCGGCTAGTCCAGGCCAGTCGCAGGGTCCGGGCGCCCGGGGGGGGCAGCTGGGGGCTCCGCGCGACCAGCTGGACGTAGCGACTCCGGCGCAGCGCGGTCAGACCACAGCGAACCGCCAGCTCCGGGGTCACCTGCGGGGGGCAGCACGGGGGGCACTGAGGGGCGGGGCTCTCCCAGGGGGCGGGGCTCTCCTGGGGCAGTGAGGGGCGGGGCTCTCCCAGGGGGCGGAGCTCTCCCAGGGGGCGGGGCTCTCCTGGGGCAGTGAGGGGCGGGGCTCTCCCCCAGGGAGTGGGGCTCTACTGGGGCAGGGAAGGGGCGGGGCTCTCCGGAGGGGGCGGGGCTCTCCCCAGGGGCAGAGAAGGGGCAGGGCTCTCCCCGGGGGCGGGGCCCTCCTGAGGCAGAGAAGGGGCGGGGCTCTCCCCAGGGGGCGGGGCTAGGCGCCCCCTACCTTCAGGCTGAGGAGCTGCATGTAGCCGTTCTCGGGGCGCAGGCTGAAGGGCTTCTCGCCAGAGCATTTCTGCTGCGTGTCGACCTCGTTCTGGAAGTAGAGGGTCCCGTCAAGCTGTTCGGTCGCCCCCTCGGCCTGGAGCAGGACCCCCAGCTCCACGCCCACCGGCACCAGCCTCGGGGCCGCCATCAGCAGCCTGGGGGGAGAGAGAGATCGGCCGGTGCCCCTCACTCCCAACCCATAGCCCCTTCTTAGCCCAGCCCCCCCCCGCCCTACCAGTGCCCCTCACTCCCGACCCACAGCCCCCAGCCCGGCCGGTGCCCCTGACTCCCGACCCATAGCCCCTTCTTAGCCCAGCCCCCCCCGCCCTACCAGTGCCCCTCACTCCCGACCCACAGCCCCCTCTTAACCCAGCCCCCCCCACCCTACCGGTGCCCCTCACTCTCGACCCGCAGCCCCCAGCCCGGCCGGTGCCCCTCACTCCCGACCCGCAGCCCCTGCCAGCCCAGCCCTGCCCCCCAGCTCTGCCGCTGCCCCTCACTCCTGACCCATAGCCCCTTCTTAACCCAGCCCCCCCGACCCTACTGGTGCCCCTCACTCCCGACCCGCAGCCCCCGCCAGCCCAGCCCTGCCCCCCCCACAGCTCTGCCGGTGCCCCTCACTCCTGCCCCGCAGCCCCGGCCAGCCCGGCCCGTACCGGGGGGCTTGGTGGCTGGTGCACACCAGGGCCCCCACGCAGGCCAGGCAGAGCAGCAGCCGCATGTTGCTCTGGGTGTGTCTCTCCCCGTCTGGCCCTGGGGTCCGGGCTGCCCTGGGGAGACGTGGGGGGGGGTCACTGCTGTTTATCTCCTGGGGTAATTATTAACCCGCCAAGGCCCCGGCTGCAGTAACTGGGGGCGGGGGGGGGGGGTGGACAGACAGACAGAGGGAGAGGGCAGAGGGGGTGGACGGGTGCCCGGACCCGAAGGACCCCTCCCCCCTCTAGGTCTGGGTGTTCCCCGACGGGCCTGTGCCCGGGATCAGCCTTTGGGCCGGGACCGGCAGGGTCCTGGTGTGTCAGGGGAGCAGCCTGGGCCCCCCCCCAGCTCCCTCTTCCAGCCCCCCTCCAGTCCCCCCCCCAGCTGGTCACTGACCCTGAGGTCTTGGCTGGGTCCCGCCCCCTGCCAGGTGCCAAGAAAGGAAACCACGTGACTGCTGGGAACTCACAGTGTGACCCCGAGTCACCCCAGAGATCTGCCCCAGGGCGGCGCTAGGGGCTGTGCTGCAGGGGGCGGGGCGGGGGGGCAGCAGGGGGCTCTCCCCGGGCAGTCAGGGCTCCCCATGGCCCCAGGGCGGCGCTAGGGGCTGTGCTGCAGGGAGCGGGGCGGGGGGCTGCAGGGGGCTCTGCCCGGGCAGTCAGGGCTCCCCAGGGCGGCGCTAGGGGCTGGGCTGCAGGGGGCGGGGTGGGGGGGGCAGCAGGGGGCTCTCCCCGGGCAGTCAGGGCTCCCCACGGCCCCAGGGCGGCGCTAGGGGCTGTGCTGCAGGGGGCGGGGTGGGGGGGGCAGCAGGGGGCTCTCCCCGGGCAGTCAGGGCTCCCCAGGGCGGCGCTAGGGGCTGGGCTGCAGGGAGCGGGGCGGGGGGCAGCAGGGGGCTCTCCCCGGGCAGTCAGGGCTCCCCATGGCCCCAGGGCGGCGCTAGGGGCTGTGCTGCAGGGGGCGGGGGGGGGGCAGCAGGGGGCTCTCCCCGGGCAGTCAGGGCTCCCCATTGCCCCAGATCTTGGGCTCCCTCCAGGGACCCCCAGGCAATTGAAGGGGGCAGGACCGAGCACCCTGGCCTGGGGGTCTCTGCACTGTGGGAGGGGGAGGGGGGCTGGTGAGTTGGGGGGAGGGGAGATGGGAGCTCGAGGGGCTGCGTTGGGGGAAAATTGAGGTGGGGGATGAGGGGAATCTGAGGTCATTGAAAGATATGGAGAACTACAATAGCAGGGGGCTGTGAGTCGGGAGTGAGGGGCACCGGCGGAGCAGGGGGGCTGCAGGTCGGGAGTGAGGGGCACCGGCGGAGCAGGGGGGCTGCAGGTCGGGAGTGAGGGGCGCCGGCCGGGCCGGGGGGCTGCGGGTCGGGAGTGAGGGGCACCGGCGGAGCAGGGGGGCTGCAGGTCGGGAGTGAGGGGCGCCGGCCGGGCCGGGGGGCAGCGGGTTGGGAGTGAGGGGCACCGGCGGAGCAGGGGGGCTGCAGGTCGGGAGTGAGGGGCACCGGCCGGGCCGGGGGGCAGCAGGTCGGGAGTGAGGGGCGCCGGCCGGGCCGGGGGGCTGCAGGTCGGGAGTGAGGGGCACCGGCCGGGCCGGGGGGCTGCAGGTCGGGAGTGAGGGGCGCCGGCCGGGCCGGGGGGCAGTGGGTCGGGAGTGAGGGGCCAGGCCGTCACAATGGGACAAAGGCAGGAATCGCTTGTTGTGGATGGAAAATCTCGCCCACGATTCAGCTCAAACAAGCCCATTGTGTGTCCCCGTCCGGGCGCGGGGGGGGTGGGGGGTGGAGCTGTCTGGGACCCCCCCGGGCTTGGCCCCGGTGATGTCAGTGCCTGGCCCCCCCACACCCCCGTGGGTGCAGGGAACAAAGCGGCAGCGGCAGGGCCCCAGGGTGCGGATTCGGGGGGGCACAATGGGGCCTTTCTCGTCCGGGCACCGAGGGGGGGTGGGCGCCGGGTGCGTGAATCAGACGCAGAGGCCGAAATGCCAAGGGGCACTGGGGGGGGGCGGGGCGGGACCTACCCCACCCTGCTGGCTCCAAGGAGGGGGGCTGGGGGGTCCCTGGGGTATCTCGGGGGGAGGGGCTCTGGGCCTGGGGGGGGGATTCCCTGGCCACAGGGAGGCGGCTCACAGGCAAGGAGGAAGGAGCAGGGCCGGGTCCTGGGACGAGCAGAACAGGTGAGGGGGGGGGTGGGGGATGGACGTGGGGGGCTATGAGGTGTGGGGCTGGGGGGTGGGTCTATGGGGTGTCCCTATCTCCAGTGCATTTCCCTACTTTCCCTAACAAACTCCCACACCCAGGACTCCTGGGTTCTCTCCCTGGCTCTGGGAGGGGAGTGGCGGCTGGTGGGTTAGAGCAGGCGGGGGGTGGGGGGCGGCTGGGAGCCAGGACTCCTGGGTTCTTTCCCCGGCTCCGGGAGGGGAGTGGGGGCTGGGAGCCCAGACTCCTGGGTCCTCTCCCGGCTCTGGGAGGGGAGTGGGGTCTAGTGGTTAGAGCAGGGACGGCTGGGAGCCAGGACTCCTGGGTTCTCTCCCCGGCTCCGGGAGGGGAGTGGGGGCTGGGAGCCCAGACTCCTGGGTCCTCTCCCGGCTCTGGGAGGGGAGTGGGGTCTAGTGGTTACAGCAGGGGGGGCTGGGAGCCAGGACTCCTGGGTTCTCTCCCGGCTCTGGGAGGGGAGTGGGGGCTGGTAGGTTAGAGCAGGGGGGCTGGGAGCCAGGACGCCTGGTTTCTCACCCCGGCTCCGGGAGTGGAGTGGGGTCTAGTGGTTAGAGCAGGGGCGGCTGGGAGCCAGGTCTCCTGGGTTCTCTCCCCGGCTCCGGGAGGGGAGTGGGGGCTGGTGGGTTAGAGCGGGGAGGGGGCTGGGAGCCCGGACTCCTGGGTTCTCTCCCGCTCTGGGAGGGGGGTGGGCTCCCCAGACCCAAAGGTTCAGTAGAGCTGCCCCATTCCACAGGGGGCCTGAACAGGAAATGAGCCCCCGACTCCTGGGTTCTGAACTGACCCCCGTTGGGGGAGGTGGGTGTCCCGGATGCCTGGGTTCAGTAATTGTCGTCTCTCTCCTGCAGGGATCCCCATTGGAGCCCCATTGGAATCGGGCCCCCCCCTTCTCTGAGCGCCGTGGCCGGAGGCCCCCAACATGTCAGGGGTGCTGCCCACCCTGGTGGCCGTGCTGTGGGGGGGGATCCTGGGGGTCGGGGGGCAGGGTGCCAAGCCGGAGAGGTGAGAGGGGGAGCTCTAGGGTGGGGATGTGGGGCCCTGGGGTCGGGGGGTCTCCTTGGGGTGGGAGGGGGCCCTGGGGTGACTGTGAGGATATGGATGCTGGGAGGGTCTGAGGGGGCTGTGAGGATATGGGGGTTGGATTTGTTGGGGGCTGTGAGGATACGGGGGCTGGGGGGCTCTGGGGGGGCTCTGAGCAGACGGGGCTCGGGGGGGGGCTCTGGAGATGTGGGGGGGGCTGCTCTCTCACCATCTCTCCCCCCAGCCGGGGTGTCTGTGCCCGTCACACCCTGCGGGTCCCCCTGGTTTACAACGAGACCTTCGCCCGGCCACTGCACCAGCCCTACCTCACCCTGTGCCCCGGGGGCCACATCTGCAGCACCTACAGGTACTCCCCCCCCCCCCGCAGGACTTCTGGGTTCTCTCCCCGGCTCTGGGAGCGGAGTGGGGGCTGGTGGTTAGAGCAGGGGGCTGGGAGCCAGGACTCCTGGGTTCTCGGTCCAGCTCTGGGAGGGGAGTGGGGGCTGGTGGGTTAGAGCAGGGGGGCTGGGGGCCAGGACTCCTGGGTTCTCTCCCCGGCTCTGGGAGGGGTGTGTGGGGGGGGGTTAGAGCAGGGGGGGCTGGGGGCCAGGACTCCTGGGTTCTCTCCCCAGCTCTGGGAGGGGAGTGGGGTCTACTGGTTAGAGTGGGGGGTCTGGGAGCCAGGACTCCTGGGTCCCATCGCTGCCCACAGGACCACGTACCGCGTGGCCGTGCGCCAGGTGACCAGGGACGTGCTGCAGACCGACGCCATCTGCTGCCAGGGCTGGAAGAAGAGGCACGTGGGGGCCAACACCTGCGAGGAGGGTGAGTCGGGGGGGGGCCCGGCTGGGTGGGTTGGGACCCCCAACCCCTCCCCCACCCCGTTAACCCCATCAATGCCCTTCTCCCTCCACAGCCGTGTGCCACAAGCCCTGTCAGAACGGGGGCGTCTGCGCCAGCCCCAACCGGTGCCACTGCCGCCCCGGCTGGGGGGGGCGCTACTGCCACGTGGGTGAGTAGAACCCAGGCGTCCGGGCCCCCCACCCCTCCCCGTGCTCTAACCCACCAGCCCCCACTCCCCTCCCAGAGCCGGGGAGAGAACCCAGGAGTCCTGGTCCCAGCCACCCCTGCTCTAACTCCCCAGTCCGCCTCCCCTCCCAGAGAACCCAGGCGTCCTGCCCCACGGTGGGGTCTCTCCTCTCTAGATGTGGACGAATGCCGCTCGCCCACCCCCCTCTGCCCCCAGCGCTGCCTCAACACCCCGGGCAGCTACCGGTGCCAGTGTGAGCCCGGCTTCGCCCCGGGGCCTGACGGGACCGGCTGCCACCCGCTGCCCACCGCCCACACCGCCCCACTGCCCACACCCCCAGGTACGTGGGCCACCACTGGGGGGGGGGGGAGCCCAGACTCCTGGGTTCTCTCCCGGCTCTGGGAGGGGAGTGGGGGCTGGTGGTTAGAGCAGGGGGGCTGGGAGCCAGGACTCCTGGGTTCTCTCCCTGGCTCTGGGAGGGGAGTGGGGGCTGGTGGTTAGAGCAGGGGGGCTGGGAGCCAGGACTCCTGGGTTCTCTCCCTGGCTCTGGGAGGGGAGTGGGGGCTGGTGGTTAGAGCAGGGGGGCTGGGAGCCAGGACTCCTGGGTTCTCTCCCTGGCTCTGGGAGGAGAGGGGGGGCTGGGAGCCCGGACTCCTGGGTTCTCTCCCCGGCTCTGGGAGGGCAGTGGGGGTGGTGGGTTAGAGCCGGGGAGGGGCCGGACTCCTGGGTTCTCTGGGGGGGGGGCGTTGTTTGTTCTCTCAGTGCCCTCTCCTCTCCCCGCCCCGCCCCCCAGCGCGGGACCCCCCCCGCCCCGGAGCGCCTGACCCGGCAGGTGCAGGAGCTGCAGCAGCAGATGGAGAAGTTGGAGGAGGTGAGGGGGGGGGAGGGGCTGGGCGGAGCTTAGGGGGCTGGGGGCGGGGTTACCGGCTTGGAGGGAGGGGCGGGGGGAGATGGGGGGTGCAGGGGGCTGGTGACATGATATGGGGGGAGCTGGGCCGGCGGGAGTTTCGGGGTTCAGATGTGGGGGGCTCAGGGGGCGTCGGGGGGGACTCGGGGGCGCTGGAGGAGTTTGGTGGCTCGGAGGTATTGGGGGGCCCAGGTGTCGGGGGGCCGCTGGGAGTTTGGGGGCTCAGAGGGTGTCGGGGGGCGCTAGGGGGTGTTGGGGGGACATGGGGGCGCTGGGGTCACTTTGGGGGGCTCAGGGGGTATCGGGGGACATGGGGCGCTGGGGGGAGTTGGCTCAGGGGGTGTCGGGGGGAGTTTTGCGGGCTCAGGGGGTGTCGGGGGACATGGGGCGCTGGGGGAGTTGGCTCAGGGGGTGTCGGGGGGGCTCACTGGAAGTTTGGGGCTCACCCCCCACTGACGCTGCCCCCCCCAGCGCGTGGAGCGGGCCCTGGGGACCCTGCGCCGGCTGCTGCCGCCCCCCCTGGCCGATCTGGGCCCCGCCGAGGTCGCCGAGCTCTGGAGCCGCCTCCGGTACCTGGACCGGCTGGACTCGCTCAGCGACCAGCTGCTGCTGCTGGAGGAGAGACTGGGGGCCTGTGAGTGACCCCGCCCCCCCCGCGGGCCCCCCAAATCCCCCTGCCCCCACTGCCTGGGAGTGACCCCGCCCCGGGCCCCCAAATCCCCCCTGCCCCCCACTGCGTGTGAGTGACCCCGCCCCCCCCGGGTCCCTCAAATATCCCCGCCCCCAGCCTACGTCCCCCAGCTGCCCCGCGCCTGGGAGTGACCCCGGCCCCCATGCGGGCCCCCCAAATCCCCCCTGCCTGGGAGTGACCCCGGACCCCCCCGCTGGTCTCCCAAATTCCCCCCGCCCCCACCCCACGTCCCCAGGACCCCCACCTCCCCCCCGTCCCTGTCCCCTGCCTGGGAGTGACCCCGGACCCCCCAAATCTCCCCGCCCCCTTCACTCACAAGCTGTGGGTACCCGGCCCTGGCGGGGGAGGGGAACTGCCGGGCCTGGAGCTTTGCCGAGGGGGGGGGTCGCGGGAGCTCCCCCAGTTTAACCCTTTCTCTGCCCCCCCAGGCTCCTGCCAGGACGGGATAAACGGGTTCGGATACGAAGTGAACCGGTGACGCCCCCACCCGCCCGGCGGAAAACTGAGGGGGGGGGCAGGGAATGGGGGGTGTCCCCCCCCCCCGCGCTTTAAACCCTTGTTAATGCCTCTAATTTATGCCGGGACGTTGCTAATTAGCACAGATGAATTAAACAGTTAATTGGATTCCCGCCTCCCGCCCCAGCGCCTTTATTTGGTGCAAAGGGGGGGCGGCGGATGGGAGCCCGGACTCCTGGGTTCTCTCCCCGGCTCTGGGAGGGGAGTAGGGGCTGGTGGGGGCAGAGCAGGGGGGAGGGGAGGGGCGGGAGCCCGGACTCCTGGGTTCTCTTGCCAACTCTCCCTGCTCTCAGGGCCTGGCCGGTTTCTTTCCTCCCCTCATTGTTCTCACATTTTCCTGGCCCGGCCCGGCCGGGTGCCAGGGGCCCGGTGCCGAGAAGCAGCAGGAAGGCGGGGCGGGGGGCAGAGGATATGAGTCGGGGGGTGAATGCGGCACCCAGCGCTTCTGCAGATGGGGCCGTCCCTTGGTGCCCCCCCTCCCCCAGCTCTGCCGGTGCCCCTCACTCCCGACCCGCAGCCCCTGCTAGCCCAGCCCTGCCAGTGCCCCCACTCCCGACCCATAGCCCCTGCCAGCCCAGCCCTGCCCCCCCCAGCTCCGCCGGTGCCCCTCACTCCCGACCCGCAGCCCCTGCTAGCCCAGCCCTGCCAGTGCCCCCACTCCCGACCCACAGCCCCTGCCAGCCCAGCCCTGCCCCCCCCAGCTCCGCCGGTGCCCCTCACTCCCGACCCACAGCCCCTGCCAGCCCAGCCCTGCCCCTCACTCCCGATCTGCAGCCCCCCGCCAGCCCAGCCCTGCCCCCCCCCAGCTCTGCCGGTGCCCGAGCCCCCTCACCATGGCAACAGGGCATTGCACATGCCCTCCCCCCTTCACGGTTCATGGGGGGTTCTGGGTTGTTGAATTTGGCTCACATGCCATTAGCCCTGCCCCCTCCATGATCCAGGGCAGGATATCACCCCAGAACTATGACATCATCCTTTGCTGCATGACATCACAGCCTGCTGTCCGTGCTAGGCTCAGAGAGCATGTAATGGTATCATTCCGTGTGACATCATCATAGCTGCGTGATGTCACAGCCCTCTCCGGAGGTCACGCCCCCAAACTCCATGACCTTATCAGCCTTTCCCCAGGCGAGCCCGACCATGGCGTGACATCATCCGCCGCGTGTGACATCACCAGTCTGTGTGTAATGGCAGCACTCCCCACCCCCGGGCCAAAGAGGTCATCACTCTACGTGACCTCAGTGCTCCACCCCCTGTGATATCATCAGCCCCTTTGCCCTCCTGACAGCGCTTAATATTTGTGATGTCACAGTCTCCCACATGTGACATCAGGCGGTGACCTTGGAGACAGGGGCTGGAACAGAATTCAGTGGCCACACCCCCTTCCCCTAGGGGTGTGCCCCACAGGGGAGGAGCCAGATGGCCAAGGGTCTGCCCCTCTCAGGTGACTGCCCCATATTGGCCTGGGATGGACGTGAAGGGGTGTGACAAAGGAGGGGGGGATTTTCTGTAACATTTCTATGATTCCTAAGCGTGCCTCAGTTTCCCTCCTTGGTACTCACTGCTGCAAAGGCTCGGGCCCTGGCGCTGTCTGGGGGCGTTACAGGCCAGGCTGGGGTGGCCTGGCCCATTTGCTGCAGCGAGCCCCACCGATGGGGGCATGGGGTTCCATCTGGGGGGCCCTGAGCCAGACCCTGGGCAGTTGTGGGGCACTGTGAGCCCAGCCCACTAAGGGGTCAATCCCAGCGGCCTGGGCACAGAGCAGAGCCTGGGGGTCCATTACCAGGGGGAGGAGATCCTGGCCCCGTCTGGTGACCAGGGGGAGGAGCTCCTGGATCAGGCCCCGCCCCTACCCTGCCCACAGTGACCAGTTGGAGGAGCTCTCCGATCAGGCCCCCACCGCCACCCAGCCTGCAGTTACCAGGGGGAGGAGCTCCCGGCCAAAGCCCCGCCCCAACCACACCCACAGTGACCAGGGGGAGGCGCCGTGGGGCAGCCACATTCTATGGTGTTTATTAAAAGCAGAACGGTCGCGGGCGCAGGGACACCCCCCCCCCCCATGACCTCCCCGGGAGAGGATGCCCTGGGGGATCCCTAGGGGGCTGGGTGCCCCCCTCACCCCAGGTCCCCCCATGGAGCAGACGGGGCGAGGGGAACAATTGGCAAGATCCTGCACCCCCCCTGCAAATTACACACAAAGAAACAGTTAATAAATACATACCATGGCCCCCTGCTCCTGGGGGCATGGCCTATCCTGACAGCCAATCAGAAGCCAGCACTCCCTCCCCCCCCCAAAAATGGAGCCCCTGCACAAATGAAAACCCCCCCCATCAGAAGCCAGGTTTCCCGGCCAGCCCCCATCCCCCTCTCTGCCCCCCATCACCCCCCCATTACCCCTCCTTCCCTCCCCATCCCTGCCCCTCTCTCCCACTAGCCCCATAACCCCACCCAGCCCCCACATCCTGATCTCCTGCCCCCCACCAGCCTCGCAACCCCCTCCCATCCCCTTCCCTCCACCCCGCCAACCCCCTTCCTTCCTCTGACCCCCCCCCCCCCGTCCATGGAGCAAACCCCTCCCCCCAGCTAGGGGGGACTCCAGAGCCACCCCCCCCATTTCCCCTGGGGGGGTTATGCCACCTCCCTCCCATCCATCCCGCAGCATCTCCGCCTCTGGGGGCATTGACAGGGGGATGCGACGCCCCCTTCCTGGGCGGGATCCATCCAGATTGGGGGGGGGGGTAATAAACATCCATCCCTCCCCAGGTAAGAGTCTTCTGTTGATGAGTGAATCTGAGGGGGGGGGGGGGGAAATTGTCTTTCCTGTGTCCACTCCCCCCCCCCCCGCTCCACATGGCACCGTCCATCGTGTCCCTGGCACGGTCTCCTTTCCATGGTGCGCCCACAGCTGGGGGGCAGAGGGCATGTGGGGGAGGAACGAACGTCTCTTCCATGGCTTCCTCCCCCCCAGCAGGGTGGAGTGGAACGGCCTGTGGCTTCCTTCCCCCCAGCAGGAGGGTAGAGTGGAATGGTCTGTGGCTTTCTCCCCCCCCAACAGGAGGTTGGAGTGGAACGGTCCAGCTTCCTTCCCTCCCCCTACCAGGAGGTTGGAGTGGAACAGTCCCTGGCTTTCTTTCTCTGCTCCCCCCAAAGGTTGAAGTGGAACAGTCCCCAGCTTGCTTTCTTCCTGGGGGAGGTTGGAGTGGAACAGTCCATGAGGTCCTTTTTTTTTCCCCGGCTCCCCCCTGTGGGAGGGAGGAATGGGTTGGTCCACAGCTTCTGTTCTTCCTCCCAGCAGGAGGCTAGAGTGGATGGTCCATTATTTAATCCTCCTTCCCCCGTTAGGAAATTGGAATGGATCAGTCCATGGTTCAAGCTGGAGTGGATCAGTCCATGTTGACAGGACTGGGGGGAGGTGATGGTGGGGGAGCGGGAGATACCAAGTGGCTAAACCACTGGGGGGTGTCGGAATGCTGGGTTAGTAGATCTGGTCCGTGGCTGCTCTGCCTGGTGGG
This sequence comes from Actinemys pallida, assembly GCA_023634205.1. NCBI lineage: Eukaryota > Metazoa > Chordata > Testudines > Emydidae > Actinemys > Actinemys pallida. The sequence goes on along the minus strand of JALMGD010000037.1, from coordinate 370,058 downwards.
CGTGGCTGGTGCTGGCTCCGCCCACTCGGCACAGGCTCCGCCCCAGCTGGCTGGCAGGGGTGTCACTGTGGGGCAGGGGGGGTCCCGGCCAGGGCTCAGCTCCCCCGACAGGCTGTCGAAGGCCTCGAGCATGGCCTGGCGCACGCGCTCCGTCAGCGCCGGCACCGCCTCCGGGCCCAGCCCCTGCGTGGGCATCGGCGCCAGCACCTGGATCAGACAGCGCCCTGTGGGGGAGGGGGGCACGTGAGGGGGGCGGGAGCGGCCGAACCGCCCCGCCTCCGGCCCCCCCAGGTCCCTTCCCCCACCTCCAGCCCCCCACAGCTCCCTTCCCCCCCTGACCCACCCTGGATGGCCCCCTTCTCTAACCTACAGTCCCCCACAGCTCCCTTCCCCCACCTACGGCCCCCCACAGCTCCCTTCTCCCCTGGCCCACCCCGCACGGCCCCCTTCTCTAACCTCCAGCCCCCCCCAGGGCCCTTCCCCCACCTATGGCAACCCCACAGCTCCCTTCCCCCACCTCCAGCCCCCCACAGCTCCCTTCTCCCCTGACCCACCCCGCACGGCCCCCTTCTCTAACCTCCAGCCCCCCACAGCTCCCTTCTCCCACCACAGCTCCCTTCCCCCACCTCCAGCCCCCCACAGCTCCCTTCTCTAACCTACGGTCCCCCCACCAGGTCCCTTCCCTCACCTATGGCCCCCCCACAGCTCCCTTCCCCCCTGACCCACCCTGCATGCCCCCTTCTCTAACCTCCAGCCCCCCACAGCTCCCTTCCCCCACCTCCAGCCCCCCACAGCTCCCTTCCCCCCCTGACCCACCCTGGATGGCCCCCTTCTCTAACCTACAGTCCCCCACAGCTCCCTTCCCCCACCTCCAGCCCCTCACAGCTCCCTTCTCCCACCGCAGCCCCCTTCCCCCACCTATGGCCCCCCACAACTCCCTTCCCCCCTGACCCACCCTGCACGACCCCCTTCCCCCACCAACGGCCCCCCACAGCTCCCTTCTCTAACCTACGGTCCCCCCCCAGGTCCCTTCCCCCACCTCCCTTCCCCCCTGACCCACCCCGCATGCCCCCCTTCTCTAACCTCCGGCCCCCCACAGCTCCCTTCTTCCCCGACCCCCCTGCACAGCCCCCCTTCTCCCACCTACAGCGCCCCCAGCAACGCCCCCAAACATCCCCCTTCCCCTCCCCACCTACAGCCCCCCCATCCCCCAGCCCTCCCACCTACAGCCCCCCAACCCCCCACACACAAACCCCCTCCACCAGCCCCTCCCTGACCCCGGGGTCGCTCACCCGTCGTGAATCTTCTCTCCTTCTTGCTGTAGAAATCGCGGTACGAGGACATCACAATGGGGATCACGGGCACCTGCGGAGGGAGGGGGGGTCAGAATCCTGCCCTGTACCTCCAAGCAGTGCCCTGTACCCCCGTATCCATCACGTCTCACACCCAGCGCCCGTGAGCTGCTGAGACCCGCTGGCCTGGGCAGCGTTGGGGTGCAGGGAGTTATGAGCGGCTGCGGTGGGGGGGGGGTCACTGGGGCCGGCGGTGACCCACCCCCAGGTGACCGGGGAGCTGGAATCCGGGATTTGCAATTAATAAACCTCTGTTCTGTTGTCCCTCGACCAGGGGGTTTGCTTGGGGATCTCGGCTCCCGTACAAAGGCTGGGCCGTGTCCTCCCCACAGCGAGGGGGTCGGGCGGGTAATGAACTCACGCTGGGCAGGCTCGGGGGGCAAGGCCGGGGCTGCGGGGAACTGGCCGGGGCCTGGCTCTGGGTGTGAATCGGGAGCGGCTGGAGCCGGTTGTGGGGCTCCCCGTGGGGCTGAGTGATGACAGCACCTGGAGGGGTTTGCTGCAGGTCACTGGCTTGGCTCTGGGAGAGACGGCCCAGGCTGGGGAGTGAAGGGGGCCCAGTGGTGCCACGGTCCCAGGCTGCACCCCGGGGACCCCATCACCTCCCCCCCCCGAGTAACTCACTGCACCCAGCCCAGCCAATAGGGGGCTGAGAATCTCCCAAGTACCCACCTGCCATCAATCTGCTACCTGGGCCCGCACGGCCGGGGGGGAGCCCAAAGGGGTCGGGGGGAACGTCCCTGGGCCTGCGCGGCCGGGAGGGGAAGCCCGGGGGGGTCAGGGGAATGTCCCTGGGCCTGCGCGTCTGGGAGGGGGAGCCTGGGGGGTCGTCGGGGGGAACGTCCCTCGGCCTGCACGGCCAGGAGGGGGAGCCCAGGGGGTCAGGGGAACGTCCCTGGGCCCGCGCGGCCAGGAGGGGGAGCCCGTGGGGGTCGGGGGGAACGTCCCTGGGCCTGCGCGGCGGGGAGGGGGAGCCCGTGGGGGTCGGGGGGAACGTCCCTGGGCCCGCGCGGCCAGGAGGGGGAGCCCGGGAGGTCGTCGGGGGGAACGTCCCTGGGCCCGCGCGGCCAGAAGGGGGAGCCCGGGAGGTCGTCGGGGGGAACGTCCCTGGGCCCGCGCGGCCAGGAGGGGGAGCCCGGGGGGGTCGGGGGGAACGTCCCTGGGCCTGCGTGGCGGGGAGGGGGAGCCCGGGAGGTCGTCAGGGGAACGTCCCTGGGGCCCGCGCGGCCAGGAGGGGGACCCCGGGGGGGGTCGGGGGGAACGTCCCTGGGCCTGCGTGGCGGGGAGGGGGAGCCCGGGAGGTCGTCGGGGGGAACGTCCCTGGGCCCGCGTGGCCAGGAGGGGGAGCCCGGGGGGTCGTCGGGGGAACGTCCCTGGGCCCGCGCGGCCGGGAGGGGGAGCCTGGGGGCGGGGGAACGTCCCTGGGCCCGCGTGGCCGGGAGGGGGAGCCTGGGGGGGTCGTCGGGGGAACGTCCCTGGGCCCGCGCAGCCAGGAGGGGGAGCCTGGGGAGGTCGTCGGGGGAACGTCCCTGGGCCCGCGCGGCCGGGAGGGGGAGCCTGGGGGGGTCGTCGGGGGGAACGTCCCTGGGCCCGCACGGCCAGGAGGGGGAGCCCGGGGGGTCGTCGGGGGAACGTACGTGGGCCCGCGCGGCCGGGAGGGGGAGCCCGGGGGGGGTCGAGGGATCATCCCTGGGCCTGCGCGGCGGGGAGGGGGAGCCCGGGGGGGTCGGGGGGAACGTCCCTGGGCCTGCGTGGCAGGGAGGGGGAGCCCGGGAGGTCGTCAGGGGAACGTCCCTGGGCCCGCGCGGCCAGGAGGGGGACCCCGGGGCGGTCGGGGGGAACGTCCCTGGGCCTGCGTGGCGGGGAGGGGGAGCCCGGGAGGTCGTCGGGGGAACGTCCCTGGGCCCGCGCGGCCAGGAGGGGGAGCCCGGGGGGGGTCGTCGGGGGAACGTACCTGGGCCCGCGCGGCCGGGAGGGAGAGCCTGGGGGGGTCGTCGGGGGAACGTCCCTGGGCCCGTGCAGCCAGGAGGGGGAGCCTGGGGAGGTCGTAGGGGGAACGTCCCTGGGCCCGCGCGGCCGGAAGGGGGAGCCTGGGGGGGTCGTCGGGGGAACGTACCTGGGCCTGCACGGCCAGGTGGAAGGCCCCGCGTTTGAAGGGCAGCATGGAGCCGTTGTGGTTCCTGGTTCCTTCGGGGAACACCCAGACCCGGACCTGCCAGAGAGCGCGGGGTGAGAGCAGGGACCCACGCAGCACAACCCCCCCCAGTCCCCTCACATCCCCCCAGGGAGTCCCCCATACCTCCCACCTCCACACAGACACCCCCATGGAGCCCCCCCAAACACAGCCCCCCATAGAGCCCCCCCAGACATCCTCACCCCAAACACACAGACACCCCCATGGAGCTGCCCCCACCCTCACCACATGCGCCTCCCCCCCGGCTGTGCACCCCCCGTTCTCCCCCCTACGTTGTCACGCAGCATGGTCTGTGCCGTCTCCGACATGACGCCGATGGCGTCGTCCGTTTTCTTGCGGTTGATGAAGATGATGCCGCCGAGCCAGCAGGCCAGCCCCACGGTGCCCATGTACATCAGCTCCTTCTTGGCTATGGGCACGCAGCGGTCGGGCAGCACCTCCATCATCCCTGTGGGCAGCAAGGGGTTAACGGGCTGGGGACCCCGCCCACCCCCCTCCACCAGCCTTGCGGGGAGTGAGGGGTTAATGGGCTGGGAGCCCCGCCCCCACCAGCTGGCCCCACCCCACTCCCCACACTGCCCTCTGTTGGGCCCAGCAGGGACTGCAGTAGCTGGGTGCTCCCCCTCCAGAACCCCACCCCCAGCCCCACCCAGCCCGGAGCCCCGCCCCCAGCCCAAGCACCGCCTGGCGCCCCCAGCCCAGACCCCCGCCCCGCCCAGCGCCCCCAGCCCAAGCCCCGCCCCCAGCCCGGAGCCCCGCCCCCAGCGGCGCACCCAGCAGATCGAGGGAGCTCTGGTGGTTGGAGACGACGACGTAGGGCTCGGGCAGGTTGAAATGCTCCAGGCCGCGCACCTCGATGCGGATGCCGTACAGGTACTTCACGTGGTGCAGCATGAACCGGATGATCCTGGGGGGAGGGGAGCAGACACACGCTGGGGGGGCAGTGTGGGGGGTCCCCCAACAACCAGAGCCTGGGGGTCAGCAACCCTCCCCCCCCGGGCTACATTCCAGCCCCAGGCTTCACCAAGACGGGGCCCTGTCCCCCCCCCCGGCTACAGCCCTGCCCCCGCCGTATCCCCCCCCCCGGCACCTTGACATGGCCCCTCCCCCCGCTATATCCCCTCCCCCCGAGCTCTATCCCAGCCCCTAGCCGAGAGCCCCCCCGGCCCGCACTCACTTCATGTTCTCCACGCTGCGGCCCCGCAGGGCGCAGAGCGGGATGACCAGCACGGCGAGCATCAGGATCCAGCCGTTGTAGAAGGCCATCTTGCAGAAGTACCGGAAGGTGGCGCTGCACTCGTAGAGCAGGGGCACGGCCAGCAGGAGCAGGGCGAGCGCCCACTGGGCCAGCGACAGCTCCATGGCCCTGCGGGGACACGGCCCGTCATGCAGGCTGCCGGGCAGGGCCGGGCTAGCAGGGGCTGCGGGTCGGGAGTGAGGGGCACCGGCAGAGCTGGGGGGGGCAGGGCTGGGCTAGCAGGGGGCTGTGGGTCGGGAGTGAGGGGCACCGGCAGAGCTCGGGGGCAGGGCCGGGCTAGCGGGGGCTGCGGGTCGGGAGTGAGGGGCACCGGCAGAGCTGGGGGGGCAGGGCTGGGCTAGCAGGGGCTGCGGGTCGGGAGTGAGGGACACCGGCAGAGCTGGGGGGCAGGGCCGGGCTGGCAGGGGCTGCGGGTTGGGAGTGAGGGGCACCGGCAGAGCTGGGGGGGGGCAGGGCTGGGCTGGCAGGGGCTGCGGGTCGGGAGTGAGGGGCACCGGCAGAGCTGGGGGGCAGGGCCGGGCTAGCAGGGGCTGCGGGTCGGGAGTGAGGGGCACCGGCAGAGCTGGGGGGCAGGGCCGGGCTAGCAGGGGCTGCGGGTCGGGAGGGGTGCCAGCGCCTGGCGTGGCATTGGGCAGGGAGTCCCACGCCGATTTCGCTGGCACAAGCCCGGCTTTCCCTGGCGAAAGGCCCCAAGCCCCCCACAGCCCCTGACACGCGCTGAGCGCCGGCCGAGGGGTGGAACGGCCCATCTGGGCCTCTCCGGAGCTGCCAGAACCGAGCAGCAAAGGGACCGGGGGCTTTGCCAGGCCAAAGGGAAAGTCACCGGCGGGCAGAGCGCCGGGGGGAGCAGCCGCAGCCAGAGAGAAACCAGAACCAGTCGAGCCACCTCAGCTGTAAAAATACAATAGACAGAGACACACACACACACCCCGACGCTGCCCCTGCCATGCACATCTATGCACAGGGGGTGTGTAACAACCGGGTGCATACGGGAGTCACACGCCCAGCGGGTGTGCACACACCAGGCCGAACACAAACACACAGGCTGTGTCCGCAGTGCACGTCTGTGTAGGCTGTGTGTAGACATGACAAAGTGGGAATTGTTTGCAGCGTTTTATGAAGCCGCGGGGTGCCTCAGTTTCCCCTACCCCGTACACGGTGCCCAGCGGGTGGCAGCGCCCGGGCGGGGTGGAATGGACAGTACCAGCAGGGAACTGGCTCAAGCCGACCCAGAGCAAGACGGGGGCTGGAGAGATGGTGCCGCTGACCGGGGGTGTGGAGCCAGCAGGGCCAGGCCTGGGGACAAGCGAGTGGGGGCTCTCCCCAGGAAGGGGCTATGGGACGGGGGCTCCAGATGGCTCAGTGGGACGCGCCGGGGGGGGACACTTAGGCTCAGGCCAGACAATGTAGCGGCGGGTTCCCGAAGCGGTTGTTGACGCCCGTTGGTAGCGAGGTCGGCAGCAATAGGGGGCCCCGGGTACGCGACCGTGTTCACCACTTCAAGTTCACAGCGTGTGTGCACCAGCGCGAAAACGGGACGTGTTCACACGCACAGCGCCTCGTTTGCGCACAGGCAGGGGGTACATAACAGCACATTGCCAATACTTGACGGACACACACAGCTTGTCCGCAGTACACGTACACATGGTGTGTACAATTATACACACACCCGGCTTGTCCACAGTACACGTACACACCGTGTGTACAATTATACACACACACGGCTTGTCTACAGAATGCGTACACACCGTGTGTACAATTATACACACACCCGGCTTGTCTGCAGAATGCGTACACACCGTGTGTACAATTATACACACACCCGGCTTGTCTGCAGAATGCGTACACACCGTGTGTACAATTATACAGACACACGGCTTGTCTGCAGTATGCGTACACACCGTGTGTACAATTATACACACACACGGCTTATCTGCAGTATGCGTACACACCGTGTGTACAATTATACACACACACGGCTTATCTGCAGTATGCGGACACACGGTGTGTACAATCGTACATACACAGCTTTTCCGCAGTACGTGTACACCTGGTGTGTACAATTCTACACACGGCTTATCTGCAGAATGCGGACACACGGTGTGTACAGTCGTACATACACAGCTTGTCCGCAGTACGCGTCCCCATTTTCAAAAAGGGAGCCAGGCTGACTATGTGGACTATCGGGGCACTGGGGAGATTCTCGCCATAGCCGCACTGAATCGCCTGCTCCCTCTTGCGGAGGACGTGCTACCAGAGCCCCAGCACAGCTTCAAACCATCCCGAGGCGCCGCTGACGTGACCTCCGCAGCCGGGCAGATCCAGGAGAAATGCAAGGAACACCCCCAGGAGCTGCATACGGCCCTTAGCGATCTGACCAACGCCGTCGACTCTGCCAACCACGAGGCTCTGTGGAAAAGCATGGCAAAGTTTGGCTGCCCGAGCAAACGTATCACCACGGTAAGACTCCTCCATGACCAGATGACTGCCTCCACCCTGAGCCCTGCGTCATCCGAACTGGCGTGGAACAAGGCTGTGTCCTGGCACCCAGCCTTTTCTCCATTTTCTTAGCTAACCCAAGACCGTCTACCGCAGGGCACTGGCGATTGACGGCCACCTCTTCAGCCTTTCTCGTCTCCGGGCCAGAACGAATATCGGCAACAATACCCCAACTCCGGTACGCCGGTGATTGTGCTGTAGTTGCGCACTCAAAGGAGGACCTACAAACAGCCCGTAATTGCTTCTGACTCTGAACATCAGCAAAAGAAAAGCTCTCCACCAGCCAGTCCCCGGTCAAGCATCAGACAAAGAGGAAGTGGAAAATGTAGAATTCTTTGCTATCTTGGCAGCCATCTCTCAGAGAGGGCAGAGGGAGATGTCGACACTCAGCACAGGCTGTCTCGCCGGGCGTTCAACGATCAGAACACACACGAGACTTCTAGTGTACAAAGCGGCGGTAACCCCAACGCTCCTCTCCGGCTGTGAGACGTGGGCAACTGACAGAAAACACCAGCATCAGAACACCAGCACCAGCACTTCCTCCGGAAGATCCTCCACGTAACGTGGGAGGCTCGTCACACTAATGTCAGTGTCCTCACAGAGGCCAACATCGTCAGTGATTATCCAGCCCCAGCTGAGGCGAAGCGGTCCCGTGTGCACATGTCTGACGTGCGCTTACCAAAACAACGGCTGTATGCCCAGCTCACCGAAGGAGAAAGGACACGGGGAGGCCAAAAGAAACGCTTCAAAGAGACCTGCAAGATCAACACCAAGAGATGTGGCATCAGCACCACATACTGGGAGACAGCAGCCCAGGAGAGGGGTAACTGGCCAAGACTTGTCACAGAGGGAACATCCACTGTTGAGGAAAATCGCCTTGCCCTGGTCGCAGAAAAACGCCAGCCAAGAAAGGAAACACAACGGTTACGCGGCAATCGCGGGCCAGCCCTAGCTTCAAACACCACCCGCAACGTCTGCCACGGATCGGACTCCTCAGTCACCACAGGACCCATGAAAACTAAAACCTGGGAAAGATCATCCTCGCGGGATCGCTGACGAGTACGCGCACACACGGTGTGTACAATTGTACACGCGCACGGCTTGTCCGCAGTACGCGCACACACCGTGTGTTCAATTGTACATGCGCACGGCTTGTCCGCAGTACGCGCACACTCCGTGTGTTCAATTGTACACGCGCACGGCTTGTCCGCAGTACGCGCACACTCCGTGTGTACAATTGTACACGCGCACGGCTTGTCCGGAGTACGCGCACACACCTTGTGTACAATTACACACACGCACGGCTTGTCTGCAGTATGCATACACACCGTGTGTACAATTATACACAAGCTTAGCTTATCTGCAGTATGCATACACACCGTGTGTACAATTATACACACACACGGCTTGTCTGCGGTACACGTACACACGGTGTATGTAATATCGACACCCCCGGACTGCGCCGGCGCTGTATGCATGTGCACGGGGGGCGTGCCCTAGAACGCAGATTGCACACCCAGGGCGTGGCTGCAGCGTCCATGCTCACGCGGTGTGCCCATAACCATAGAATATCAGAGTTGGAAGGGACCTCAGGAGGTATCTAGTCCAACCCCCTACTCAAAGCAGGACCAATCCCCAACTAAATCATTCCAGCCGGGGCTTTGTCAAGCCGGGCCTTAAAAACCTCTAAGGAAGGAGATTCCACCCCCTCCCTAGGTAGCCCACTCCAGTGCTTCACCACCGTCCTAGTGAAATAGTGTTTCCTAATATCCAACCTAAACCTTCCCCACTGCAACTTGAGACCATTGCTCCTTGTTCTGTCATCTGCCACCACTGAGAACAGCCGAGCTCCATCCTCTTTGGAACCCCCCTTCAGGTAGTTGAAAGCAGCTATCAAATCCCCCCTCATTCTTCTCTTCTGCAGACTAAACAATCCCAGTTCCCTCAGTCTCTCCTCATAAGTCATGTGTTCCAGACCCCTAATCATTTTTGTTGCCCTCCACTGGACTCTTTCCAATTTTTCCACATCCTTCTTGTAGTGTGGGGCCCAAAACTGGATGCAGTACTCCAGATGAGGCCTCACCAATGTCGAATAGAGGGGAACGATCACATCCCTCGATCTGCTGGCAATGCCCCTACTTATACAGCCCAAAATGCCGTTAGCCTTCTTGGCAACAAGAGCACACTGTCGACTCATATCCAGCTTCTCGTCCACCGTAACCCCTAGGTCCTTTTCTGCGGAACTGCTGCCTAGCCATTCGGTCCCTAGTCTGTAGCAGTGAATGGGATTCTTCCGTCCTAAGTGCAGGACTCTGCACTTGCCCTTGGTGACCCTCATCAGATTTCATTTGGCCCAATCCTCTAATTTGTCTAGGTCCCTCTATATCCTATCCCTACCCTCCAGCATATCTACCACTCCTCCCAGTTTAGTGTCATCTGCAAACTTGCTGAGAGTGCAGTCCACGCCATCCTCCAGATCATTAATGAAGATATTGAACAAAACTGGCCCCAGGACCGACCCTTGGGGCACTCCGTTTGATACCGGCTGCCAACTACACATGACGCCGTTGATCACTACCCGTTGAGCCCGACGATCTAGCCAGCTTTCTATCCACCTTATAGTCCATTCATCCAGCCCATACCTCTTTAACTTGCTGGCAAGAATACTGTGGGAGACCGTATCAAAAGCTTTGCTAAAGTCAAGGAATAACACATCCACTGCTTTCCCCTCATCCACAGAGCCAGTTATCTCATCACAGAAGGCATTTAGGTTAGTCAGGCATGACTTGCCCTTGGTGAATCCATGCTGACTGTTCCTGATCACTTTCCTCTCCTCCAAGTGCTTCAGAATTGATTCCTTGAGGACCTGCTCCATGATTTTGCCAGGGACTGAGGTGAGGCTCACTGGCCTGTAGTTCCCCGGATCCTCCTTCTTCCCTTTTTTAAAGATGGGCACTACATTAGCCTTTTTCCAGTCATCCGGGACCTCCCCCGATCGCCATGAGTTTTCAAAGATAATGGCCAATGGCTCTGCAATCACATCCACCAACTCCTTTAGCACCCTCGGATGCAGCGCATCCGGCCCCATGGACTTGTGCTCGTCCAGTTTTTCTAAATAGTCCTGAACCACTTCTTTCTCCACAGAGGGCTGGTCACCTCCTCCCCATGCTGTGCTGCCCAGTCCAGCAGTCTGGGAGCTGACCTTGTTCGTGAAGACAGAGGCAAAAAAAGCATTGAGTACATTAGCTTTTTCCACATCCTCTGTCACTAGGTTGCCTCCCTCATTCAGTAAGGGGCCCACATTTTCCTTGACTTTCTTCTTGTTGCTAACATACCTGAAGAAACCCTTCTTGTTACTCTTAACATCTCTTGCTAGCTGCAACTCCAAGTGTGATTTGGCCTTCCTGATTTCACTCCTGCATGCCTGAGCAATATTTTTATACTCCTCCCTGGTCACTTGTCCAATCTTCCACTTCTTGTAAGCTTCTTTTTTGCGTTTAAGGTCAGCAAGGATTTCACTGTTAAGCCAAGCTGGTCGCCTGCCATATTTACTGTTCTTTCTACACATTGGGATGGTTTGTTCCTGCAATCTCAATAAGGATTCTTTAAAATACATTTAAAATAATGCCGGGAACATCACCCCGCAGCCGATCAGTCCATCGGAGCGCGCGTCCCTTTACAGCGCACTTTGCACTCACGGGCGGGATGTTCACAAGCGTCTCTCACACGCTGGATCTGCACACGCCGTGCGTCTCCACTACGGAGGCCCAGTGCAGCTCTAAACGCACTGTAAATTCCCACGAACGCAGCGAGTACAGACGGAGCCGGTGCCATCGACACAGTCTGTGCCCAGCGGCCTGGAACCCCCCAGGGCGTCGCCAGCCCTGAGCTCCGGGGCGCCCCCAGGGACCCTTCTCCAGCCCCATCGCTTTCTCCCCGCTAGGACCCTCCACGGGCCATGGCCCCAGCGATGTCCCTGTGCCCGATGCCGTGCCCTGGCCTGCGCCCGCTGGCAGGGCAGGGCAGGCAGACGGCGGGGGTTCCCGGGGCCGGACGTGCAGTCAGCTGCCCCCATCACAGCACCCCCAGAGTTCCCAGGCGCGGAGGCTGCCCTGGAATCTGGCTCTGTTCGGGTCAGCGCTCACGTCCTGCTCACCCTTCGCTCGGACCCCCGGAGCACCACGGTGTGGGGAGGGGGGAACTACGCCTGGCTTTAACACTCGCTGTCAACCGGAGCTGAGAGCCTGTATGTCCCCCCGTCCCACCACGGCCTCCTGCTGTGTACAACATACCCACGGGGCGTGCAACACACGGTCAGAATACAGACACACCCCACTCCTGTACCTAACACATAGAGCATGGATCACACCCACGGGGCGTGTAACACACGGTCAGAGTACAGACACACCCCACATCTGTACCTAACACACAGAGCATGGATCACACCCACAGGGCGTGTAACACACTGTCAGAGTACAGACACACCCCACACCTGTACCTAACACACAGAGCATGGATCACACCCACGGGGCGTGCAACACAGTCAGCATACAGACACACCGCACTCCTGTACCTAACACACAGAGCATGGATCACACCCACGGGGCGTGTAACACACGGTCAGCATACAGACACACCCCACACCTGTACCTAACACACAGAGCATGGATCACACCCGCGGGGCGTGTAACACACAGTCAGAGTACAGACACACCCCACTCCTGTACCTAACACACAGAGCATGGATCACACCCACGGGACGTGCAACACACAGAGTACAGACACACCCCACACCTGTACCTAACACATAGAGCATGGATCACACCCGCGGGGCGTGCAACACACGGTCAGCATACAGACACACCCCACACCTGTACCTAACACACACAGCGTGGATCACACCCACGGGGCGTGCAACACACAGTCAGCATACAGACACACCCCACTCCTGTACCTAACACACAGAGCATGGATCACACCCACGGGGCGTGTAACACATTGTCAGAGTACAGACACACCTCACACCTCTACCTAACACACAGAGTGTGGCTCACACCCCGCCAGGCGCACACCTGCAGGGTATGGAACACATTGTCTATACACATGGTATATATAATATGTTGACACTCTCTCACACGCATGTCACACACACACACACAAACATACAGAGTATGTCATATTGTGTCTGTACACACACCGGGTAGGTAATATACTGGTGCTAAATGTACCCCTTCCCCCCCCCACACACACACATAGTATATAATGTATACACAAACATGCAGGGTATATTATATTGTCTACATACTCACACACAGGGTTTGCATATAACACACTATCTATACAGCCATCTGCACGGTATGCGATATACACCCTGTGTGCGTATCTAGGGTCAGCACAACACACTGCCATAAACACGCCCAGAGGATATACAATATACTGTCTCTACACACGCAGGGTAGGCATAGAATATCCTGTCTATACACACATACACACACTGTAACATACCACCCTACACACACTGTGTGCGAGTGTAACAGAAACACACACACTGAACAGCCATACGCTCTCAACACTTGCCCAAACGCAGGGTGTGTATACAACAGACAGAGACCGTACACAACCCCCCCCACACATACACACAACCACGCCCTATACACACCTCTCGCCCAGGCACACCAAGTTGTTTGGCTGGGAATTTCCTACGGTTTTTCTAATCCCAGCGGGGGTGACATCAAAGGCGCGGCCCGGCTGGAAACACCCGCTCAGAGCGGAGAACAAGCGAGCAGAGAGGGATGGGGAATTTCCTCGCCTGGGGCTGGAAGAAAACCTGACGCTGGCGGAGAAGGTGACCAGGCGGGGATGGAGATGGGGGTAAGTCAGGGGAGCTCCGGGGAATGGCGGTGAGCAGCTCGCACCGGGAAAGTCTGGCTGGCCACATGGTCCAAATACACAGGACTCCAAATTCCTGAGATGGGGGCTGCCGGCCATGCGGGCGTCTCATCCGCGCGTGGGCCTCTGTCGGGCACACTGCCAAGCCGCGCCCATGGCCCGCACGGCCAGAAACTTTGGGACAGGAAAGCGAGAGGTGCCTCCCGCAAGCCCATGACTCCCGGAGCTGGGGGTTCAAGGGACCTGAGCCCGCTGCCCCCTGCTAGTTCAGAGACAGGGAGGCCGGGCAGCCCACGCTGTGAGCATGGGATGGGAACCGCACGGGACCAGGCGGGGACAGGCGAGGGCCGGAGAGAACAAAGCAAAGCACCCCCCCCCGGGCCGGGCAGCGCCATCGTGCCAGTCCCTGGCAGTGCCGCCGTGAGACGGGCAAAGCCCCAGCCGGGCCTTGGGGGCACGTCGCTGCCCGGCACACAGCCCCCGCTCGGGGATAAATACCCCCAGCTGGCGCGCAGGGGAGACACACACCCAGCCTGTGTGGTACAACACGGTGTGTCCATCGCACAGACTGTACCACAACCTGCCGGGCCCATGGGGCAGTGCAGCTCTGTCACACACACACACCCAGCGTGCCCAGCCCGGACACAGCCCCTACCCTGCACCCGGGGCAATGAGCTTGGGGCCCCTCAGCCCCCCAGGACACCAGCCGGGGGGGGGGTCTGGGCTCTGTGCCACAGGCCCCCAATCGCCGAGTGGGGGAGGGGGCAGGAGCTGACTCAGGAAGGGGAAGAGATAAAAGGAGGCAGGCGGGGGGGGGGAGCGAGGGGGGATGGGGTGACAGGCAGTGACCCCCCCCCTCACAGTCCCAGCCCCTCCGCCCCCAGGGACCCCCGAACTCCGCCCCCGCACACAGCCCCCCTCCCACAGCCCGCCCGGCCTCTGCCCCACAATCCACCCCGCCCGGCCTCTGCCCCCCAACCCCACAATCCTCCCCCCCCAGCCCCCCCGCCCTCTGCCCCCCAATCCTCTCCCCCACAGCCCCTCTCCCCTCCAACCCCCAGCCCCCCCCTCTGCCCCACAATCCCCCCAACTCCCCCGCCCGGCCTCCTCCACCCCCCAGCCCCACAATCCTCCCCCCCCCCGGCACCTGGGGGCTGGTGGGGTCGGGCGGCGCCGCGCCCCGCGCCGGGCTCTACCCCCCGCGCCCCCGGGATGGGGATCGGGATCGGGGCCGGGCCATGGCGCCTGGTGCTGATGCTGCGGGCGATGGAGGATGCTCCGGCTCCGGCTCCGGCTGCTGCGGCGGCGCCTCCCCCCGCGCCTGGGGGGCCCGGCAGGAAGTGGGGGGGCGGGTGACGGGCTGCGCCGGCAGCCAATCAGCCCCGCGCCTGCCCTGCTCCGCCCCCGCCCCCCTTGTGCCCCCCCCCGCCCCTCCCCTCCTTCCTCCAGCCCCCCCCGCCCGTCCTCCGACCCCCCCCATCCCTCCTCTGCCCCCTTATAGCTCCCATCCCATCCCCCCTCCTCTTCTCTCCCCTCCCCCTCCTTCCTCTAGTCCCCCTCCTCCGCCCCAGCCCCCCTTCTATCCCCCCTCCCCGCCCCCCTTCTGTCCCCCCTCCATCCCCCCACCCTCTACCCCCTCCTCTCTTCTAGCCCCTGCCCCTCTATCCCTCCCTGCTCTCCCTCCTCCATCCCCTCCCTCCTATCCCCCCAGCCAGCCAGCCAGCCCCCTCCCCTCTTCTATCCTCCCACCCCGTCCCTCCAGCCCCCAATCCTTCCCCGCTCTGTCCCTCCTCCGGCCCCCATCCCCATCCCCATCCCCACCCTCTCTCCCCCATCCCTCCTCTACCCCCCTGTCCCGATCTGTCCATCCCTCCCCTCCCCCCTCCCACTGCCCGGCCCAGCCTGGCGCGGCTTCTGGCCGTCAGGACCTAGGGCCGGCCAGACTGGGCCAGGACAGCGGGCCACCCACCTGGCGTCCCGTCTCTGGCAGCACCGGCACCAGACGCCTCCGAGGGGATGAATAGAGCAGGGCAGTTCTGGGGCTCCCCGTCCCGTCAGCCAGTCCAGCGCCGGGCACTCAGGGCATTGGGGGCACCCGGGGCTGCGTCCCCGCCTATCTCAGATCCGTCTCCAGCCCTTCGCCCGGCCTCCTGCGGGCACCGCGGCTTTCGCTGGCCGTGGCGCTTCCCCTCGCCCTTGGTCCGCTGCTTCCCTTCCCTCTTCCGTCCGCCTTCGTGTCCTGCTCTTCCAGCCCTTCCTCCTCTCTGTCCTCCTGCCTTCCCCCTTCCTTCTTCCCTCCCTTCTCTGTTTGCCAGCAGCTGGGAATGGGTGATGGGATGGATCACTCGATGATTCCCTCTGGGGCACGCGGCATTGGCCACTGTCAGAGACAGGACCAGGGCCGGCTCCAGGCACCAGCTTACCAAGCAGGTGCTTGGGGCGGCCACTTCGGAGAGGGGCGGCACGTTCAGCTGTTCGGCGGCAATTCAGCGAACAGTCCCTCACTCCTGCTCGGAGCGAAGGACCTCCCGCCGAATTGCCGCCGCAGATCGCGATCGTGATCGCGGCTTTTTTTATTTGTTTGTTTGGTTTTTTTTGTTTGGCTGCTTGGGGCGGCCAAAACCCTGGAGCCGGCCCTGGACAGGACACTGGGCTAGATGGACCTTTGCTCTGACCCAGTATGGCCGTTCTTATGTTCTCTCTTCCATGTGTCCACGTGTTCCTTCCTTTGCCTTCTCTATTCGCTCGGGCCCTCGGGCTGGCTCCCACCTCCGTCCGATCTCTGTCCTTCGGGTCAAGTCTGTATCCTCGCCCGGCCTCTCTCCTCCACCCCGTCTCTCTCCTCTGCCCGGCCTCTGTCCTTCCTGTCCAGGCTGTATCTTCCACCCCATCTCTCTCCTCCGCCCGGCCTCTGTCCTTCGTTCCTTCTCTCTCCTCTGTCACCTCTGTCTCTTTCGTTCTCTCCCCGCCGGCCGGCCGGGGGCCCCAGGCAGACGGAGGGGGCTGAGGTTGCTGGAGGTTCGGGGGGGCCGCGGTTTACTCTGACGGACGCGGGCGCAATGGGCGGAGTGGCCGGTTACTATGATGGTGTTGGCCTGGTTGCTGGTGACCATGGCAATAGGGTTGGATTGATGGGCATGGGGCTGGCAGTTGTCACGGTAACGTGACAGGGTTAGCGGCGACCGAGGTGACATGGTGGGGTTGGCGGTTGCCATGGCAGGGTGGGTGGTTGCTATGGTGACATGGAGGGGATGACCGGTTGCCATGTTGGAATTGGTGGTTGCCATAGTGACATGGCCAGGTCCAGGGTTGCCACAATGACATGGCGCGGAGGGTGTGGTTGCCATGGTTGCACAGCGGCCATTTTACCCAGGCCACTCTGGCCATTGAGGGGCTCAGGCTTCACCCTGGGCACTAGGCCCCAAATCGGAAGTGTCTCCCACCCAATCAGGGCCTCCCCCACCAGGCACCCCTCCCGCTGTGCCACCAAGACCCTCCTCCAATCCCTCCAGTCCCTGAGCCAATTGGACGGTGATTGGATCAAGGGGATGTCGATCAATCTCTGTCCCGCCACATTACCCTGCCGCAGCCAATTAGACTTCTGGATGTTAGAGTGACAGTAGCAGTGACCAATAACAATCCGTCTACCCGCAGCGAAAACCCGCCCCCAGGTCGCTGATGGGCATCGGATCGGTGCTGTCAATCAAGATTTTCTCCCCGCCAAGAGCCAATACCCGCCTCTTTCCCCATCAGCCAATAAAATAAAGCTGAGGCTTGATAGACAGGGGTAGAAGCCAATAGTAATAGCCTGTATCGCCGCCACTAGGAAGAGGGTTCTAAACAGCATTACCCAATAGGAGATGGGCAGATTTTGATTGACAGCCAGAAGAGCCAATAGAAATGTTAGATGGCCGTAAGGCAGGTTTCACTGAGCAGCACCCAATGGACTCCGTCGCTAAATTTGATTGACAGCAGTGGTGTCCATTGAGCGAGCGGGAGCGTTGATTGGCCGTCGGGGTGGCCAATGGGATTATCTAGGGGAAGGAGGAGGCGTTCCCGTCCAGGGGGGGCGGAAGATGGCGGCAGGAACGGGCTCGGGGGTCCCGGACGGGGGCCCCGAGGTGCCAAACCGCGACCGCGGCGCCTTCGAATGTAACATCTGCCTGGAGCCGGCCCGGGAGGCGGTGATCGGGCTCTGCGGGCACCTGTACTGGTGAGGGGGGGGCAGGGGGAGGGGCGTGTAAGTGTGAGGGCGGGGTGAAGGCGAGGGGGCGGGGCAGGGTGAAGGGGGGGTTGGGGACGGATGTGGGGGGTGCGGGCGGGGCAGGGGCGTGTTAAGGGGCGGGGTGAAGGTGAGGGGGTGGGGCCGGGTGGAGGGGGCGTGTCGGGGGCGGGGCAGGGTGAAGGGGGGGTTGGGGATGGATGTAGGGGGCGGGGCCGGGTGAAGGGGGCGTGTCGGGGGCGGGGCGGTGAAGGGGTTTGGGGATGGATGTAGGGGGCGGGGCCGGGTGAAGGGGGCGTGTCGGGGGCGGGGCGGTGAAGGGGTGTTGGGGATGGATGTGGGGGGCGGGGCCGGGTGAAGGGGGGCGTGTCGGGGGCGGGGCAGGGTGAAGGGGGGGTTGGGGATGGATGTAGGGGGCGGGGCAGGGTGAAGGGGGCGTGTCGGGGGCGGGGCGGTGAAGGGGTTTGGGGATGGATGTAGGGGGCGGGGCAGGGTGAAGGGGGGGTTGGGGATGGATGGGGCGGGTGGGGTGAAGGGGGGCGTGTCGGTGGCGGGGGGGTGAAGGGGGGGTTGGGGATGGATGTGTTGGGTGGGTGGAGCAGGGTGAAGGGGGGTTGGGGATGGATGTGGGGGGCAGGGCAGGGTGAATGGGGTGCGGGGGGTGAAGGGGGGGTTGGGGATGGATGTGTTGGGTGGGTGGAGCAGGGTGAAGGGGGGTTGGGGATGGATGTGGGGGGCAGGGCAGGGTGAATGGGTTACGGGGGGGTGAAGGGGGGGTTGGGGATGGATGTGTTGGGTGGGTGGGGCAGGGTGAAGGGGGGGTTGGGGATGGATGGGGCAGGTGGGGTGAAGGGGGGGTTGAGGATGGATGTGTTGGGGGCGGGGCAGGTTGAAGGGGGGGTTGGGGATGGATGTGTTGGGGGGCGGGGCAGGGTGAAGGGGGGGTTGGGGATGGATGGGGCAGGTGGGGTGAAGGGGGGGTTGAGGATGGATGTGTTGGGGGGCGGGGCAGGGTGAAGGGGGCGGGGGGTGAAGGGGGGTTTGGGGATGGATGTGGGGGGCGGGGCAGGGTGAAGGGGGGGTTCGGGATGGATGGGGCGGGTGGGGTGAAGGGGGGCGTGTCGGTGGCGGGGGGTGAAGGGGGGGTTGGGGATGGATGTGTTGGGTGGGTGGAGCAGGGTGAAGGGGGGGTTGGGGATGGATGTGGGGTGGCAGGGCAGGGTGAATGGGGTGCGGGGGGTGAAGGGGGGGTTGGGGATGGATGTGTTGGGTGGGTGGAGCAGGGTGAAGGGGGGTTGGGGATGGATGTGGGGGGGCGGGGCAGGGTGAAGGGGGTGTGTCGGGGCGGGGGGGTGAAGGGGTGTTGGGGATGGATGTGGGGGGTGGGGCAGGGTGAAGGGGGTTGGGGATGGATGTGGGGTGGCAGGGCAGGGTGAATGGGGTGCGGGGGGGTGAAGGGGGGGTTGGGGACAGATGTGTTGGGGGGGGCAGGACCCATGTAATTCCTTCTCTCTCTCCCCCCCAGCTGGCCCTGCCTGCACCAGGTAAGTCCCGAGCGGGGGGTGGCGGGAACCTCCCCTCCCCTCCCATAATCCTTCAGTGCCCCCTGCCTGTGGCCCCCAACAGCCCCCTGCCCGTGATGTTTCAGGCCCCCCTCTGCAGGGTGACTCCCTCGGGCCCCCCATAAGCCTGTGTCTGCCCCCGAACTCCGTTGGGGGGGAAGCAGAGGCAGTGGGGGGCTGCTGCTAACCTCCCCTCCCCCCCCGCAGTGGCTTGAGACCCGCCCCGAGCGCCAGGAGTGCCCCGTCTGCAAAGCCGGCATCAGCCGTGACCAGGTCATCCCGCTCTACGGCCGGGGCAGCGCCGGCCAGCAGGACCCCAGGTGCGGGGCGAGGGGGGGGGGGCGGCCGGACCCCGGGTGCGGGGGGGGGGCGGACGGACCCCAGGTGCAGGGCGAGGCGGCAGGACCCCGGCGGCGGGGGGGTTGCAGGATATGGGTAGGGGAGGTGGGGCTGAGGGAGGGTGGCAGAACCCAGATATTGGGGGTGGGGGGTGGGAGGAGATGGATGGATGGGAAGCATCAGGGGAGATGGGGGGCAGGGAGGGGGGTGTTGTTCTGACCCATCCCCCACGCTGTCTCTGCCCTCCCCAGATTGAAGACCCCCCCTCGGCCGCGGGGGGCAGCGCCCGGAGCCGGAGAGCCGTGGGGTGAGTGCGAGGCAGCAGTTCCCCCCCCCCCCCCGGTGCTAACGCCCCCTCTCTCCCCAGGGCCGGGCCCCCCAGCCCCCCCCCGGTGCTAACACCCCCCTCTCTCCCCAGGGCCGGGCCCCCCAGCCCCCCCACAGTGCTAACGCCCCCTCTCTCCACAGGGCCTGCCTCCGCCCTACCACGACGCCGGCTTCCACATGGCCTTTGGCATCGGAGCCTTCCCCTTCGGGGTCTTCACCACCGTGCTGCGGGGGCCCGAGGCCAGAGCAGGTACGGCCCCCCCCGCCGCTACCCACAACCCCCGAGATCTCCCTCCTGCTACCCACAGATCCCCTACCCCCCCACTTCTACCCCAGATCCCCCATGGAGCCCCCTGCCGCTACCCCCAGCCCACCAGATCTCCCTGCTGCTACCCACAGATCTCCTACCCCCGCTGCTACTCCAGATCCCCCATGGAGCCCCCAGTCCCCCCAGATCCCTCCACTGCTACCCCCAGATCCCCCATGGAGCCCCCAGCCCCCCCAGATCCCTCCACTGCTACCCCCAGATCCCCCATGGACCCCCCTGTTGCTACCCCCAGCCCCCCCCCCGATTTCCCCACTGCTACCCTCAGCCCCCCACGGACCCCCCTGCTCCTCCCCCAGCTCCCCACCACACACTGCCCATTCCAACTCCTTCTGCTATCCCAACCCCCCACAACTTTCCACTGCTCCCTGCTACCCCCCCCCCTTGTGCTCCCCACCCCCTCCCATTCCATTGCACCCCATGCTGGACCCAGCCCACTGCTTGGCATGGGGGGGGCTGGGCTGGATTCCCCCGGCCCCCCCTTCCACTTACCTCTCTCTCCCCCCAGATGAGGCCGGCGCCCCTCGCCCCTCGGGCTGGCAGGATTCGCTCTTCCTCTTCCTGGCCATCTTCTTCTTCTTCTGGCTCCTCAGCGTCTGACCCCAGGGGGCCCTGCCCCCCAACACGGCCCCGGGACACTGCCGGACTCGCCCTGCCCCGCCCCCAACACGGCCCCGGGACACTGCCGGACTCACGCCCTGCCCCGCCCCACATGGACGGGGAGGGGGGTCTCCCCGCCCCCTGTGCGGGCTGAGAACGGGGGACTGATGGCGGGTTTGGGGGTGATGTGGGCCCCCAAGGGGCTGGGCTGACCCCCGCTTACACTACACAATATAAATGTCCCCGGTGTGGCGGGTCCCCCAGTCTGCGGCACCCCCTGCGGGCAGGCCCAGGAACTGCAGCTGGACAGGAGCGCAGCCGGGGGGTGCCCCGGGCTAGTGGGGGGCCAGTTTGCAGGGGCTCTCTGGCTATTGATATAATGGTGGTTGAATGGAGGTGAAGAGCAGCTGGGAATGAAGGGTGGGGGGCAGGGGGGATTTGGGGTTCACAGTGTACATTCCCAGCGCTGATTAAAACACCAGTGATTCTTCAGCCCCCTGCGAAGAGTGTGGGGGAGGGAACTAAGGGTCCCGGGGGGCTCGGCCCCAGCGCCCGAGAAACCAGAACCGTGGTAGGGAGAGGAGGGGAGAGGAGGGGAAAGCGGGGGGCTGGAGGGAGGAGACAGGAAGGAAGGGGTCAGGGGAAAGTGGGGGGCCAGAGGAGGGCGGGGGGCAGGGGAAAGCAGGCAGGAAGGCGGGGGGTCCGAGGAAAGCAGGGGGCTTGAGGAAGGCGGGGGGCTGAGAGGTTCTGTGACCGGCCCAGAGGAGGCCGAGATGGAGCGGAGCCAGGGGGTCCAGCTGTGCCCATGGGGGGCCCCTGGCAGCTCCCCCGGGAATCGCAGCCCTGGCCCCGGGTCGAAAGGCCACGACGGCTGGCGAGCCCCAGCAATGCCGGCGAAAGGGGGACGTGTCACCAGCTGGGGAGCACCACGCGGGAGGTGGAGAAAAGGAAACAGCAGGGGCTGTGGGGCGGGAGTCAGGGGCACCGGCAGAACTGGGGGGCAAGGCTGGGCTAGCAGGGGGCTGTGGGTCGGGAGTGAGGGGCACTGGCAGAGTGGGGGGCAGGACTGGGGCGGAGTTGTGGGGGGAGGCGTGGCTGGGCCCAGTGGAGAGTCAGGCACCTCGGGGGGGGGGGGGTGCAGTTCCCCTCACCCCTGTCCCCCAGCCAGCTCTCCCCCAGCTATGCCGGGGCAAGCCTGAGATATGGGGGGGCAGAGCCCATCCCGCCTGCTTCTGGGGAGGGGAACAGGGCAAACAGCTGGAGACAGATGGGGGGGTTCACACTGCTCCCCCCAAGCAGCACCTGCAGCTCCTGCCCAAGGTGGGGGGCTGGTACTGAGAGTAGATGTCCCCCCTTTGGGCAGCCTTGGTTTTGGGGTTCAGGTTGGGGGAATTGATTTGGAGAGAGAGCAAGTTTCAGGGAACACACACACCCCTGAAATCCATGGACCTGAAATAACCAGCAAGTGGAAAAAATATATTTATTATATAGGCAAAAAAGTCTGTACAACAGCAAAGGGGGGGCAGAACCCCAGGGGGGGACCCCAAACCAACACAGATGGCCTGTGCTGCACCCCCTCCCCCCACTAATTCATTTGAGGCCTAGTTCCCCCTCAGAAGCCTGCTCTTGAGTAAGGCTCATCCCCCAGGCCCAGCTCTCCTAGGTTGGACCCACAGCCCCACACTGGGGTCGCAGAGTGCAGGGGAGGCCCCCATGTTGCTCCTGGGCTCCCCCCATGCAACCGCCTGCGTGTCCCCCCCCTTCCAGCCTCCCTAAAGTGGCCAAGGAGCCAGCATTGATGGAAGAGACAAAAGGGCTGCCCTCAGCCAAGCAAAACAGGAGGTGGGGGGAGGACAGACCCCCCCCCTTATTAACTGATAGAAGAGGGGGCAGGGTCCCACACACACAGCTGGGGGGGGGGGGAGGCCCCATTTCTGAGGGAGAGAAACAGGGAAATGGCCCCGGGAAGGGGATGGAGGTTCTGGGGTTGCTGGAGGGGGGGAAATCAGGGAAGATCCGAGGGGAAGGAGGAGGTGATGGATCAAGGGGGGGGCGGGAAATCAGCGTGATGATAAATCCAGGGGGTTGGGGTGACAGGGTTCAGGGTAGGGGTGGTGATCGAAGTGATGGGGCAGCATGTGTGGGGATTGGGGTAATGGGGGTTCAGGGTGAGGGACTGGGGTGATGGGAGGTTTGAGGGGGGAAGCAGACAGGGGGGTTACATTCCAACCAGCTGCCCCCCAAGAAAATCCAAACAAAACAAACAGCCCAAACCAAAGTGTAACTTCTGGGGGAGATGCCCAGGGACCCCCCCGTGACACCCCCCACCCCAAGAGCCACGGGGGGACACCCAGAAAAACAACAAACGTTAAGAAAAATATGACCAAAAAAAACAGTTTTTTTCCCATTCTAAACATTCCCCCCCCCCCCCCACTCGCTGCATTGGGGGAGACACGTCAGGTGTGACAAGCCCCCCACCCACTGAACTCCCCCCACAGCCCCCATCCAGTCCCGCCCCCTTACCCAGGCCCCCAGTAACCCCCTCCTCCACTCCAGCCCCCCTCCCTCAACTAACCCCCTCTCCAACCTCCCTCCCCCGGCAGAGACACACGCCGCCGTAGTTGCAGACAATAAAAGAAATTAACCTTGACAGCGGCAGGGGAAGGGGGGAGACGGGGCCCAGCGCCCCCCACGTTGTGGGGGGGGCTGGGGGTCAGAGGTAGAAGGTTCCATGGTCTCTGGCTTGGAGTCCGAGTCTCTCTTGGTGTCGCGTTGAGGTAAATGAAGTAAGGGGCCCGCAGCGCCGGGCGAAACGCAGTCCCCTTCCCGCGCCGGCCTGGCCGCTCCTCGGGAATTCGGCCCGGCACTCCCGTCTGGCTCGCGCGGGCCGGCCCTGCGCCCCCCGCCGGCTTTCAATGGCTAGAGTTCGACTGGTCAGTCTCCCGCCACGTTCGCTGCTCCTCTTCTCCCGCCGGCGCCCCCCGCCTCCTCCTTACGCCCCTTCCCCATCACGTCTTTCCTCCCCCCGCCCCTCTCTCCACACACCCCCGTTTCCCGCGGCTGGGCGGGGCGCTGGGGCTCTGCTCCCCCAAACATCCTGCCCTGGAGCCCCACGTGCTCAGCGCCCCGGGGGGCACAAATGGGAGCAGGGGGCAGCCAGCCAGAGCAGGTGTCGGGGCGGGGGGGGTAGCGAGAGACGGCTGGACACGGGCAGAGCGCGGGCGGAAACGGCCGTGCGAGGGAGCTGAGAAAACGGGGAGAACCTGGCCGAAATGGGAGCGAAACGGCGAGGCCGGCGCACGGGGACGAGAAGGAAACGCCCTGAAGAGTGAGAAAGACGGGGGGGAGACGGGGGGGGGGGTCTTGGCCCCACATGGGGGGGTCAGGGGGGCTCACAACCTTCGTGTTGCTCGTTCAATACCAAAATGCCCAGGGAGCCTGGATTCGGCTCCGGCCCCCTCTGGATTCACCCTACAAAGCGACGCCATCGGGGGGTCCCCATGGGCACCCCCTTGGCTTGTTTCCCATGGAGAGATGCCAGCCTCCCCGCCCCCCATGGATGTGGGGGGGCGGCCGGGGGGTGGATCAGTTGGAGGTGTCGGAGTGGACGCTACCGGGTCCTTCCGTGGGGGACGTCACCGAGGAGGGGGGTAGCGGCTTCCTGCCACCCGCCATTAGCCTGGGGGGGTCAAAGGTCACAGGTTACATTGAGCCACACCCCTACCCCCCAACATCCCCCAGTGGTTATGGGGGATCCCCTGCCCCCAGCCCCATTGAGAACAGCGGGCTCCGGAGCAGGGATCGGCCCCGGGAGGGACGGATGGGGGGCAGGAGGCAGCGGGTGGGGGAGGATTGGGGGGGGGCGGGAGGCAGCGGGGGGGTGGGACGGATGGGGGGTGGGAGGCAGCGGGTGGGGGAGGATTGGGGGGGTGGGACGGATGGGGGGGCGGGAGGCAGCGGGTGGGGGAGGATTGAGGGCGGGAGGCAGCGGGGGGGGTGGGACGGATGGGGGACAGGAGGCAGCGGGGGGGCCGGGGGGCAGCAGCGGGGTGGGGTTGGGGGGGAGAACGGACTCACCCTCACGTCGCGGGGGCTGTAGAGGTGGCCGGGCGCCAGGCCCTCCCCATAGGGCCCCTGGCTCATGGAGTGAGGCACAGACTCCACCTGCGGGGCGGGGGGAGAGACTGAGGGGCCAGACCCACGGGGCGGGGGGGCCACACAGCAGGCCTAGGGGTCGGGCAGGGGGGGGGCGCGAGCGGCATCGCCCCAGCACTGGGGAGGTGGGAGGGGTCAGAGCTCAGGGGGCCGAGGCAGGTCAGACGGGCGGGCGGGAGACAGACAGAGCTTGGCCCCGGGGGTTCGCCCCACCTGGGCCGGGCTCTGGGGGAGCAGGGGGGCTGCAGGCCCAGACGTCCAGCCTCGGGGGGCGGGGAAGCCATGGGGCTTCTCCTGGAGGGTGAGTGAGACCCCCAGGGGGTCTGGCCCCCAGTGGGTCCCCCCAGAGCCTTTTGCGAAGCTGGGGCCGTAGCCCCAATCTGGGGGGGCTGTGACGGGGGCTCACCTGGGAGGGGGGGTACGCGTCCCCGATCCGGGGGGGGCTCACCAGGGAGGGGGGATACGTGTCCCCAATCTGGGGGGGCTCACATGGGAGGGGGGGTACGCGTCCCCGATCCGGGCGGGCTGTGACAGGGGGCTCACCTGGGAGGGGGGGTACGCATCCCCGATCCGGAGGGGGCTCACCTGGGGGGGGGGGGGACACGCGTCCCTGATCTGGGGGGGCTGTGACGGGGGGCTCATCTGGGAGGGGGGGTACGCGTCCCCGATCCGGGGGGGCTCACCTGGGAGGGGGGGTACGTGTCCCCGTTGAGTCCCGGCAGCCCCAAGAACATGTCGCTGGAGCTGGAGAGGTTGAAGGAGCCGCCGGACCCTGCGGGGGGTGGGGGGGAGGGAGACGCTCAGAGCCGGATGCGGGTTAAAAGCGCGGCCGGCCCAGCCAGCAGGGGGTGCTATGGGGGGGCTCCCAGCCTGGCGGGGGCGGGGCAGTTACCTGTGGAGGAGGAGAGGGTGGGCGGGGCTCCGGGTGGGGCAGGGCAGTTACCTGTGGAGGAGGGGGTGGGCGGGGTCCTGGCGTGGGCGGGGCAGTTACCTGCGGAGGACGAGGGAGCAGGCGGGGGCTCCCGGTGGGGGCAGGGCAGTTACCTGCGGAGGAGGGGGTGGGCGGGGCAGTTACCTGCGGAGGAGGAGAGGGTGGGCGGGGTCCTGGCGTGGGCGGGGCAGTTACCTGCGGAGGAGGCGGGGGCTCCCGGCGGGGGCAGGGCAGTTACCTGCGGAGGAGGGGGTGGGCGGGGGCTCCCAGCGGGGGCGGGGCAGTTACCTGCGGAGGAGGGGGTGGGCGGGGTCCTGGCGCGGGCGGGGCAGTTACCTGCGGAGGAGGAGGGGGTGGGCAGGGTCCTGGCAGGGGCGGGGCAGTTGCCTGCGGAGGAGGGGGTGGGCGGGATCCCGGCGGGGCAGTAACCTGCGGAGGAGGGGGTGGGCGGGGGCTCCCAGCGGTGGCGGGGCAGTTACCTGCGGAGGAGGAGGGGGCAGGCGGGGGCTCCCGGCGGGGGCGGGGCAGTTACCTACGGAGGAGGGGGGTGGGCGGGGGCTCCCGGCGGGGGCGGGTCTGTTACCTGCGGAGGAGGGGGTGGGCGGGGAGTCGCCCCCGCTCTGGGTCCCGTGGGTGACGCTCACAGCGGTTTTCACGGCGTAAATATTCGCCTCCTCCTGGAACTTACCAATGTTCTTCTTATAGCGAATGCGCTTGTTGCCAAACCAGTTGGAGACCTGGGGGGCAGAGGCCGGGGGGGCAATAGACACAGGGACCGTTGAGTAGGGCAGGATCCCCCCTTCCCCGTCCGCCCCCAGGCCCGGCCCCCTGGCCCGCCCCCCCCCGCACCTGGGAGATGGTGATGCCGCACTTCTTGGCCAGCTCCTCCTTGGCCTCCTCGCTGGGGTAGGGGTTGCTCAGGTGCGAGTAGAAATACTCGTTCAGCACCTCGGTCGCCTGCTTGCTGAAGTTACGTCGCTTCCGCCTGGGGGGCGAGGGGGTGAGTGGGGGGGACGCGGGGGCTCCCGGCCGAATCGCACAGGGGCTGGAGGCGGCCCCTCCCAACCTCCCCCAGGGCTCCGTCCCGATTCCCACGGCACTGCAGGGTCCCGGGGGAGATTGGGGTGGGCCCGGATGGGCGAGACCCTGGGGGGGTGGGGGCTGGTGTCAGGATGTCCCATGTGCGCTCCAGCGCCGGGGCTTTGGGGTTGGGGCAGCATTAGGTTAGCGTTAGTGGGGGGGAGGCTGGGCGCAGGGGGGCGGGGCCGGGGGCGGTACCTGGCGTCCAGGAAGTAGGAGCGCAGGATCATGACGGCCTCGCACGTGCTCTGGGGTCAGTGGAGGGGGCTGGGGGCCGGCGCTGGGGGGCGGGGCTGGGTGCAGGGGGGCGGGGCTGGGTGCAGGGGGGCGGGGCCGGGGGCTGTACCTGGCGTCCAGGAAGCGGGAGCGCAGGATCATGACGGCCTCGCACGTGCTCTGGGGTCAGTGGAGGGGGCTGGGGGCCGGGGCTGGGGGGCGGGGCTGGGTGCAGGGGGGCGGGGCCGGGGGCGGTACCTGGCGTCCAGGAAGCGGGAGCGCAGGATCATGACGGCCTCGCACGTGCTCTGTTTCAGCTGCATCTGGATGGAGCTGAACTTGCGGTGAATGATCCCGACCATCCGCTCGATCTCCCGCGGCGCCACCGGGCGCGTCCGGCTCTGCTCCCGCAGCAGGTTCATCACGTGCGTCGTGAACTCGTTACATGCCTGCGGGGGGCGGGGCTCAGCACGGCACCGACTCCGCCCCCGGCCAGGCCCCGCCCTCCCAGTCAGGCTCCCGGGCCCAAGGACCCCAGCCCCGCCCCAACTCCCCCCCTCAGCTCTTGTGCCCCATGCCCCAGCCCAGGGTCCCAGCCCCGCCCCTGACCCAGGCCCCGCCCCCTGACGCAGGCCCCGCCCACCTGCTCGTATTTCTCCAGCTCGGCGTGGTAGATCTGGCGGATCTGCGCCAGCTTGTTCCGATAATCCGAGTGCTCGATGGAGTTATCGGGGGAGACGCCCCCCGAGGCCGCTGCTGCCGCCGCCGCCGATCCGCCTCCCTTCTCGGGCCCGGCCACCCCCTCGGCCAGCAGCATGTTGTCCAGTCGCATCAGCTGCGGGTCCACCGGCTCCTCCTCCTGGCTGCTCCGCACGCTGAGCCCTGCCGGGGGCGGCGGGGGGTGAGACACACGGTGCCCCCCACTCCCGACCTGCAGCCCCCCACTCCCGACCTGCAGCCCCCCCCCCCGCTCCACCAACGCCCCTCACTCCCGATCCGCAGCCCCCACCAGTGCCCCTCACTCCCGACTCGCAGCCCTCAGCCCCGCCGGCGCCCCTCACTCCCGACTCGCAGCCCCCAGCCCCGCCGGTGCCCCTCACTCCCGATCCTCCGCCCCCCCAGTGCCCCTCACTCCCGACCCGCAGCCCCCCCCAGTGCCCCTCACTCCCGATCCGCAGCCCCCACCAGTGCCCCTCACTCCCGACTCGCAGCCCTCAGCCCCGCCGGCGCCCCTCACTCCCGACTCGCAGCCCCCAGCCCCCGCCGGCGCCCCTCACTCCCGACCCGCAGCCCCCAGCCCCGCCCGCGCCCCTCACTCCCAACCTGCAGCCCACCCCGCTCCACCAACGCCCCTCACTCCCGACTCGCAGCCCCCAGCCCAGCCGGTGCCCCTCACTCCCGACCCGCAGCCCCCAGCCCCCGCCGGCGCCCCTCACTCCCGACCCGCAGCCCCCAGCCCCCGCCGGCGCCCCTCACTCCCGACCCGCAGCCCCCAGCCCCGCCCGCGCCCCTCACTCCCGACCCGCAGCCCCCAGCCCCGCCGGCGCCCCTCACTCCCGACCCGCAGCCCCCCCCCAGTGCCCCTCCCTCCTGACCCACAGACCCCCCGCTCGGCTAGCGCCCCTCACTCCCGACGCGCAGCCCCTTCAGCTGGTGCTGTCAAAAGTTGTGCCCCCCTCGCTGGCCCCATGGTTGCCATGGTGACGACCTAGTAATGACTCTTCCTCTCCTGGGAAGGGGGGGGGTGTCACCTGCCCCCTCCAACCCCCCCGCGCTCTCAGGGGACCCCCAGTAACTCCCTGGGGTTAGTTGTGGGGGGCCAGGGGGTGCATCACATACAGACCCCAGGCCCAAACAGCCCCCCCCGGGCACACACGGAACCGACACCAATCCCCCCCCAACACACGCCCCCTGCGGCTCCCTCGCTCGCTGACACACGCCCCCCCAGGCCACGCCTGGCTGCTCCATGTTTCCTACACACGTGCCCGACTGACACCCACAACCAGCACACTCACACCCCCAGATCTACCGCTGGGGGCACCTGATCCGCGAGGTTGTGTGTGTGTGTGTGTGTGTGTGTGTGTGTGTATCCGTGTCCATGCACACGTGTGTGTATCTGTCAGTATTAGTACAGTGTGTGTCTCACACACACACACACACAGGGTACCTCCATGTACTTCGACACACACAATATCTTTGTACACACACAACATCCACGCATATAGCAAGACACGTGAATCCCGTGTACACAATAGTGTGCATATGGACACAACGCAACACCCCCACACAGAACATCCGTGCACCCCCCCGACACACACACACCCCTCACCCCCCCCCACACACACACACACACACCCCGGCCAGGGTCCCCCCAACGCAGGGCGCTGACCAGCTGAATGTAACACCCCCACACACACACAGGGTCCTGTTGCACACACAGACCCAGCTGCACAGGCCCCCCCGCGATGCCCCCACCCGGCATGTGGGGCACAGGGAGGGGGGGGCCGATGCTCAGTGCCCAGAGCCCGCCCAGGCCGCGCTCTGGCTCCAGACAGGGGCTGCCCAGGCGGAGGGGGGCAGGGGGGCCCGGGACCCCCCTACCTGTCTTCTCCTTGATCTCGCACAGGACGGTGAACAGCGCCGGCTTCATGCGGTGGCAGTTCAGGGCGTGTTTCCTGCGGGGGGGGGGGGTGGAGAGATAAAGCAGCTTTATACCGGGGGGGGGGACTGGGGGGGGGGACGACACTCCAGCCCCCCCAGTAATTCCACACTATGACCCACAACCCTTTGGATAAGGACTCCTGGGTTCTCTCCCTGGCTCTGGGAGGGGAATGGGGGCTGGTGGGTCAGAGCAGGGGGGGCTGGGAGCCAGGACTGCTGGGTTCTCTCCCCAGCTCTGGGAGGGGAGGGGAGGGGAGGGGGGCTGGTGGGTCAGAGCAGGGGGGGCTGGGAGCCAGGACTCCTGGTTCTCTCCCTGGCTCTGGGAGGGGAGGGGGGCTGGTGGGTCAGAGCAGGGGGGGCTGGGAGCCAGGACTCCTGGGTTCTCTCCCCGGCTCTGAGAGGGGAGTGGGGGTGGGGTGGGGGGTCCGGGAGCCAGGACTCCTGGGTTCCCTGCCTAGATCAGGGAGGGGAGTGGGGGTTGGTGGGCTGGGCTGGTGTGGGGGGGAGCCCAGACTCCTGGGTTCTTTCCCGGCTCTGGGAGGGGAGTGGAGCCTAGTGGGATGGGTTGGGCTGATGGGGCCTGGGACCCCAGACTCCTGGGTTCCCTGCCTGGCGGAGGGCGGGAGCCCGGACTCCTGGGTTGTCTGCCTGGCGCGGGGGGGGGGGGGGGGGGGGGGGGGGAAGCCCGGACTCCTGGGTTCCCTGTTTGGCTCCGGGAGGGGGGGGGGGAGCCCGGACTCCTGGGTTCCCTGCTTGGCTCCGGGAGGGGGGGGGGGAGCCCGGACTCCTGGGTTCCCTGCTTGGCTCCGGGAGGGGGGGGGGGGAGCCCGGACTCCTGGGTTCCCTGCTTGGCTCCGGGGGGCGGGGGGGGAGCCCGGACTCCTGGGTTCCCTGCTTGGCTCCGGGGGGCGGGGGGGGAGCCCGGACTCCTGGGTTCCCTGCTTGGCTCCGGGGGGCGGGGGGGGAGCCCGGACTCCTGGGTTCCCTGCTTGGCTCCGGGGGGCGGGGGGGGAGTCAGGACTCCTGGGTTCCCTGCTTGGCTCCGGGGGGCGGGGGGGGAGTCAGGACTCCTGGGTTCCCTGCTTGGCTCCGGGGGGCGGGGGGGGAGTCAGGACTCCTGGGTTCCCTGCTTGGCTCCGGGGGGCGGGGGGGAGCCCGGACTCCTGGGTTCCCTGCTTGGCTCCGGGAGGGGGGGGGGAGCCCGGACTCCTGGGTTCCCTGCTTGGCTCCGGGAGGGGGGGGGGGGGAGCCCGGACTCCTGGGTTCCCTGCTTGGCTACGGGAGGGGGGGATCTGGAAGCTGCCCCCCCCCGTACTTGGCCTGCGCCTCGTCCAGGCTCTGCTCCGTGATGCCCATGATCTGCTGCAGGATCTCGCCGAGCTCCTGGCGCCGGGGCTCGCCGGGCTCGGGCCGGCCGGGGGGGGGCAGCAGCCGCCCCTGCTCCTCCATGGCCCGACAGCGCCGGGGGGGCCCCGGGAGACTCCGGGGCTGCCAAGATGGAGCCGCGCCGGGGCGGGGCGGGGCGGGGGGGGTCGGGGCTCGCCCAGGCTCGCTGCAGCCGGCGCGTGTCGGTGCTGCCCCCTGGCGGCCGCGGGGGAACGGGGGGGGGGCCTTAAAGGGACAGGCCAGGAATTTCCGGGGGGTGAGGGCACTCACAGGGGGAGGGGCCGGGAGCCAGGACTCCTGGGTTCTCTCCCCAGCGCTGGGTGGGGGAGGGGCCGGGAGCCAGGACTCCTGGGTTCTCAGCCAGCTGGGACCAGGCTACAGAAAATTTCCTTTCATTTCCTCCAGCCAAGGGCGGGGACCGGGGCCCCTTAGCACCCCCCCCCCCCCCCGCAGCGATTGGGGGAGGGGAGAGCAGGGAACGGCCAATCACGTTCATGGCAGCAAGGGCCCCTCCCCCCGCTGCGCCCCTGGACGGGGCGGGCCTGTAACCGGACCCCTCAAAGGGGCCTGGGAAGGGCGGGGAGACCTGGGGGCGGGGTGAGCTGTGGGGCTGTCCCCAGTTCACCCCCCACCCCCAGATTCCATGGATCCCAGACCCCCCATAACCACTAGACCCTGCTCCCCTCCCAGGGCTGGAGCACCTCACTCCCGACCCGCAGCCCCCTGATATCCCAGCCCTGGGCTCCCCCCAGCTCTGCCGGTGCCCCTCACTCCCGACCCGCAGCCCCTGCTAGCCCAGCCCTGCCCCCCCCCCAGCTCTGCCGGTGCCCCTCACTCCCGACCCGCAGCCCCTGCTAGCCCAGCCCTGTCCCCCCCCCAGCTCTGCCGGTGCCCCTCACTCCCGACCCGCAGCCCCCTGCTAGCCCAGCCCTGCCCCCCTCAGCTCTGCCGGTGCCCCTCACTCCCGACCCGCAGCCCCTGCTAGCCCAGCCCTGCCCCCCCAGCTCTGCCGGTGCCCCTCACTCCCGACCCGCAGCCCCTGCTAGCCCAGCCCTGGGCCCCCCAGCTCTGCCGGTGTCCCTCACTCCCGACCCGCAGCCCCTGCTAGCCCAGCCCTGGGGCCCCCCGAGCCCTGCCGGTGCCCCTCACTCCCGACCCGCAGCCCCTGCTAGCCCAGCCCTGGGCCCCCCAGCTCTGCCGGTGCCCCTCACTCCCGACCCGCAGCCCCTGCTAGCCCAGCCCTGCCCCCCACCCAGCTCTGCCGGTGCCCCTCACTCCCGACCTGCAGCCCCCGCTAGCCCAGCCCTGCCCCCCCAGCCCTGCCAGTGCCCCTCACTCCTGACCCACAGCCCCTGCCAGCCCAGCCCTGCCCCCCCCCAGCTCTGCCGGTGCCCCTCACTCCCGACCCGCAGCCCCTGCTAGTCCAGCCCTGGGCCCCCCCAGCCCTGCCGGTGTCCCTCACTCCCGACCCGCAGCCCCTGCTAGTCCAGCCCTGGGCTCCCCCCAGCCCTGCCGGTGCCCCTCACTCCCTGCGGCCCTGACTGCCTGGGGAGGGCGCCCCCTACTGCCCCCCTGCGCTGGCTGTTGCTGGGGGGGAAGTGAGTTGTTGGGGGCAGGGGGGGATTGTGCAAAGTGGAAACCGCGTCTCTTTGGGCGCAACATCCTGTGACGTGAGGGCGTGGGGGGGCGGTCGCCAGCCAATGGGGCGCTGGCAGGAAGGGCCGTGGTGGGGCAGCCAGGGCCCCGAACGGGGCGCGGCAGAGGGGCAGCCGGGAGCCGTGGTGAGGGGGGAGCTGGGGGGCAGCGGGTGGGGGCTGGGTGCTCCCCTGGGTGCGCGGGGCCAGTGGGTGGGAACAGGTGGGTTTGAGTGGGGGAGGGGCAATGAGGGACTGGGGTGGGGGCCCTGGGGAGGTCACAGGGGCTGGGGAGGGGAGGGGGTCTCGCGGTGGGGGGCCGGGGGGGCCATGGTGCCAAAGGCCGGTTACTCTCGGTGGGCGAGCCCGGCTTCTGTCCCCCTCCCCTGGCCCCCTCCCCTGCCTGCCCTAGGCCCTAGTCCTAGACCTCTCCCCTCCCTCAGCCCCCTCAGCCCCTCCCCCCCATTTCCTCCCCTGGCTGGGGCAGGAGCAGGGGCTGGTGGCGGGGTTTGGTAAGCCCATGAGGGGGCGGGGGGGGGCAGCTGGAGAGAGATGGAGCCGGCCCTGGCCGAGGGGAGCGCCGGGGGGCAGCGGGATGGGCCCCCCATATCTCTGCCCCCCACATCTCTGCCCCCTTCCTGTTCCAGGCCATGACTAGTTTGGAGAGTGAGGGGGCGGTGGGGGACAACGCCCAGCCGGGCCCCCCCAGCCCAGCTTCCTTTGGGGGCTCAGCCCCCACGACTGACCCCCTGGTGCCCCCAGACGAGGACGTCGCAGGGAGGGACCCCGGGGGCGTCTCGGTGGGACAGGACCGGACCAGCAGCGACCGCCCTGCCCCGGACAGCTCCGACTCCCCCACACCGACAGAGGTGAGGAACGGAACCCAGGCATCCTGGCGCCCCCCTCCCTCCCCCGCGCCGGGCAGGGAACCCAGGCATCCTGGTGCCTCCCTCCCTTCCCCGCGCCGGGCAGGGAACCCAGGCATCCTGGTGCCCCCCTCCCTCCCCCGCGCCGGGCAGGGAACCCAGGCGTCCTGACCCCGCTCTCCCCCAGGCTGACCCCCTGGACCCCTTCGACCGGGAGCGGCTCTTCGACCTGCTCTTCCGCTCCCAGAGCCGGCGGCTGAACGAGCAGCGCTGCGTCCTGCCCGGCCTGCGGGGGGCGCCCCGCCACGACCCCGCCCGGCCCTGGCGCTCGCTGCCCGGGACCCCCACCGAGGGCCTGCTGGGGGGAGCAGGTAAGAGACGCGGCCCCGCGCTGGCCTGTCCTGTGCCCCGACATCTCCCCAACTCCTGACCCCTCCCCCGACTCCCTGCCCCCCAACCCCTCTCCTGGCCCCAGCCCTTGCCCCCAAACCTTCTCCTCTGCCCCTGAATCCCTCCCCCTTTCCCCCAACCCCTCTCCTCTGCCCCAGCCCCCTCTTCTCTGTCCCCCTGACCCAAACCCTCCTTCAATCCCTCTGCCTGCCCCATGGCCCCCATCCCCTTCCCCCCTCCCCCTGTGCCCCTCTCAGCTCCCCCCATCCAGCCCCCCCATTCCCAGCCTCCTTCCTCTTACCCCCACCACCTCCATCCCTCTGCCAGCCATGGGGGGGGAGGGTGCAGTCTGGCAGGGGGGTGCAGCCATGGGGTGCAGTGGGGGGTGAAGTGCGGTGCAGCTGGGGGGGAGGTGTAGCAGGGGTAGAGCTGGGGGGGCACCGTCCAGCCCTGTCTAACCCCCCCGGCCCCCCAGGGAAGTTCTGCTCGCTCACCTCGCTGCAAGCCGAGCAGTTCTTCGAGCTGGTGGCCACGGCCCAGGCCCGGCGGCTGGACGACCAGCGGGCTGACTTCGCGGGGGACCCCGGGGCTGAGGAGGGGGCTGAAGAGGGGGCCAAGGGGCCTCCGGAGCCCCCTGACCAGGGGGAGGAGTTATACAGCACCATCCTCACCCACCAGGTAAGAGGTGGCCCCCCGGGACCCCCACCCCCGATTCCTGCCTGACCCCCCCCAGTCCCCGAGACCCCCACTCCATAACCCCTCCCTCCGACCCCCCGAGATCACAGAATCTCAGGGTTGGAAGGGACCTCAGGAGGTTTCTAGTCCAACCCCCTGCTCAAAGCAGGACCAATCCCA
Organism: Actinemys pallida; assembly: GCA_023634205.1. Taxonomy (NCBI): domain Eukaryota; kingdom Metazoa; phylum Chordata; order Testudines; family Emydidae; genus Actinemys; species Actinemys pallida. The sequence continues at coordinate 335,317 of JALMGD010000037.1, read as the reverse complement.
ACTAAATCATCCCAGCCAGGGCTTTGTCAAGCCTGACCTTAAAAACCTCCAAGGAAGGAGATTCCACCACCTCCCTAGGGAACCCATTCCAGTGCTTCACCACCCTCCTAGTGAAATAGTGTTTCCTAATATCCAACCTGGACCTCCCCCACTGCAACTTGAGACCATTGCTCCTTGTTCTGTCATCTGCCACCACTGAGAACAGCCGAGTTCCATCCTCTTTGGAGCCCCCCTTCAGGTAGTTGAAGGCTGCTATCAAATCCCCCCTCATTCTTCTCTTCTGCAGACTAAACAATCCCAGTTCCCTCAGCCTCTCCTCATAAGTCATGTGCTCCAGCCCCCTAATCATTTTTGTTGCCCTCCGCTGGACTCTTTCCAATTTTTCCACATCCTTCTTGTAGTGTGGGGCCCAAAACTGGACACAATACTCCAGATGAGGCCTCACCAATGTCGAATAGAGGGGAACGATCACGCCCCTCGATCTGCTGGCAATGCCCCTACTTATACAGCCCAAAATGCCGTTAGCCTTCTTGGCAACAAGAGCACACTGTTGACTCATATCCAGCTTCTCGTCCACTGTGACCCCTAGATCCTTTTCTGCAGAACTGCTGCTTAGCCACTCGGTCCCCAGTCTGTAGCAGTGCATGGGATTCTTCCGTCCTAAGTGCAGGACTCTGCACTTGTCCTTGGTGACCCTCATCAGGTTTCTTTTGGCCCAATCCTCCAATTTGTCTAGGTCCCTCTGTATCCTATCCCTACCCTCCAGCGTATCTACCACTCCTCCCAGTTTAGTGTCATCTGCAAACTTGCTGAGAGTAACCACACCATCCTCCAGATCATTAATGAAGATATTGAACAAAACCGGCCCCAGGACCGACCCTTGGGGCACTCCGCTTGATACCGGCTGCCAACTAGACATGGAGCCATTGATCACTACCCGTTGAGCCCGACGATCTAGCCAGCTTTCTATCCACCTTACAGTCCATTCATCCAGCCCATACTTCTTTAACTTGGCGGCAAGAATATTGTGGGAGACCGTATCAAAAGCTTTGCTAAAGTCAAGGAATAACACATCCACTGCTTTCCCCTCATCCACAGAGCCAGTTATCTCATCACAGAAGGCAATCAGGTTGGTCAGGCACGACTTCCCCTTGGTGAATCCATGCTGACTGTTCCTGATCACTTTCCTGTCCTCTAAGTGTTTCATAATTGATTCCTTGAGGACCTGCTCCATGATTTTTCCAGGGACTGAGGTGAGGCTGACTGGCCTGTAGTTCCCCGGATCCTCCTTCTTCCCTTTTTTAAAGATGGGCACTACATTAGCCTTTTTCCAGTCATCCGGGACCTCCCCCAATCGCCATGAGTTTTCAAAGATAATGGCCAATGGCTCTACAATCACATCCAACTCCTTTAGCACCCTCGGATGCAGCGCATCCGGCCCCATGGACTTGTGCTCGTCCAGTTTTTCTAAATAGTCCTGAATCACTTCTTTCTCCACAGAGGGCTGGTCACCTCCTCCCCATACTGTGCTACCCAGTGCAGCAGTCTGGGAGCTGACCTTGTTCGTGAAGACAGAGGCAAAAAAAGCATTGAGTACATTAGCTTTTTCCACATCCTCGGTCACTAGGTTGCCTCCCTCGTTCAGTAAGGGGCCCACACTTTCCTTGACTCTCTTCTTGTTGCTAACGTACCTGAAGAAACCCTTCTTGTTACTCTTAACATCTCTTGCTAGCTGCAACTCCAAGTGTGATTTGGCCTTCCTGATTTCATTCCTGCATGCCTGAGCAATAGTTTTATACTCCTCCCTGGTCATTTGTCCAATCTTCCACTTCTTGTAAGCTTCTTTTTTGCGTTTAAGATCAGCAGGATTTCACTGTTTAGCCAAGCTGGTCGCCTGCCATATTTACTATTCTTTCTACACATCGGGATGGTTTGTTCCTGCAACCTCAATAAGGCTTCTTTAAAATACAGCCAGCTCTCCTGGACCCCTTTGCCCTTCTTGTTATTCTCCCAGGGGATCCTGCCCATCAGTTCCCTGAGGGAGTCAAAGTCTGAGATCCCCCCAGACCTGCCACCCCTGTGCCCCCACCCATGACCCCCGACAGCCCCCCCCCCCCGCAGACACTAACCCCCGTCCCCCCCCAGAGCCAGCGGCTGGAGGAGCAGCGCAGCGACCCCCCCATCCCGCTGGGGGCCCAGGAGCTCTTCGACCTGCTGCTGCGGGTGCAGGGGGGACGCATGGAGGAGCAGCGCTCGGAGCTCCCCCCTGCCCTGCTGCCCCACCCCTGCTGAGCCCCCCCCCCGAAGGGCAGGGGAAGGGGGGGCCGAGACCAGGCCCTGCTCGCTGCAGGAATGGGGGAGACAGCAGCTGAAACGGGGGGCACTCATTCCCTCCCCAGCCCCCCGCTGACAGCTGAGAATGGACACAACTTGCTGTAGAAATGGGGGTCCCCCGCCCCCCCTGCTAACACCTGGGGGCTGGGAATGGACACAGCTCATGACGGAAATGGGGACCCCCCCGGGAAGCCCCGACTGATGCTGCTGGCTGAGACTGGCCCCAACTTGCTGCAGGAATTGGGGGGACCCTGCAGAGCTCAGCTGAGAACAGGGGGCTCAGTGCACAGATGGGGGACCCCAGCCACGTCCCCCCCACCCACAGCAACGACCAGGGGCTGAGACCAGGCCGAACTCGCTGGAGGAACGGGGAACCCCCCCACCCCTGAGACCAGACACGCCTCCTGATGCCCCGGGGGGGCTGGATCAGGGAAAGACCAAAGATGGGGGCTCCTGCCCCCCCCCCAGAGCCGCCCCAGGCGGGGGATGGGGCCAGAGACTCAGAGTTTTCTAAGCTAATTCCTGATGTTTGTGAAAAAGTAAAAAAACTGCTGGGGCAAAGGGGGGTGATGGCCTCTGATTGGGGGGGCGGGAGCCAGGACTCCTGGGTTCACTCCGGGGTCTGGACTGGGCAGCGTCTCCCTGCGCCTCAGTTTCCCCCTCTGCCCCCCCCAGACATTTTATCCCAGTCAGAGACAGAGGCATCAACTCACTTTATTCTCCAGCTGCGTGTGGGGGGGTAAATGGGGGTATAAATATGTGGGAGAGGGCGGGGGCAGGGGAGGAAGAGGGGTTGGTGTCAGGGGGGTCACCCCCCACCTGTCCCTCTGTGACAGGCAGGGTTGCAAAGCCCTGCCTCTTCCTGCTCCATGACATCATCGCAAGGCCCCACGTGTGACATCATCAGTTCCTGGGAGTGTAACATCACTTCCTGCCTGTCGTGCTTTCCCATTGGGCGCTGTCACATCCTGTCAATGATGTCAGAGCCCCTGAGGCTGTCAGTGTCCCGGGTGACATCATTTCCTGTCCACTGGGTTGCACGTTATGACATCACCATCTTCCGTGTTACATCATTTCCAGTCTGCAACATCAGCATCCCGTGGGCATGTCACCACACCAGTATGTGACCTCACTTCCTGTCCCTGACATCTTCCTCCGGTGCTCGCTCTGCCCGCCTGGTGATGTCACAGCCCGGCATGGCCACACCCCTCTGCTGTGCAATCCGAGCCCCCTCCCCAGCAGCGCCCCGGGGGCGGAGGGGGGGAGTCACTGCACCAGGGCAGCGTCCGATTGGCCGGGAGCCCAGGGCCGGCGGGGCGCGAGGCAGGGGGCGGGCGGCTCCGGCTGCTCCGAGAGGGGGCAGAGCCTGGGGGGGCGGCGGGGCGGGGGGCCCAGGCGGGGGTCGTCCAGCAGGCGGAGCAGGTCGTGGTGTGCGCGGGAGAGGGCGGCATCGCGGGGCAGGTGACCCAGCTCGTCCGGGAGCTGCCGGCTCGCCCGGTGCCGGAGCAGGATCCGCACCACGTCCGCGCTGCCCTCCCGGGCCGCCAGGAACAGCGGGGTCTGCGCCTGCGGGCACGGGGGGGGGGGTCAGGACGCTGGGGGGGGGCTGGGAGCCAGGACTCTTGGGTTCTCTCCCCGGCTCTGGGAGGGGAGTGGGGGCTGGTGGGTCAGAGCAGGGGGGCTGGGAGCCAGGACTCCTGGGTTCTCTCCCCGGCTCTGGGAGGGGAGTGGGAGCTGGTGGGTTGGGGGAGGGAGCTGGGAGCCAGGACTCCTGGGTTCTCTCCCTGGCTCTGGGAGGGGAGTGGGGGCTGGTGGGATAGAGTGGGGGGGGGGGGCTGGGAGCCAGGACTCCTGGGTTCTCTCCCCGGCTCTGGGAGGGGAGTGGGGGCTGGTGGGTTGGGGGAGGGAGCTGGGAGCCAGGACTCCTGGGTTCTCTCCCTGGCTCTGGGAGGGGAGTGGGGGCTGGTGGGATAGAGTGGGGGGGGGGGGGCTGGGAGCCAGGACTCTTGGGTTCTCTCCCCGGCTCTGGGAGGGGAGTGGGGTCCGGTGGTTAAAGCAGGGGGGGTTGGCAGCCAGGACTCTTGGGTTCTCTCCCCGGCTCTGGGAGGGGAGTGGGGTCTGGTGGTTAAAGCAGGGGGGGCTGGGAGCCAGGACTCCTGGGTTCTCTCCCCGGCTCTGGGAGGGGAGTGGGGTCCGGTGGTTAAAGCAGGGGGGGTTGGGAGCCAGGACTCTTGGGTTCTCTCCCCGGCTCTGGGAGGGGAGTGGGGTCTGGTGGTTAAAGCAGGGGGGGCTGGGAGCCAGGACTCCTGGGTTCTCTCCCTGGCTCTGGGAGGGGAGTGGGGCCTAGTGGTTAGAGCAGGGGGGGCTGGGAGCCAGGACTCCTGGGTTCTCTCCCAGCTCTGGGAGGGGAGTGGGGGCTGGTGGGTTAGAGCAGGGGGGGCTGGGAGCCAGGACTCCTGGGTTCTCTCCCTGGCTCTGGGAGGGGCGTGGGGGCTGGTGGGTTAGAGCAGGGGGGGCTGGGAGCCAGGACTCTGGGGTTCTTCCCTGGCTGTGCTAATGGAGGACCCCACCCCCCCAGTCCCGGCCCCGTTACCCGGTTGTCCTGGGCGTCCTTGCTGGCGCCGCTCCGGAGCAGGGCAAGGGCGGCCCGGGCGTTATTCACCGCCGCAGCCCAGTGCAGGGCCGTCTTCCCTGCCAGGCAAGGGGGGGTGAGACAGCGGAGCCAGGACCCCCGGCCAGCCCCCCCCCCGCCCCTTCTCTGCAGCCCCCCCGGCACCCTCCGCCCACAGCCCAGCTCCCCGGCGCCCCCTGCTGGCCCTGTCCCCTCGCCCAGCCCAGCGCCCCCTGCTGGCCCCGTCCCCTCGCCCAGGCCCCCGGCGCCCCCTGCTGACCCCACTTGTCGGCGGCGTTGACGGCCGCCCCGCCCCGCAGCAGCTCCTCCGTCCCACTCTCCACCGCCAGGCGCGTGGCCAGGATCAGGGGGGTGGCGCCGTCGCTCATCCGGGCGTCCAGGTCCGTCTGCCGGCAGCGAATCAGGATCTGGGGGGGGGGCGGGGGGGGGGCGTGTAACATTAGGGGCGGGGCCTCCAGCCCCATTCCCCGCCCCCTACCCCATGTGGCATGGGGCATGGCTCTGTGGGGCAGCCATCTTGGATTGTCCCTCATTCCCCAGCTAGGGCCCACTGGGATCTGCCCCCTGCCCAGAATTTCACACTTGATTTCTGCCCTGGGAACGGGGGGGGGGGGGCGTACCAGAGTGGGGGGGCTGCGGGTTTGGGACTGGGGGGCTGTCTGGGAGGGGGAGGTTAGGGGGTTGTGGCTGGATGCTGCAGAGGTCGGGGCGTGGTTTGCACCAGCCATCAGTAGGGCTCAGAGTGAACAGCCCAACTCGGGGGGGGGGGGACAGAGTAGCCACATCCAGCTCTCTGCAGGACTAGACAGGGACTTGGGGGACAGATCCCCCATTCCTGTCCCCCACCTCCCACCGCCCTGCCCCCGCACCTGGCAGGCCCCCAGGGCGTCGGCCCCGATGGCACTGTGCAGGGGGCTGCGCCCCGCCCGGTCCCGCATGTTGGGGTCGGCACCGGCATCCAGGAGGCTGCGGACGGCGCTGGCCCGGGCGAAGCGGGCGGCCAGGTGCAGGGCCGTCTCCCCCGTCGCGTCCGTCTGGGCGTCCAGCCGCGCCCCCTGCGCCAGCAGCTCCCCCACAGTGCCCCCCGTGCACACCGCTGCCATCAGCGGCGTCACCCCATCTGCCGTGGTGCGGAGAGACAAGCATCAGGGCGGGGGCAGGACTTCCCCCTTTCCCTGCCTGCCCTGGGGCGGGGCTTCCTGTTTTCCCACTTCCTGTGGGTGGGACTTGCCTCCGTCACCGAATCCCTATAGGGCGGGACTTCCTCTTTTCCCCACCTGCCCTGGGGGGCTTCCTGTTTTCCCACTTCCTGTGGGCAGCACTTCCCCCTCTCAGCCAACCTCTAGCATGGGACTTCCTCTTGCCATGGGGGGCGGGACTTCCCCTTCCTCTGCAGGCCGGGACTCCCTCCTTTCACCCACTTCCTGCAGGGCAGGAATTCCCATGTGTAGTGGGCGGAACTTCCTCCTTTCCTCTGGCTCCTCTGGGTGAAACTTCCTGTTTTCCCACTTCCTGTGGGCAGGACATCACCCTATCATCCACCCGGGGTGGGACTTCCCATTTCCTGTGGGCGGGGTTTCCTCCCCACCCTGTACTGGTTCTGTGTATGTTTGAGGATACAGGGAGGGGGGACCCCACCCTGCCCCTCACCTGGCCCCCTGGCATCGAGGTCCCGCCCCTCGGGGTCCTCGTCCTGGGGCGGGGTCAGCATGATGCATTGTGGGATGGGAGCCCCGGCGCTCAGGTGCTTGGGTGTCCATTGCCGGCAGTCCTGGTTCGAGGGGGGGGCGTCAGCCTGGCAGGAGGGGGATGGGGATTAACGGCCCCCCAAGTGTTATCGCCTCCCCACCAACCCCTGGCTTTGGGGCTCCCAGCCCCTCCCTCCGGGCGATGCCCCCAACCTCTCAATGGGAAGGGACGGGTCCCTGCGTGGCCCGCCGGGGCTCCAAGCCCAGCTGGGGTCACCCCGATACCTCGATTTCCTGAGGGGTCGGCTGCCCGTCGTCCTCCAACTCGGGGTCCAGCTTCAGAGGCCTGGGGGGGAGAAGTGGGGTGAGCGTCCCAGCCTGGCCCCCCAGGGGGCGCCATGCGGGGGGGGTCGCTGTGTCACTCACTTCAGCCCGATGGCGTCCTCTCCGATGGGGTCCCGGCGGCGCCGGGCGTTGGGGTCCCGGGGGCGGGTGAACCCCGCGGGGAGCCAGAGCGCCCCCTGTTTCCTCATCCCCCGGCGGCGCAGCCGGAGCCCGACCACGGCCCCCAGGGCCAGCGCTAGCCCCCCCGCGAGCAGGCTGCCAAGCAGGGGCCAGGGCAGCCGGGGGGCAGAGGCCTGGGGGTCTGGGGGGGCAGAGGCCTGGGGGCCTGGGGGAGAGAGGCAGGGGGTGAAATTGGGGGGACAGGCTGACCCCCAATGACGGATCCTCCCCCACACCCCTCTTGGGACCCCTTCCCAACCTGGCCCCACTACCCCCCACCACTGCCTTGACTCCTCCCTGTCCCCCCGGCCTGCCCCCCCTTGAGTATCCCTCCACGATCCCCCCCAGCCTGTGCCCCCCACTGCCCTGCCCCCTCCCCAGCCCCCCCTTACCGCTGCTGGCCTCTTCGACCCACACGGCCGCCAGGGGGTGGGGGGTCAGCGCCCCCAGAGCGTTGGAGGCGGCCAGCGCCCCCAGGAAGCGCCGGGCGCCCTCGGGGGTTGTCAGGCAGCGGCCGGCGCAGCGGGACCCATCCACCACCAGGAACACGACGGACCTGGGGGGCGGCGCGGGGTCAGGCTGGGTCTGTGGGGGCAGCTCCTGGGGGGCTGCTGGAAAGGGAGGTTTTGGGGGGCAGGGTCTCTCCCTATGGGGGTGGGGTCCGTGTTGGGGCAGGGTGTTGATTGGGGATCGGGAGTGGGAGGGATTTGGGGGGGTCTCACCCGATGGTGTCCCTCTCCCCCATGGCAGGTCCCCGCAGTTGGCTGGGGATTCAGGGGCTGTGGAGATCGGGGGTGGGGCAATGGGGGACTTGGAGGGTCGAAGGAATTTGGGGGGTCAGGGGGTGTGGAGATTGGGGTGGAGGATTTGGGGGTTAGGGGGTGTGGAGATTGGGGAGTGGGAATGGGGGATTTGGGGGTCGGGTGTGGATATTGGGGAGTGGGAATGGGGGATTTGGGGGTTCAGGGGATGGGGGATTTGGAAGGTCAGGGTGGGTGGATATTGGGGTGTGGGAATGCGGGATTTGGGGGTTCAGGGGAGTCTCACTCACCCGATGGCGTCCGTCTCCCCCTCCTGGCCGGCTGCGGTGGGCGTGGGGTGCGGGGCAGGGCGGGGGGGTCCGAGGGGGGGCCTCCAGCCGGTGCGGTTCCCCCCGCCTGGCCCCTCGCGCCCCGTGTAGGGGTACAGCCTGGGCCGGCCCTGGGGGTCACGCCGGGGGCTCAGCCCCACGCGCAGGGCCAGCGCCAGGGCGTGGAGAAGGCCGGGCAGGGCCGGGGGGGGGCAGGGCGGCCGCCAGCCCCAGGGTGGCCCCCTCCCCCGCCAGCCCGGCCCCCCCCAGGGCGCAGTCCCCCCCGTCCCAGCCGCACTCGGGGCTCAGGCAGCCCCGGTCGCAGTGACCGTTGGCAAAGTGGTCGTGGCAGTAGCGGGCGTAGGCCGGGCTGGGGGCAGAGACACGGGTTGGGGGTACCCTGCAGAGCTCCCCGGACCCACCCCCCACAGCCCGCCCGGGTCCCCCAGATTCCCCCAATCCACCCCCCACAGCGCCTCCCAGGATCTGCCCCTGCAGCCCCCCGGTCACACCTGTAGACACCCCCTGAACCCCCAATCCCTCTCAGCCCCCAATGTTTCCCTGCCCGGCAGCCCCCCAGATGCACCCACTCCCCATCCCCCCGATAAGACCCCCCCATCGCAGACCCCATCCACCCACCCCAGCAGCGAGTCCAAGCTGAAAGCCGGCACCCCCGGGGGTCAAGCCCCTGCCCCGTTCCCCGCCCCGGCCCGGTGCCCCCCGAGGCCCCTCACCTGCAGGTGGCCGGGCGGCAGTCGTACCCGTCGTACAGACAGGCCTCGCTGTCGCACTGGGGCTGGCAGTGCCCGTCGCGGAAGCCCGGCTGGCACAGCTCCGGGCACCCCGCCCAGGGCTCCAGCACCCCCAGCGAGCAGTCGCCCCCGTCCCAGGCGCTGGAGGGGGAGCTGCAGGCCGGGTGGCAGATGCCGTCCCCCGCCAGCTCCCCACAGGGCCCCCCCACCCCAGGCTGGGGGCAAGCCGAGCCGCCGGGCGGGCAGGGTGCCGGGGGGCGGGGCTGGAGGCAATCGGGGCCCCCGTAGCCCCCCGGGCAGAGGCAGCGGGGACCGGCCGGGGGCTGGACACACACCCCTTCGTGGTGGCAGTAGTGGGATCCACAGGGGGGCAGCTGGACGTCGCAGGTGGCACCGCTGTAACCCTGGGGGTGCAGAAAGAGGTGGGGTTCAGATGGATAATGAGGAAAGGGACCCAGGCATCCGGCAAGGGAGGGGCAAAGGGACCCAAGTGTCCGGCAGGGGAGGGGGAGCAGGGAAAGGACCCAGGAGTCCGGCAAAGGAGGGGGAAAGGGACCCAGGCACTGGGGTCGGGGAAGAGGGAGCGGGGAAAGGACCCAGGAGTCTGGGGGAGCTCACCGGAGGGCAGCGGCAGGTGAAGCCGGAGGGGGTGCTGCCCGTCACAGCGCAGGTCCCCCCATTGGCACATGGGTTTGATTGGCAGCTGTCAATCACTGACTCACACTGGGACCCTGGCGGGGGGGGCACAGGAGGGTTAGAACAGGCCGTCCCCAGTGCCCCCCCGCCCCCCAACAACCCCCCTCGACCCCCCCACCCCCAACGACCCCTCCCCCATCCTGCCCTGGCCCTCCGCCCCTCCCCCGCCCACTTACCGTGCGTGCTGGGGGGGCAGGCGCAGTGGGGGCCGGTGGGGCGCTGGGAGCAGGTGCCCCCGTTCTCGCAGGGCTGGGGGTGGCAGGGCCCCCCGGGCCCTGGCTCTGAGCAGTTCACCCCGCGCTGCCCGGGCGGGCACTGCAGTGGGGAGAGGTCGGGGGTCAGCCCAGGCAGGGTCCCCCCCAGCGCAGGGCCGAGGGACCCTGGCATCCGGGTAGGGACCCCGGCGTCCGGGCAGCTCACCTGGCAGATGTAGCCCCCAGGCCGGGCCTGGCAGGTGGCCCCGTGTTCGCAGGGGTCCGGTTGGCACCGATCGGCCTCCTGGCGGCAGGACGGGCCCCCCCCAGTCCGGGGGGCAGGAGCAGCGCGGGGTCCCCCCCCCCGTCCACGCAGTGCCCCCCGTTCCCGCACAGCTCCTCCAGCCGCACCCCTGGGGGCAGAGCAGGGCAGTGAGCCCCTGGCTGGAGCTGCCCCCCACACCTCCCAGAGCCCCCCTTTCCCCCCCACTGCCCCCACCCCTCCCCATGCTCCTGCTACCCCCTCCCCCGGCATCCCCTACTCCCCCTCCCCCACTCCCCCCATTCCTTCTCCTTGAACCCCCAGAGCTCCGGCCCCCCAGAGCCCCCCTTTCCCCCCCACTGCCCCCCCTCCCCAAGCTCCTGCTACCCCCCTCCCACACCCCCCATTCCTTCTCCTTGAACCCCCAGCCCTCCTGCCCCCCACATCCCCCCATCCCCCCTCTCCCCCCCACTGCCCCCCTCCCCAAGCTCCTGCTACCCCCTCCCCCGGCATCCCCTACTCCCCCTCCCCCACCCCCCATTCCTTCTCCTTGAACCCCCAGACCCCGGTCCCCCATTCCTCCGCCCAGCCCCCCCTCGGCACCTCGTCTCTGGGCGGGCCGCTTGGCAGGGGCTCTGCGGCTCCTGGCATAGGGGCCCCCCCCAGGCTGGGGGGCAGCGGCAGCGGGGTGGGGAGGGGCCGCCCAGCTGGCAGCGCCCCCCGTTCTGGCATGGGGGGCAGAGGGGGGGCAGCGGCGTCTGGGGGAGAGACAGAGACCGTCAGGGAGAACCCCCATCCCCCCAGTGGGGAGACACTGTACCCCCCCTCCCCGCCTCCTCCCCCCCCGGTCTGTGCCCCCCCCCATCCCTGCTCCCCTCCCCCCACGTGCCCCTGTCCCCTCTCTGCTCCCCTCCCCCCCTGCCCCTCACCTGGCAGCGCTCCCCTCCCCCCCGTGCCCCTCTCCCCTCCCTGCTCCCCTCCCCCCCTGCCCCTCACCTGGCAGCGCTCCCCTCCCCCCCGTGCCCCTCTCCCCTCCCTGCTCACCTCCCCCCCTGCCCCTCACCTGGCAGCGCTCCCCACTGAACCCCGGGGGGCAGAGGCAGCTGAAGGATCCGGCCCCGTCCAGGCAGGACCCACCGATCCCGCAGGGATCTGGGGGAGAGACGGGGTCAGCGCCACCCCCCACAGTGCCCCCCGGCCCCAGCCCCCCAGCCCTGAGACCCCCTCACCCCCTTAACCTCACCCCATCCCGGTACCGGCCTCCCAGCCCCCCACCCCTTTTGCCCCACTCCCCTACCCCCAAGCCCTGAGACCCCCTCACCCCCTTAGCCTCACCCCATGCCGGTACCGGCCTCCCAGCCCCCCACCCCCTTTGCCCCACCCCCACCCCCTTAGCCCCACCCCATCCTGGTACCGGCCTCCCAGCCCCCCAACCCCTTTGCCCCACCCCATCCCGGTACCCGGCCTCCCAGCCCCCCAACCCCTTTGCCCCACCCCATCCCGGTACCGGCCTCCCAGCCCCCCAACCCCTTTGCCCCACCCCATCCCGGTACCGGCCTCCCTGCCCCCCAGCCCTGAGACCCCCCCCCACCCCCTTGGTCCCCCCCTCATGTCCCCCAGACCTGAGCCCCCCCACCCCCATGACCCCCCAGGTCCCCCCCACTCACTGGGGGCGCACTGGTCCAGGTCACTCTCACAACGATCCCCGCTGAACCCCGGGGGGCAGAGGCAGACGTACCCCATGGGGCTGTTCTGGCAGGTGCCCCCGTTCCGACACGGCCCCCCCCAGCACCCATCCAGCTCCTCCTCGCACCTCACACCTGGGGGCAGAGACAGAGCGGGGAGCCCAGGGCTGGGCTGGCAGGGGGCTGCGGGTCGGGAGTGGGGGGCGCTGGGGGAGCCGGGGGGCTGTGGGTCGGAAGTAAGGGGCACCGGCTGGGCTGGGGGCTGCGTGTCAGGAATGAGGGGCACCGGCGGAGCTGGGGGGCTGCGGGTCAGGAGTGGGGGGCGCCTGGGGAAGCCGGGGGCTGCGGGTCGGGAGTGGGGGGCAGGAGTGGGGGGCACTGGGGGAGCCGGGGGCTGCGGGTCAGGAGTGGGGGGCGCCTGGGGAAGCCGGGGGCTGTGGGTCGGGAGTGAGGGGTCGGGAGTGGGGGGGGCCATTACCTGTGAACCCCTGGGGGCAGGTGCAGCTGTAGCCGTGGGGCTGGGGCTGGCAGGTTGCCCCCTGGGGGCAGGGCCCCGATTCGCAGGGGTCGATCTCGGCCGAGCAGTCCCGGCCCGTCCAGCCGGGGGCGCAGAGGCACAGAGCCCTGTGTAGGGCAGGGGGGCGGGGTCAGTGTGAGGCTCCGCCCCCCATCCCGCCCCCCGTCCCCCCCCAGGTCCCCCCCAGAGCCGGGGGCGCAGAGGCACAGAGCCCTGTGTAGGGCAGGGGGGCGGGGTCAGTGTGAGGCTCCGCCCCCCCATCCCGCCCCCCGTCCCGGCCCCCCTTACCCCTGCGGGTGGCTCTGGCAGGTGCCCTGGGCGCAGGGCCGCTGGCTGCAGGCGTCGCTCCAGGGGGCGCAGTCGGGGCCCGTGAAGCCCGGGGGGCAGAGGCAGGAGAAGCCGCCCACGACCTCCAGGCAGGTGCCCCCCCGGCAGGGGTCACTGGCGCAGGCCCCCGCCTCCTCCAGGCAGCGCGGCCCCTCGAACCCTGGGGCGACGGGAGGTCAGGGGGGCTCCGACCCAGCCCCCCAGCCCCTCCCCCACATCCCCCAGGGGAATCCCCCAAATCCGCCCCCCTATGCCAGTGTCCCCTGGGTCCCTGTCCCCCAAATCTACACTCCCCTGTCCCAGTTCTAATGTCCCCCAACAGAGACAGATCCCCCAAGTCCCGGTCCATGCCCAGCCCCCCCGAGACAGCCCCCAGATCCCGGTCCATGCCCAGCCCCCCCATGACAGCCCCCAGCCCCCCAGATCCCGCTCCATGCCCAGCCCCCCCATGACAGCCCCCCGCCCCCCCCAGATCCCAGTCCATGCCCAGCCCCCCCGAGACAGCCCCCAGATCCCAGTCCATGCCCAGCCCCCCCATGACAGCCCCCAGCCCCCCAAATCCCAGTCCATGCCCAGCCCCCCCATGACAGCCCCCAGCCCCCCAAGTCCCGGTCCATGCCCAGCCCCCCTGAGACAGCCCCCAGATCCCGGTCCATGCCCAGCCCCCCCATGACAGCCCCCAGCCCCCCAGATCCCGGTCCATGCCCAGCCCCCCCATGACAGCCCCCAGCCCCCCAGATCCCGGTCCATGCCCAGCCCCCCCATGGCAGCCCCCCAGATCCCAGTGGGCGTCTCACCGGGGAGGCAGTGGCAGCGGAAGGCCCCCGCCCCGGCCTGGCAGCGCCCCCCGTTCCCGCAGGGGTGACTGGCACAGGCGTCGGCCTCTTGCTCGCACGTGGGCCCCTGGGAGCCAGGGGGGCAGAGGCACTGGAAGTGGCCGAGCAGGTCCAGGCAGGGCGCCCCCCGCAGGCAGGGCTGGCTCAGGCACTCGTCCACGTCGGCCTCGCAGCGGGACCCCGTGTAGCCGGCCGGGCAGCGGCACCGGAAGGAGCCCACGGCGTTCTCACAGTGCCCGCCGTGCTCGCATGGCTCCGCGCCTGGGGGAAGGGCATCAGGGGGCTGGCGTGGGGCCAACACGGCAACAACACGCGATGAACACGCCTGGACACGGGGGGGCAGGCACTGACTCGCGATCAACATGCCTGGACATGGGTCCATGCACTGACACACAATGAACATGCCTGGACACGGGGGGGCCAGGCACCAACACGCAATGAACACGCCTGGACTCAGGGGCCATGTGCAGACACAGGATGAACACGCCTGGACTCGGGGGAGGGGCACACAGACACATGATGAACATGCCTGGACATGGATCCACGTGCAGACACACGATCAACACAACTGGACTCAGGGGGCCAGGCACCAACATGTGATGAACACGCCTAGACACGGGGGGCCATGCACCAACATGTGATGAACATGCGTGGACTCGGGGGGCCATGCACCGACATGTGATGGACACATGTAGACAACACACACAGACACACATGGAAAATATGCCCAGACATGTAATGCACACACACAGTCATGTGATGCAGATGAAGGCACACAAACAACACAAACGTGCACGTCCACGCAGACACACAGGATGGTGCATAAACGTGCAAAGCACACGCACAGACACAGGGGAACAGGCAGAGATTTAATTCACGGGCCTGGCCCACATGCGGGCAGAGACACACAGCTGATCATGCCCTGCCTGTGCCCGACCCCCAGCCTCACTCACCCAGCTGGCACTCGTCCAGGTCCTGGTGGCAGGTGGGCCCAGTGGAGCCCGGCTGGCACACGCACACGGCCGAGCCCGTCAGGGGGTTGGTGTCGCACGAGGCCTCCGCGTGGCAGGGGCTGCTTAGGCAGGCGTCGCTCAAGTGGCACAGGAGCCCTGGGGGCGTCAGATGGGGTGAGAGACGCCCCCACCCAGAGCCAGCCGCACCCAGATCAGGGCCTGCCCCATTCCCCACCCCCCTGAGCCAGCCAGTCCCCGCCCTGGGGCTGGATGGGAGCTGGCGTCCCCTAGAGGGGCCAGGCCCCACTTCCTACCCCCCCACGCCCCTGAACCAGCCAGTCCCCACCCTGGGGCCGGACGGGAGCCGGCACCCCCAGAGGAGACAGGGCCCGGGCCCATTCCCCGCCCCCCTGAGCCAGCTGGTCCCTGCCCTGGGGCTGGTGGGAGCCGGCGCCCCCTAGAGGGGACAGGCCCCAGCCCCACTCCCCGCCCCCCCCCCCCCCCCAGCCAGCCAGTCCCCGCCCTGGGGCTGGATGGGAGCTGGCGTCCCCTAGAGGGGCCAGGCCCACCCCACTCCCCACCCCCCGGCCGGCCCCACCTGTGCGCCCCAGGGGGCACTGGCAGAGGAAGGTGCCCACGCGGTCCAGGCAGGTGGCGCCGGGGAAGCAGGTGGCCGAGACGCAGTCGTCCACGTTGTGGCTGCAGCTGGTGCCCGACCAGCCGTTGACGCAGACGCAGCGGAAGCCCCCGGGCAGGTTGTGGCAGGTGCCGCCGTGGTGGCAGGGGGGGGGGCCCCGGCGCCAGGCACTCGTCCTCGTCCCCCGAGCAGTCCCAGCCTGCGGGGAGCGCGTCAGGATGCCGGGGGGGGGGGCTAGTGGTTAGAGCAGGGGGGGACTGGGAGCCAGAACTCCTGGGTTCTCTCCCCGGCTCTGGGAGGGGAGTGGGGGCTGGTGGGTTAGAGCAGGGGGGGCTGGGAGCCAGGACTCCTGGGTTCTCTCCCCGGCTCTGGGAGGGTGTGGGGTCTAGGGGTTAGAGCAGGGGGGGCTGGGAGCCAGGACTCCTGGGTTCTCTCCCCGGCTCTGGGAGGGGAGTGGGGGCTGGTGGGTTAGAGCGGGGGGGGCTGGGAGCCAGGACTCCTGGGTTCTCTCCCCGGCTCTGGGAGGGGAGTGGGGGCTGG
Organism: Actinemys pallida; assembly: GCA_023634205.1. Taxonomy (NCBI): domain Eukaryota; kingdom Metazoa; phylum Chordata; order Testudines; family Emydidae; genus Actinemys; species Actinemys pallida. The sequence continues at coordinate 319,691 of JALMGD010000037.1, read as the reverse complement.
TGGGTTAGAGCAGGGGGGGGGCTGGGAGCCAGGACTCCTGGGTTCTCTCCCCGGCTCTGGGAGGGGAGTGGGAACTGGTGGGTTAGAGCAGGGGGGGCTGGGAGCCAGGACTCCTGGGTTCTCTCCCCGGCTCTGGGAGGGGAGTGGGGGCTGGTGGGTTAGAGCGGGGGGGGCTGGGAGCCAGGACTCCTGGGTTCTCTCCCCGGCTCTGGGAGGGGAGTGGGGTCTAGTGGTTAGAGCAGGGGGAGCTGGGAGCCAGGACTCCTGGGTTCTCTCCCTGGCTCTGCGAGAGGAGAGGGGACTGGTGGTTGGGGGGGCGGGGGGGGCTGGGAGCCAGGACCCCTGGGTCCTGTCCCCAGTAAGGGATGGGGGGCGTCCTACTCACCCGTCCAGCCGGGGGGGCAGAGGCAGGAGTATGTCCCCACCCCGTCCTGGCAGGCCCCCCCGTTCCGGCAGTGGTGCCCCACGCAGTCATTGGGGTTCACCTCACACAGCTGCCCCGTGTACCCTGGGGGGGGACAGAGAGAGACGCCCCCAAGGGGGGGCGTAATTCAGCCGCAGTCGCTCCCCTCCACAGCGGGCGGCCATGTTGGGAGCCACGGTTACCAGGGCGGAGGGGCTGGGGAGGTCGGCCATCTTGGAGACTGGCCTCCAGGGGTGCCTGCTGACCCCCCCCCCACACCGAGTGCTCCCCATTCCCAGTCACCCCCAGGAACGGGTCTGGTTCTAATTAGCCCCGTCCCATAACGGCCCCGCTGGACATAACAGCTGGTGGGAGGAACCATGAACATGGCGGCCATATTGGATTGGTCTGTCTAGGGGAAGGTGCCTCTGGGACGGTCTGAGTGTGATCTCATCTCTCACTGACAGGGCCAAGCCAGAGAGAGTCAATTCCCGCCCAGACCCACCTGCCCCAGGGCCCAACTGTGGAGACTTGTTAGGAAGATCTGGGAACGAGCAGAGCTGGGAAACGCAGCTGCATCGTTAGAGAGACGGGAGCTGTGTGCTCAGGGCTTGGAGGGTCAGCAAAGTCTCGTCTATTGCTAGGGCTTCGATTCAAAGATCAAAACAGGGATATTAACCTTTGGGGAGACACTGGAGGGAAATAGTATCATTGTCTCTGTGTCTCTTTGACGGATTGGGTGACCTGTATCTGAACTGTTTAATGGATAAATTACCCTGTGCTCATTGCCAGGATGTTTGGGAGAAGGAGAATTAAGCCTATTGTTTTCTCAGGCCGAGCGGCTGCTGGAAATGTATAAGAACCCTGGGACATGATCCTACTTCATCTCAGATCTGCTTTGGGTTTCAAGAGGGGGAAACCTTAAGCCACAAGGATTGAGATCCCCAGTCACTGACTGGAGTCACCCTGAATATGGACATTGGACTATAACCGATGGACTATTTCTAAAAGGACTTTTGGCAACTACAAACTCATCTCTGCTGTGTCTGAACCTCAAGAATTGAATTCAAGTCTGTCTGTATATTGATCTTTTAACCAACACTCTCTCTCTTTTCTTTTCTAATTAATTTTAGTTTCGTTAATAAGAATTGACTATAGTGTGTATTTTGCGTAAGATCTAAATTATAATTGGAGCTGGGTATGTGGCTGATCCTTTGGGGTTGGAAGAACCTTTTCTTTTATATATTGAGATAAGATTTTCAGTAACCATCATCGTATCTAACGTGTGTGTCTGGACGGAGGCCTGAGGCTGGGCACTTTAAGGGAACTGCGTTGGTTGGACGTCTCAGTAACCAGGGAGGTAACACAGAGGCTGTTTTGTGCTGGTTGGTAAATCTCAGCACTGGAAGATCCACCAGTGTTCGGGGTTTGTCTGCCGCGGTCTGTTTGCAGTTCACCCTGATTGAGTGACCTCAGCTGGCTCCCACGGGCAGCATCGTTACAGCCTCGATGGGGCGGCCATATTGGATTGGCCCTGTCCGGGGGATGAGAAATCGATGGGGTGGCCATACTGGGACGGTCCAGTCTACAGGAACGGGCCAGGGCCTGGCGGCCATATTCGGCACCAGCGGACGATACGTGACCTCGGCGGCCATATTGAATGTCAGCCCCGCATGCGACAAGGCGCCCCCGGCCCAGCCCCCACCCCCGCCGCGGCACAGCCCCCACCTGGCGGGCACAGGCAGCCGTGGAAGCCGCCGGGCAGGGGGCGGCAGGTCCCGCCGTGCAGACACAGCCCGGCGGAGCAGGGCCCGGCGCGGTGCTGGCACTGGGGGCCAGAGAAGCCGGGGGGGCAGAGGCAGCGGAAGGAGCCCAGGCTGTTGAGGCAGGTGCCCCCGTTGGCGCAGGGCCCGGGGTCCCGGTAGCACTCGTTGACGTCGTGCTGGCAGGTGTGGCCGTCGAAGCCGGGCAGGCACTGGCACACGATGTGCGGGTAGGTGAGCAGGCAGGTGCCCCCGTTGGCGCAGGGGTTGGTGGGGCAGAAATCCATCAGCTGGCAGTTCTTCCCTGGACGGGACCCCGCGTCAGAGCCAGGGAGAGAACCCAGGAGTCCTGGCTCCCGCCCCGGTCCCAGAACCGGGGAGAGAACCCAGGAGTCCTGGCTCCTGGCCCACTCCCAGAGCCGGGGAGAGAACCCAGGAGTCCTGGCTCCCGCCCCGGTCCCAGAGCCGGGGAGAGAACCCAGGAGTCCTGGCTCCTGGCCCACTCCCAGAGCCGGGGAGAGAACCCAGGAGTCCTGGCTCCTGCCCCGGTCCCAGAGCCGGGGAGAGAACCCAGGAGTCCTGGCTCCTGGCCCACTCCCAGAGCCGGGGAGAGAACCCAGGAGTCCTGGCTCCCGCCCCTGCTGCTCTAACCCACCAGCCCTCACTCCCCGCCCAGAGCTGGGGAGAGAACCCAGGAGTCCTGGCCCCCACCCCCCTCCCAGAGCCAGGGAGAGAACACAGGAGTCCTGGCTCCCGCCCCTGCTGCTCTGACCCACCAGCCACCACTCCCCTCACAGAGCTGGGATAGAACCCAGGAGTCCTGGCTCCCAGCCCCCCCCTGCTCTAACCACCAGTCCCCACTCCCCTCCCAGAGCTGGGGAGAGAACCCAGGAGTCCTGGCTCCTAGCCCCCCCTGCTCTAACCACCAGTCCCCACTCCCCTCCCAGAGCTGGGATAGAACCCATGCGTCCGGGCACCTACCTGTCCATCCTTCCATGCACAGGCAGCGGTACTGGGCGCTGGACAGGCGCTGGCAGGTGCCGCGTTTCTGGCAGGGCGAGGGGAAGCAGGGGTCGCCCACGGCCCCCTGGCACTCGTCCCCGGTGAACCCTGGGGGGCAGGAGCAGGTGTAGGTGGGGGGCGCCGAGGGGTGGAAGAGCCGGGGAAAGCAGGTGCCCCCATTCCGGCAGCGCTGGGGGCGGCACGGGTCCTGGAACTGGCACGACTCCCCCACAAAGCTGGGGGGGCACCTGGGGAGAGAGAACCCAGTAGTCCGGTGAGGGGGGAGGGAAAATGGGGGGCTTAACTCCCTCCCCCCAAAACCCACCAATCAGCTCCCTCCCCCTGGGTTCCCCTCAACTCACAGGCAGGAGCGGCTCCCATTGGGGTGTGCCAGGCAGGTGCCCCCGTTCACGCAGGGATCCCGGGCGCAGGTCAGACCTGGGTGGGGGGTGGACAGACGGACGGGGGGGGGGTCAGAACACGGATTTCATACACTGCACCCCCCGGGGCCGAGAGCACGGAACGGAGCTGAGTTCACGGGATTATTTTAATATAATAGTACATGGAATACGAAAACATGAAAATAACCTTAACGTTCATAAATCTATTATACGCACTATTGAAATATTAGAGAGTGATTCAAATGTAAATATATATGATAAGATATATTTAATATGAACCATATTTGAAATATAATTGTATATATAAAATATATTACAATATTATATACAGCAAATAGTATATTCAATATTTTAATCTTCAACATAATAGATACCTATAATATTAACACAATAGATCTTCTATTGAATATTGATATCTTGATATGACTATATCATATGAAATGTCAAATATATAATTAATTTTAAGATTAGATTATATTGGCCATTTTAATATATTATACTTATATAATAGCGATTCTATTTAATATTTATTAGAACATATATTAAGTATAATAGTATCTTCAATATTTTAAAATAACATATCTTCAATAATACATATACATGTCATTCTATATAATTAAGGCAATTTCAATATTGGATTATAGATATTTAAAATGTTAAGATGATCTATATTCCAATATACTGTATATAATAATTTTATTTAATGTTATATATATAATTAAATATATTAATATAGCAGTATATATATATATATATATATATATATATATATATATAATTTTCTTCAGTTTAGTGTGTGTATATATATATATATATATATATATATATATATAAAATAAAATATTAAAACAATAGCTCTCATATTAGTATATGCCATTCAGTATAAGAATTTCAGTAATTAATGAGCAGTCTATATAACACCGCCCTCTAGCGTACCCCTGGGGTTCTGTTTACTAGGGCACCATTCACTAGCATTGCACCGAATAGCTCAGTCCAGCGTAATGTGACACTGGCTCATTCACATGGCCGCTAGCAGTGGTGGTCACTAGGCCGTGTAAACAGAAGCGAAGTGACGTCCCCTGAGCACACGGACACGACACGATTTTACCTGAGCGAAAGGAGCGGTTGGAAACAGCCAGACGGGCCTTTCCCAGCCGCCATGGCCCTGCCCCCACATCCCATCCCCCAGCATCTGCATTTCGAGGTCTCTGCGTTTCTGTCCCAAAGCCGGGGGACAGGGGAGCCTGAGCCGTCACGGCCCTGCGGGCCCATTAGCGCATCGAATCCGATCTGCTGTACGGCCCAGGCCTGAGAACGTCCCCCGCTGCCTTGCCCCACACAGACACACACGGCCCCCAATACATCGCCAGCTCCTTGGGCACAGGGCTGGCTGCGAGCAGGCGCGGGGGATTTCGCAGCCAGGAACTCACCTGGGAAACAGGACTTGGTGCCATTTCTTCTCCTGAAGCCACCCAAGGACTGGCCACCGCTGGGCCTTTCCCCCCCGCCACCCCACACACACACTGGCGAAAGGCCCCTTTATCCTGGGACAAGGGCCCCACACTCGGGACTGTCCCAGGAGAGCAGAACCGGGAGGCCACGTGAGGACAAGGCCAGCGTTTAACCGCCGGACACGGTCCTTCGCCAGCAAGGTGCCGCCCCCCTCCCCGGCCCGTGGTGCCAGCGTCTGTCACCCACCTGGGACCTCCTCAAAACCCAGGAGAACCCCAGAAACCCTAACGAGCTACCTCACAACCCTCCTGCTTTGCCACAGTGCCCGCAGGAGTCTCCTGCCGGTGCCCACTGTTGCCTTATGCCACCCGCCCAGGTGTTCCCAGGATCGCCCTCGTCTGGGCAGCCGGGAAAGGCACCCGGGTGCTCACCGCATGGCCAGCGGCCCGGCTACAGGGGCGCAGGATCAGCCCGGACGTCCCGGGTTTCGGTCCCTCGAGGTGGCAGCTCTCACCATCCAACAGGGCGTGGGGGGGGGGGCAGGAGTACCATGACCCAGCATTAGACCCGCACTATAACAACTCAAGGAGGGCTGGCTCCCGGGGCCCCCGGACTCAGCCACTGGCCAAGTCACTCCTCGGTGCCTCGGTTTCCCCACCTGGACACTGGGGAGAATGAGCGCCACCTGCGTTATAAGGCGCTCGGAGCTGTACAAAGGAGGTCGGCATCTTAATCCCCATTGCCCAGATGGGGAAACTGAGGCATGGGGCGGGGAAAGGGACTTGGCCAAGGTCACCCAGCATGGCAGTGGCAGAGCTGGGGATGGAACCCAGGAGTCCTGGCTCCCAGCCCCTCCCCCCGGCTCTAACCCACCAGACCCCACTCCCCTGCCAGAGCCGGGGAGAGAACCCAGGAATCCTGACACACTGGCCACTCCGCCCCCCCCCTTAATTAAACAGCACTAATTACGCCCCCCCCTTGCTGCCCCTGGCACCCGTTACCTGGCGTTTGTTCTCCCCTCCCTCACCCGCCTTGGCACCGGCTCCCTCTGCCCGTTAATTAACCTCGGTTCCTTCATTGCCATTAATTCCCTCGCCGCCGCCCCCCCCCCCCGTGCAATTAAATTTCCACCCATCAATTCTTTCATTTGCATTCACTAATCGGCAATAATTGCAGGCGGGCGCGCGGGCACCCCCCGCCCTGTCGCTACTGGGCACCGATTCCACCCCCCCGCTAATGAACGGGCACCAATTATCCCCCCCTGCAGCCTTTTAATTCTTTATTAATCCGCCCCCACTCCCCCCCAAGTCCCCCCACATCCTGCCCCCCCGCGTCCTGCCCCCAGTTCCTGTTGTTTTCCTGTTGTTCCCGACTCTGAATGTCCCGGCGGCATCCGGACCTCGGGGAGGGGTTCCGGGAGGGGGGGAGCGCTGAGCGTGGGAATCAGTCGGGGGGGGGGGGAATGATCACCCCCACTACACATGCGGTGCCAGCCAGGTACACACACACACACACACACACACGGTGCCAGCCGGGTTCACACACACACAGACACACACACGGTGCCAGCCGGGTACACACAGACACACACATACAGTGCCAGCCGCGTACACACACACACACAGACACACACACACGGTGCCAGCGGGGTACACACACACACACACACACACACACACACACACACACACAGTGCCAACCGGGTTCACACACACACACACACACAAAGACACACACACGCACACAGTGCCAGTCATGCCCACCCCCAGGCAGCAGGTGCCCAGATAAGTCAGGGGGCTCCCGGGGGGGCCTCCCACTCCCCAGCCTGCTCCCCCCCGGATCTCCCCCCCATACCTCGGGCCAGCGGCAGCAGCAGCAGCAGCAGCGGCCCCATCGCTGAGCACGGAGCCCCCCAGCCCCGAGCCCGGCCCCCGCCCGGCCATTGTCCAGAGCTTCCTGACCCACAATGCAGGGAGGGACCCGGGAGGGACCCGGGAGGGACCCGCCCCCGCCCCCTTCCTGCCCCCCCAGCCCGGGAGCACCCTGCCCCCGCACAGACCCCTCCGCAGAGCGACCGGCAGGGCCAGAGCCCGGCCCACGCGCGGGTCACCCCAGCCAGCCGGGCTGCCCCCATGCCCCAGAGCGGCGCTAGGTGTGGGGTCACCCTCCCCCACCTGCCCAGACTGGGGCCCCCCCCACAGGACAGGAGCCAGGCGGTTCAGTCACCTCTCGCTTTTATTTATAGATGTAAAAAAGCCCCCGGGGCAGGATCCGGCTGGGGGGATCCACAAAAGGGGGGGGCCCTGTGGAGGGGAGCCCCCCCAGTCCCTCATCATGCCCCCCCACTCTATAAATATCCACAGGGGAAGATAGTGCAGTATGGGGGGTGGGGGGGCAGGATCACCCCCCCACGGGAATGGGGGCCAGGTTCTACCCCACGGAAGGGGGGGGTCCAAGCGCTGTCCCCCAGCCCGCCTAGGCTGGGGGCGGGGCTAAGTGCTGCCTCATGTGGGAGGGGTGGTCACTAAGGGGCAGGGCCAGCCCTCACCCACGGGGGAAGGGGCAGTGCCTGAGGGGGCGGGGCTAGGCTCATCGGGGAGGAGGGGTTCTCTGAAAGGGGCGGGGTTAGTGCTGCTCAGGTGGGAGGAGCTATCCACAAAGGGGCAGGATGAGCCTCAAGATAGGCGGGGCTGTTACCAATAGGGGCGGGGCTAGCCACATAGGGGCGTGGCCATTGCCAAAATGGCATATCAGGGGGCAAGACGAGGCCCAGGTGGGCATGTCTGTCACCAAGGGGCATGGCTAGCCCCGGGCGGGTGTGGCTCTTGCCAAGGGGCGTGGCCAGCCCCGAGTGGGCATGGCTAGCTTGGGTGGGCGTGGCTTTGCCGAGGGGCGTGGCTAGCCCTCGCCCTGCTCCCCGAGGTAGAAGGTGCGGGGGCGCCGGGCGGAGCGCAGGGGGCCTCGGCCCGGGCGGGGCTGCACTGAGGGCGCCTGGGTGCGGTTGTCGGGCGCCGGGGGGCGCCGCAGGGAGGGCGGCACCGTGGAGCTCTTGATGTGGATCACCCGTGTGTCCATCACCTCGCAGTCGATCTGCATCATCACCTCGAAGCCCCGCGACGCGTTGTACAGGCTCTCTGGGGAGAGACAGGGGTCAGCCCGGTGCCGGGACGCGGCTGGCTCTGGGGCAGGGCGGGTGATATGGGGACCCCTCGCCCGGCGCCGGGACGCGGCTGGGTCTGGGGCGGGGCGGGTGATACGGGGACCCGGCGCCGGGGAGAGGCTGGCTCTGGGGAGGGGCGGGTGATACGGGGACCCCTCGCCCAGCGCTGGGATGCGGCTGGCTCTGGGGTGGGGCGGGTGATACGGGGACCCCTCGCCCAGCGCTGGGATGTGGCTGGCTCTGGGGTGGGGCAGGTGATACGGGGACCCCTCGCCCGGCGCCGGGAGGCGGCTGGCTCTGGGGCGGGGCGTGGGGGCCAGTTATCGCGGTTCCGAAGCACAGGGAGCCAGGACCGTACCATTCAGCGCCATGGCTGGCATCACCAGCGACATCTTGGGCCGGGTGGTTTTGTTGTGGCTGATGGCCGGGAGCAGCAGGTGATCCTGGGGCCAGGAGACAGACAGACCAGAATGAGAGACAGACACGCAGAGAGCGCCCCCACTGCCCCCGCCCCCTGCTATCCCTGCAGCACAGCCCCTAGCGCCGCCCTGGGGCAACGGGGAGCCCTGACTGCCCGGGCAGAGCCCCCTGCTGCCCCCCCGCTCAGCCCCCTGCAGCCCAGCCCCTGGCGCTGCCCTGGGGCAATGGGGAGTCCTGACTGCCCGGGGGGAGCCCCCACGGCACAGCCCCCCAGCTCACCCTACGGAAGGAGACCACGTAGAACGTGTCCTCCCGCCGGTCGATGGCGTCCATGAAGTGGTGCTCCGTGCGGTCGGGGCGCTGGTAGACCTGCAGCTCGCTCAGCGAGTCCCTGAAAGCGGAGACGGGCGTCAGGGAACAGGGCCTGTCCCTGTGGGGGATGCCGGCCCCGATCCGGGCACAGGGCGAGGCTTGGCTGGCTTTGGGGGGACCGGGGGCCCCTTACCTCTCTGGGCGTTCGGGGGGGCTAGCTGGAATGTATCGCGACGGGCTGGGCACCTTCCTCTGGGGCGACTCCTGTGACCGAGATGGGGAAGGTCAGTGGGGGGCACCGGGGAACCCCCGCAACAGCCCAGCAAAGGCTGCCGCTTGGCACCCCCAGAGGATTGTGGGTAAAACCACCCAGGATTCTGGGTAACGCCCTGTGGCTCGGGCAGCTCCCAGCCCCCCCTCCCTGCAGTCCAGACACAGACAGACTTGGCTCCTCCCCCAGTGGGTGGAGCCACCCCGGCTTGCCCCGCCCCTCCGGCCTCACCTGATTGGTGCGTGGCTTGCGGGACTGCAGGGGCTTCCTGCGGTTGATCTGGTGCCGACGCACCCAGCCGCTGAGCTCGTCCGCCAGCCTGGGGGGCAGAGCGGGAGGGGAAGGGTTAAAGCGGGACTCGGGGGCGGTGCCCAGGGGGATTGTGGGATAGGTTACCCACAATGCCTCACAGCCAGGGCTTCATTCATGTGTGCACAGGACTAAAGGGGCTGCTCCCCAGAGGAATTCTGGGATATGTTACCCACAATTCCTCACTGCAGCAGTTCTGCTACTGCCCGTCCAAAGACAGTTTGCAGGGGCTTCTGGGAGATGTTACCCACAATCCCTTACATGGGGGGGCCCTGGCCATTGGCATACATTGGCAGCCCCCAGGGGATTGTGGGATACGTTATGCACAGTCCCCGCCGGGGGCCCTGGGGAACCCACCGGAGCGACTCCGTGCGGTTGAAGTGGCGGCAGTCGGACGCCAGGAACAGCTTGTCCAGGTCCCGCAGCATCAGGTCCTTCATGCCGGAGAGGGCGGCCGTGAGGTTCCTGGGGGAGCAGAGAGCAGCGTCACCGGCGGCTATGGGGAGCTGCGGGGGTGGGGGAGCCCCATGCCCTTACCTGAACCTGGTCTTGCCCATGCTGGCGGGGGCCAGCTCCTCCCGCAGCTCCCTCGGCTCCTCCTTCGGCGGCTGCTCCACCACACCCAGCAGGTGCCGGCGGCTCTGCCCGGCCCCCGCCCCCTGCCTGGGCGGCGCCGTCTCCACGGCCTTCTGCTCGCTGATGCTGGGGGGGGAGGGAGGGGTCAGACAGGCAAGGCTGCTCCCAGGGAAGACTGGAACATGTTACCCACAATCCCCTGCAGGCAGGAGTGTGATACAGGGGCTACAAGGGCGGGTACCGGGGGATGCTGGGACACGTTACCCACAATCCCCTGGAAGCAGGAGTGTGATACAGGGGCTAAGAGGGAGCTCCCAGGGGATGCTGGGACACGTTACCCACAATCCCCCGGGGCCTCACCTGACGGGCCCGAAGTTGAAGGCGATGAAGAGCAGCACGACCATGACGCAAACGACCTTCCGGTTCCCAGGGCTGAACTTCAGCTCCCTGCTCTGGAGACGAGGGGGGCAGGGGGGTGTCAGAATGGTACAGTCCGAGCGAAACCACCCTCCCAACAAGGGCTGCCCCCCCCAATATCATAATGGTACATCCCAGCCAAAGGCAGAGCTCCCCCTCCAAACCAGGCAGCCATGATGGTATGTCCCACCAACTTCCCACCCCATATCATAATGGTACATCCCAGCCAGAGCTCCACTCCTACAATGGTATGTCCTACTGGCTCCCCTCCACCAAAATTGCTATCATAAAGGAACATCCTACCAGAGATAGACACCCCCCCACACACTATAATGGAACCTCCTAGCAGGAAATAAAATTTTCCTGCTCCCCGCACTGTTACTATCATAATGGAACACCCCTTCAAAAGTTTGGTGCCCCCCCTCTCTAGGGATGTTAATGGAATTTCCCAATGGGACGGCCTAAACTCCCCTTTTACAAGGAATATAATGGTACATCCCTAAAGGTTCTCAATCTCCCTCCCCCCAGAGATCATAATGGAGTCTCCCAGGATACACTGCTAATGGAATTCTCCAGAAAGCAATTCCCCCCCCCCACACACAGTGGAGCTAATGGAACATCCCAGGAGGAGACTTCACAATCCCTTACTCACAGGGGCCATAGCGCCCGCCCCCGCCCCCGCCCCCCAGACAATGGAATGTCCCACAAGGGGGTTGCTCCCTTCCCCCTCCACATGGGCCACAATGGAACATCCCAGAAACAGACAATATGAACAGCTCCCCCCCACGCCCCTGAAAGGGATCACAATGGGACATCCCAGCAGAAAGCATCTACCATTATCACCTCTGAGGTAGGGGGAAGGGATTTAGAATGTACCATTATGAACTCTACATGGGGAAGGGGGGGAACAGCACCTTGCAGGGATGTACCATTATGGTCCTGTTCTGCCTGCTACTACATATACCACCATGACCCCTGGGGGGGTTATGGGATGTACCACCATGATCATTAACTGGGGGGAGCAGTTTACTGCTGAAATGTACCATTATGATGGGGGGAGGAAGATACTGTGGCTGCAAGAATGTACCATTATGACATGAGGAGTATCTTGGTGTTGGAATGTACCATTATGATCCCTGCATGAGGGGGGGTGCTTTGTGCTGGGATGGGGGAAAAGAGCTGATTGCTGGGATGTACCATTATGCTACCTTTGGGGTCAGATATTTACTGCTGAGATATACCATTATGTATCAAAATGGGGCGGATGCTTGGTGTTGGAATGTACCATTGTGACCCACCCCGGCAGAGCGCAGCCCCCGTGGGGCCCTGCCCTGGCTCGCCTGCGGGGGGCGCTCACCTCGCCCAGGACGCAGTCCAGCCGGCGCCGCAGCAGGGTGTTCTCCCGCCGCAGCCGCTCGTTCTCAGCCAGCGCCTCCCGCAGGCGGCACTCCAGCCCCTGCAGGTACTCCTTCTTCTTCCGGCGCGACTGGCAGGCCGACTCCCGGTTCTTGATCATCCGCTGCTGCCGCTTCAGCACCTTCACCTGGGGGCAGGGGCGGGCAGAAAGGGGGGGCTGCGGGTCAGGAGTGAGGGGCACGGGGGGGCTGGGCTAGCAGGGGCTCCGGGTCGGGCGTGAGGGGCACCGGCAGAGCTGAGGAGGTGGGGCTGGGCTAGTGGGGGCTGCGGGTCGAGAGTGAGGGGCACTGGCAGGGCTGCGGGGGAAGGGCTGGGCTAGCAGGGGGCTGCGGGTCGGGAGTGAGGGGCACCGGCAGAGATGGGGTGGGCTGGGCTGGGCTAGGCTAGCAGAGGCTGCGGGTCGGGAGTGAGGGGCACCGGCCGCACTCTGTTACTCACGTCAATCTCTGGGTTGCAGGGTCCAAGCTGGCTCGGGGCCGGGACGATGGTTTTGGCCTCGGGTTTGGGGGCGCTGGGGGGGAGCCTGGCCGGGGGGCCCTCCTTCCCCGGGGGCTGCACCTTGAGGAGCCCCGAGAGCGGGAGGTGCAGGAGGTCGCTCTGGGAGATGACGACAGACGGTGCTGGGACTGTGGGGAGGGATGTGGGTCAGTGTCCCACACACGCACCAGCCCCGAGTCCCACGCCCCCGCCCCGAGCCAGCCAATGCCTGCCCTGGGGCGCCCCCTAGAGGGGACCAGCCCCGTGCCCCACGCCCCCGCCCCGAGCCAGCCAATGCCTGTCCTGGGGCGCCCCCTAGAGGGGACCAGCCCCGTGCCCGTACCTGTGACGGCTGGCTTGAGGGGCTGCGGCTGGGCCCCCGGCACCGTCTGCAGTAGGATGGTGGGGCTGGGGGTGGCTGCGGGCTGCACCGGGACGGTGGCCACCACCACCGGCTTTGGCTGGATGGGCAGCTTCCGGCTCAGGATCGACTCAGCCTTGATGGGAGTCACTGGCTTCCCTGCGAGAAAGAGTGCGATGTACTTCCCCCAGCACCCCCCGCAGAGCCAGACCCACAGCGCCCCCCACAGAGCCAGCCCCTCGCCTGACACCCCCAGCGCCCCCCCGCAGAGCCAGCCCCTCGCCCCGCTCCCCCAGCGCCCCCCACAGAGCCAGCCCCTCGTCCCGCTCCCCCAGCACCCCCCCACAGCCAGCCCCTCGCCCCGCTCCCCCAGCGCCCCCCGCAGAGCCAGCCCCTCGCCCCGCCCCCCCAGCGCCCCCCCGCAGAGCCAGCCCCTCTCCCCTCTCCCCAGCGCCCCCCGCAGAGCCAGCCCCTTGCCCCGCTCCCTCAGCGCCCCCCCCCACAGCCAGCCCCTCGCCCCGCTCCCCCAGCGACCCCCCCACAGCCAGCCCCTCGCCCCGCTCCCCCAGCGCCCCCCGCAGAGCCAGCCCCTCACCCCGCTCCCCCAGCGCCCCCTGTTAGCCGGGCCTGGAGTCGCCAGAGACCCTCCCCCACGGTGAGACCCTACCCTCCAGCGCTGGTTACCTGGCGTTGTGTGTGTCTCCGGCGCTGGCAGAAGGTTGATCTGGACGGTGCCAACTGGGGGGGCCAGGACATCCCCAAACATGCAGGGTGGGGTCGGGGGGTGCTCGGCTTTCACTCCCATCACGTCGTCTGGGCTTGCGGCCTGGGGGGAGCCACAGCTGAGTGTGGGGGCCAGGGGGGCACAGAGCTGAGTGCGGGGGCTGGGGACGTCTCCCAGGCCAAGGGGGGGGCACGTACCTGTCTCGTGGGGTCGGGGGTCATGGAGAGGATGGAGGAGTCTGAGCTGTGGGAGGAAGCGGGGGACACGGGCTCGGACTTCACCTGGAGGTCTGCGCGGGGGATGGAAAGGGGTTAGAAAATAGTCCCTCACAGATATCCCTCCGCCCCCTACGTCCACCCACCCCAGGGCAGCCCCATTGCACACAGATATCCCTCCGCCCCCTACATCCACCCACCCCAGGGCAGCCCCATTGCACATGGATATCCCTCCACCCCACCTCACCATCTGTCCCAAATGCTGGGAGGAGGCTGGGCTCACCCGGGAAGAGGCTGGTTGGCATCTGGTCCCACGGCGGCTCTGGGGGGCTGGTGTCCATGCCCAGGTCGAAACCGTCGTCAAACTGCAGGCGGAAGGGGGGAGATGAGGGGTGAAGTGGGGGGTCACCCGTGTATCTCTCCGAGGTCCAGTCCGGCAGCCCCCAGTGTACAGAGGGCCCTGCTCTGAGGGGGAGCTGGGGCCCTGCTGCCGGGGGGATGGGGAGTGGGGGTGCTATGGAGCAGGTGGGTCACTGGGGGCACCCCCCAGGCAGGGCAGGGTGAGGGAAGGACTCACCAATGCACTGGGCTCCAGGCAGGAGAAGAGGGCGGCGGGCTCCTCCCCATCGTCCAGGCAGCTGTAGAGAGCCGCATCTGGGGACGGGAAGAAAGGGGGAGTCAGTCCCCTTCCTCCAGGCCCCTCCCCCTCCAGCACCCAGCCCCTCCCCACTCTTCCAGGCCCCTCCCCCTCCTGCACCCATCCCCTCCCACTCCCCCAGACTCCGCCCCCTCATGCACTCACCCCTCCCCCTCATGCAGGCCCCGCCCCCTCATGCACCCAGCCCCACCCCCTGCAGGCCCCGCCCCTCAGAAACCCAGCCCCTCCCCCTCTTCTAGGCCTCTCTCCCTCAGGCACCCAGCGCCTTCCCACTCTTCCAGGCCCTTCCCCCTCTGGCACCCAGCCCCTCCCCCTCCAGCACCCAGCCCCTCCCCCTTCTCCAGATCCCTCCCCCTCCGGCACCCAGCCCCTCCCCCTTCTCCAGGCCCCTCCCCCTCAGACACCCAGGCCCTCCCACTCCTCCAGGCCCCGTCAGGCCCCGTCCCTCAGGCACTCAGCCCCCCCCTCCTGCAGGCCCCGCCCCTCAGGCACTCAGCCCCTCCCCCTCCTGCAGGCCCCTCCCCTCCTGCAGGCCCCTCCCCTCCTGCAGGCCCCGCCCCTCAGGCACTCAGCCCCTCCCCTCCTGCAGGCCCCTCCCCCAACGAGTCTCCAGCCCTTCACCCCACCAAGCTCCTGCTAGTCAGACCCCCCTGGCCCCGCCCCTCCGCTCCGCAGGCCCCTCCCCAGCCCCGCCCACCCCAGTCCTCGCTGCTCAGCAGGTTGTCGGCCAGGAACCGGCCCGAGTCGTGGAGCAGCAGCAGCTCCGGGGCCAGCGCCGCCATCTTCCCCCGGCCCCGCCCCCTCCGGCTGCCATGACAACCGCCCCACCCAATCGCAGCGCCGAGTCAGCCCGCGCCAGCCAATCACAATGCGTGGGAGGCGGGGCTCGAGCGAGATCAGCCAACGGGGAAGCGACTTCCGCTCCGATCTTCGGGAATGGGCGTGGCCGCGGCAGCATGGCGAGAGCGGCGCACGCGCGGAACGGGGATACTGGGGCGGCGCGCAGCACGGCGCATGCTCACAGGGTGGGAGCCTCTCACTGCGCCTGCCTGAGTTATAGGAGCCTGAGACGCGTCTGCGTGGGTTTGGAGATAGCGACGCGCATGCGCGAAGCGGGGTGAACAAGCGGCGCGTGGACAGGACTCCAAAGAGCGCATGCGTAGCTTTGAGACTAACAAACCCATCCTAGCTGCCCCCGCCAAGTCCGTGCTACGCGTGCGCAGCGGCGCACTGCCTCCTGGGACGTGTAGTTCCGGCCCCCCTTAAAGGGCCAGTAGCGACTCATGCTCCAGGCCGGCTCCCAGAGGGACTCAGCCACCCCCCAGCTATGGGCCACAGCCGGTGGGTGAGGTCACAGCCTGCTGTGATGTCATCAACATTCCGTATGCTGACATCACCACCCTCCCTCTGTGACATCACACTATACCAATAGCACAAGCAGTGATGTCATAAGGCTCCATGACATCATCAGCTCACCCTCTAGAGGGAACATGCACCTGCCCCACTCCCCGCCCCGCTGAGCCAGCCAGTCCCCGCCCTGGGGCTGGATGGGAACCGACACCCCTATACGGGACAGGCCCCTGCCCCGTTCCCCACGCCTCTGAGCCAGCCAGTCCCTGCCCTGGGGCCGGGTGGGAACCGATGCCCCCTAGAGGGGACAGGCCCCTGCCCCATTCCCCATCCCCCTGAGCCAGCCAGTCCCTGCCCTGGGGCCGGGTGGGAACCGATGCCCCCTAGAGGGGACAGGTCCCATGCCCCATTCCCCACCCCCCTGAGCCAGCCACTCCCTGCCCTGGGGCCAGATGGGAGCCGGCGCCCCCTAGATGGGACAGGCTCCTGTCCCATTTCCTGCCCCCCTGAGCCAGCCAGTCCCCCAGCAGCTCCAATCCAACAAGAACCCCTCACTTGGCGCCTTTGCACAGTGGCCTCTGAAACCTATTTATTCTGAATTCCTTTTTGGGGTACAGTGGGGTCAGGGGGGTCGGTGTCTCGGGTCCGTCCGCTGCCCACGACTCTGGGAGTTGCCAGATGAACCGTCATTCGCCCCTCGCCAACCCCACTGTGAGCCTCAGGAGGGCCGCCCCGGTGCCCCCCGTTCTGCTGGGACCAGGGGAGTGCGCCCCGGGGGGACAGAGTCCAACGGAGCCACCACTGGCCGAGGGGTTACATCTTTCTTGTCACCTATGGGGGGAAGAAAGAGGGGTGCCTAGGGAGTTACTTGGGGTGTTAACAGGCACCCCCAAAATCCACTGTAGTCCCAACATTGTCCCTGACAGTCTCCCAGTGGGATGTGCTCCCCCAATATATTGGGGGGGCAGAAATCTCCGATATATTGTGGGGTGTGCTAGGAGGTAGCACCTTGAAGCAGTGAAAGTTTTGGGGTGCACACAAAGAGCAGAACAGAGGAGTTTCAGGGTGCTAGAACGGAGGTGATTTCCAGATATGGCAGGATATGAGGGACCTAGAGGGATTGCATTTTGCAAAGATGTGGAGCGATTTTGGGGTGCAGAATTGGGAACCCCAGAGATTAGGAGGCATTTTGTGGTGCAGGGAGACCAAAAATCAGGGTACACAAGAGTGGGAAACCCCAACAAAGATCTGGATGGCGTAGGTCAGTTTGAGGGTTTGGAACAAGAGGCTCCCCCAAATGATGGAAAGATTTGGGGATACAGAATAGGTCAGTCGGCCCCAGAAAGATGTTAAAGGATTCTGGGGTACAGCTTCAGTTTTGAGGTGCAGAAGAGGGAGAATCTCTACAAAGAGACCTGAAATTTGGGCGGAGGGGGGTAGAACCAGGAAGACACTTTATGAATATGGAGAATTTTGGAGGTTCAGAAAAGGGGGAATCTCTGCCCATAGATAGGAGACTTTGGGGGTGCACAAAGGGGCCCCTCACAAAATCAGGGAGGGATTGGGGGACAAAATGGGAGAAAACTGGGGTGCAGGACAAGGTGAAGGCCAAATTAGGGGTACAGAACAGCTACATATTGGAAGGGCAGATCAGGGAGTTTTGGGGGTGAGCTGTAGGGAGGTGGGGGAGTTTGGGGGGGGACTCAGGGTCCAGCCAGTGGGGTGCACTCTCTTGTTTAGGTAGGGGTGGCTGCATAAAGGGGTGCCCTGTGAGTGTATTATGGGTGAATTGGGGTGCTGATAATGGTGTGATCCAGTGAGGGAATTCAGGACCATTTGGGGGCATGAACTGGGGACCCCAAGAGTTGGGGTGTAGCGACAAGAGGGCGTAGGAGTTAGGGGTACAGGAGTAGAGGGGCAGCTTCCTGGGGACGGAGGAGGGGATTTTAGGGTGCAGAACTGGGGATCCTTCGAGGGCAGACTGGGAAGCTTTGGGGTGCAGTTCACAGGGGTGGGGCACCCCACAGGGACTCAGATTGCTTCCAAGGGGGATGCGTAGGGACAGGGGGCCCACCAGCAAAGAAAGGGGGTGCACTTACCTAGGTCCTTGCGCCGGCTGGGGGGCAGGGGCGCCCCAGGGTCGTCCCGACGCAGAGCCGAGGCGATTTGCCGCCCCACATAGCGGCAAGCTGCTGGGAGAGAGACGGGGGCTCATTGAGGGGTGATCTGGGGGCGCAGTGCACCCCCTTTTCCATCCCCCCCCGATCCCTACTCGCCAGCACCCCCCAGACCCTGCCTAGTGCCCCCCGGGCCCCCCTTCTCACCACCCCGCAGCATTCCCGGGCCCCCGGGCCCCCCACTCACCCCCAATGACCAGTCAGACCATGCCGGACCCAGCTGGGCGCTGACGTAAGCGGCATGGAAATAAAGCGTGAGGGGGGAGGGGGGAGGGAGAGCAGGGGATTCTGGGAAATGTAGTCTTCAACACTGCCCCCTCTGCTAGCCCCCCCCTCGGACGCCTGGGTTCATAACCCCCCTCGAGTCTGGATCAAGGGGTGAACTAATGAACACTTAACCCTGTCTCTCCCGGATGCCTGGGTTCGCACCCTTCCCTCGCCCTGAATTAGGGGGTACAGAGCCCCCCAAAAAACTCCATCTTCCCTGGACGCCTGGGTTCACACTCCTGAATTAGGGGTATGGTCTCCCCTCCCTTTACCCCATCTTTCCCTGGCCCCCGCGGGGGTTCCCACTCCTGCTTCCCCTCCCCCCGGTCCTGCACAGGTGGGGTACGATCTACCCCCCAACCCCGGCACCCCAGGACCCACCCTCCCTGTCCCCCCATTCCCGCCCTCCCCCACCCACAAATCCCCCCCTTCCCTATCCCCCCCAACAGCCCCTTCTGCCCCATCCACATCTGCACCCCCTTTGCCCCCCTCAATCTTGGGGTGCGTCCCCGATCTCCCCAGCTGCAACCCAGCCCCCCCCCTCCCCCGCCCACGCGGGGTCAGCCACCGGCAGTCATCTTGTTTGGCCAACCCCGGCGCCCAGGGGCGGAGGGATTTGGGGGGGAGACCCCCCCCCAGCGCCCCCAATCGTTTGCTGCTTCTTAACACACTGATGGAGCACGAGGTCCCAGCCCCCCTTCCTTTGTGGGGGGCAGGAGGGGTCTGGGCCTGGCCCCTCCCCACACGGCTCAGCCTGACTAATCGAGGCAGGCTGCGGCCTAGCGGGCCCCCCCCAGGAAGTGATGCAAAGACAAGGGGGGGCGGCGGGGGGAGGCCGGAGGAGCGGGGCCAGAGCGCAGCTGGATCCCCCCAGTCTGCGCCCCCAGCCCCGGGTGAGGGGGGCCAAGGGGGCACAGCTGGGCGGGGAGGAGCGAGGGAGCAGGGCAGAGACAGACAGCACAGCCCGAGCGAGCGGGGGAGGGAGCCAGGACTCCTGGGTTCTCTGTGTCGGGGCTGGGAGCCAGGACGCCTGGGTTCTCTTGAGGGGGGAGGGCTTGGAGCCAGGACTTCTGGGTTTTCTCGAGGGGAGGGGCTTGGAGCCCAGATGCCTGTGTTCTTGGGGGGGGGGGGGGGGGTCTAGCAGATTAGGGGAGGGGGCTGGGAGCCAGGATGCCCAGGTTTTCTTGGGCGGGGCCTTGGAGCCAGGACGCCTGGGTTCTTGGGGGGGGCGGGGCTGGGAGCCAGAACACCTGGGTTCTCGGGCTGCGGGTCTAGTGGTTTACTGGGGGGGGCTGGGAACCAGGACTCCTGGGTTCTCTTGAGGGGGGAGGGCTTGGAGCCAGGACTTCTGGGTTTTCTCGAGGGGAGGGGCTTGGAGCCCAGATGCCTGTGTTCTTGGGGGGGGGGGGGGTCTAGCAGATTAGGGGAGGGGGCTGGGAGCCAGGATGCCCAGGTTTTCTTGGGCGGGGCCTTGGAGCCAGGACGCCTGGGTTCTTGGGGGGGGCGGGGCTGGGAGCCAGAACACCTGGGTTCTCGGGCTGCGGGTCTAGTGGTTTACTGGGGGGGGCTGGGAACCAGGACTCCTGGGTTCTCTTGAGGGGGGAGGGCTTGGAGCCAGGACTCCTGGGTTCTTTTAGGGGGGATCTACTGGGTTAGAGGGGGGTCTGGGAGCCCGGATGCCTGGGTTGTCGTGGGGGGTGGGGAGGGTCTAGCAGATTAGGGGAGGGGGCTGGGAGCCAGGATGCCTGAGTTTTCTTGGGTGGGGGGATGGGAGCCACTCTCCTGGGTTCTTTGGGGGGGGGTCTAGTGGATTAGTGGGGGGACTGGGAGACAGGATGCCCGGGTTCTCTTGAGGGGGGAGGGCTGGGAGCCAGGACTCCTGGGTTCTCTTGGGGGCGGCTGGGAGCCAGAACACCTGGGTTCTCGGGGAGGGGGGTCTAGTGGTTTACTGGGGGGGCTGGGAGCCAGGACTCCTGGGTTCTTTCTGACCCGTTTCCCCTGCCCTCTGGTTCACAGGAGCTGCCCGTCCCTGAACCCCCCAACCCTGCCTGGCTTCACCTCTTGGGGGTGCCGAGCCAGAGCCCCGCACTCCCCACTTGGCCGAGGGCAGATGGAGGCAGCGGCAGTAGCCAATGGGAAGGCAGAGGGCGGCGGAGCGGCCAATGGGATGAGTGGTGCCAGCAGAGGCGCTGAGCCCCAGGGCGCGGGGCCAGAAGAGGACCAGAGAGAGAATCTGGAGGCGCCCAATCAGCCAGCGGACGCCTGGGTGGCACCAGACGGCGCCTTCGCCAAGCAGATCCTGCAGCCGGGCGCGGGGCTGGACAAGCCGACGCTGGGCGCCCTGTGCCAGGTCTTCCTGGAGGCGCCGCCGGGGGCGCCCCTGGGGTACCCAGCCAACCGCTGGGCCCAGCTGGAGCTGGGGGAGGGGGACGGCGCCTGGGACGGCCTGGTGGACGCTTGCCTGGAGACCATGGGGCCGGGGGAGCGGGCCGAGCTGCGGGGCCCGGACGGGGCCATCCTGGGGCTGCACCTGGCCTCCTTCGCCCCGGCCCCGGAGCCCTGGCAGCTGGACCCGGCGGAGAAGTGGGCGCTGGCCCTGCGGCACAAGGAGCGCGGCTCGGAGCGCTACCGGGCTGGTGAGGTGGGGGTGGCCGCCCGGCGCTATGCCCGGGCCCTGCAGCTGGCCATCGCCGCCGGCCCGGCGCCCCTGGACCCAGAGCACGCCCGCCTGCGGGCCGACCTGCACGCCAACCTGGCCGCCTGCCAGGTGCGGCTCACCCAGCCAGCCCACGCCGCCCGCAACTGCACCAAGGCGCTGGCGCTGTGGCCCCAACACGCCAAGGCCCGGTACCGCCGCGGCCTGGCCCGCGCCGCCATGAATGACCTGGAGGGGGCGGCCGAGGACTTCCGGGGGGTGCTGGTGGCTGAGCCGGGGAACACGGCCGCCCGCAGGGAGCTGGACAGGATGGGGCAGCGGGCGCGGGAGCGGGATGCCCGCCTGGCCCGGGCCATGAGCAAGCTCTTCTCCTGAGCGCAGCGGGGACAGAGCCTGGACCCTGCATGTGGGGTGGGGCAGGGGGCCCTTCCCCTCTAGGGGGCGCCGGCTCCCAGCCAGCCCCAGGGCGGGGACTGGCTGGCTTGGGGGGGGGAATGGGGCCCGGGGCCACAATAATTGTCAGTTTCGATAATAAAATTAATTTCTTAAAATACAAAGAAATCTTTTGTTGTTGAAACAAGAAAATCACGAAGTTGGGAGCAGGTCAAAGATTGTGGTCCGGCCGTTCCGATTGGCTGCTGGTTGGACAGCGGGATGTGCCGGGGTCAGGGGGCAGCGCACTGGGGTCAGAGGTCACTGGGAGTTGAGGCCTTTTCCTGCTTTAGTCAGACCCCTGGTTGGGCAAAGTGCTGGGCTCATCGACCACAGGTCAAAGGTCAGAGGTTACAGCCATTAGCTGAGCTGACAGGTGTCAGCCAAGCCCATTAACCGAGACGCTGCCTGCAGGGTTAGGGTCAGAGGTCAAAGGTCACACATGGCAACATTGGCCTGTACCATTTGCTCGCACCCAGGTCGAAGGCCTGAGGCCTCAGGTGCCATTTTGGGTCAAAGGTCATCAGTCCGGGGTAGTTGGCCAATCCCTGGTGGGGTTGGGTCAAAGGTCAAGCGTGGACGGAACCAAAAAAAAGTGGCATGTGTAGGGTCAAAGGTCACAGGAAGTGGCCAGGTCCATTGGTTGTGCTCTGGGTGCCCTGGGTCCAAGGGCAGGTGCTGAGGAAGGAGCCAATCAGGCTGTCAGGTCAGAGGTCATGGACATCCGTGGGAAGGTCACAGGCACCGTTACCGTGGCCGGGTCAGAGGGCAGAGGTCATGGAGGGATGCTGGCAGGCAGCAGGGCTCCCTATGCAGCCCCCAGCCGCTGTTCCCGTTAACAGGGCCTGTCCCAGGGCATGGGGGGGCCCCGCATGGGCCAGGCGGCGGGAGGTGGAGCAGCCCCCAAATCCACCTCGGAGCCCTTCACCCACGCCTGGGAGAGCGCCCCTCACTCCCGACCCGCAGCCCCGGCCAGCCCAGCCCTGCCCCCTTCCCCCCCCACGCCCGACCCGCAGCCCCTGCTAGCCCTGCCCTGCCCCCCCAGCTCTGCTTGTCTGTGACAAGTCCCCACCCCCCAGCTGCCTCCCCCTCCCTGGCCCTACATGCCAGGAGCCATCACATGGTCCCTCCATCCTGCCGCAGCCAGGCAACCGTCACCATGGATACATCAAAGCTCCAGGATGCTGGGGGTGGACGGGGCGGGCCCTACAGGGACACAGAGAAGGGATCTGAGCGAGCGGGAGGGGGACTCAGGATGGGGGGCTGGGGGAGGTATCCGGGAGCCAGGGAGGGAAAGCGGGGGTGGGGGGGACCTGGGGGCAGATGGAGCCGCACAGGGAGGCTGCTCAGGGACTGGGAGAGCAGCGAGGTGGGTCAATGGGGCTGGGGGAGGGATATCGGGGCCGGAGGGGGGAGACGGGGTGGGGAACGGGGGGCAGCACTACGGGCTTCGATATTTCCTTCTGTCACCTGTGTAACACCCCACACACACACTGCCCCGCTCCCCCAGCCAGCCCCCTTCCACCAGGCCGGGGGGCAGCCAGCACCTGTCACGGAGTCCCCGGGCGATGCTCTGGAACTGCTCCCCACAAAGCCAGTCAGGACTGTGGGGAGCCTCCTCTCCCTCGGAGCAGACCGTCTTCAGGGCAAGAAGCTCACACGGCTTCACCTCCTGGGTCTCTCCTGGGAGCATTCAGCATATGCCCCTCCGTGCGCTTCCCACAGCGAGTCCGCCCCGGCGGGGTCCTGGGGCAGCCAGAGGGTCCTGCCCCCCAACTCCGCAGTCAGACGTGACTCTCAGCCAGCCAGTAACACAGAGGTTTATTAGACGACAGGAACACGATCTAAAACAGAGCTTGTAGGTCCAGCGAACCGGACCCCTCAGCCGGGTCCATTCTGGGGCCCAGCGAGGCAGACCCCCGTCTGCCCTCCCTTCCAGTCCCCAGCTAGCTCCAAACTCCAACCCCCGTCCAGCCCCTCCTTCTCTGGGCTTTGTCTCTTTCCCAGGCCAGGAGGTCACCTGATCCCTTTGTCTCCAACACCTTCAGTTGGCACCTTGCCGGGGAGGGGCCCAGGCCATCAGTTGCCAGGAGACAGAGTGTCGGGCATTTATGTACCCTGGCCCTTTGCTCTGCAGCAACCATACACCCTTATCCCACCCCCTAGACACTTAAGAACTGCATAGGGGAAACTGAGGAAAACATTAAGAACAGTCCCACTTCGTCACAGCGCCCCCTAGAGGGGACAGGCCCCTGCCCCATTCCCTGCGCCCCTGAGCCAGCCAGTCTCTGCCCTGGGGCCGGAGGGGAGCCTGCGCCCCCTAGAGGGGACAGGCTCCATGCCCCATTCCCTGCCCCCATGCCCCCCCCCCCCCCGGTTCCCATGCAGCCGGTCAGGGCCAGGGACGAGGCTGGAGTCGTTATCAATAGAGATTTATTAACCCAGGTGACTTGCAAACAGGAGAGGAATCGGGGGCCGGATCGCACAGGGACCAGGGCCATGTCGGGTGGCTACGATGGACCATACAAAACTGCACCCCCCCCAGCTCTGCCGGCGCCCCTCACTCCCAACCTGCAGCCCCCCACTAGCCCAGCACACCTGTCCCGTTCTGGGGTCTCTGCAAGGGATACCCAGATGTCTAGGCTTTGGGGCAGCGTGCTGGGTGGGGGTGACTTGGGGGAACCCCAATAATGAACAGTGTCTCCCCCACCCCAGTGATTCTGCCCCCAGACTTCAAACACCCTGAACCCCAGAAATGCAGCATTGGACCCTCAAACTTCTCCCCTCCCTGCCCCCCACTGTCCCCCTGAACCAGGAACCCCCCCATAGGGGGGCAGAGGTGGCATCCCAGAGGGGCGGCATCACTCACTTGCGGGGGCCGTGGGAAAAGAGGGGTCTCATTGTGGGGGACTGTGTGTCTTAAAGGGCCAGTGTCACAGATTTGGGGGGGCTCATGCTGGGGGTCACACCTTGGCAAGGGGGTTATTTCATTGCTATGTACAGCTGGGGGCTCTATGATATATTGGGGTATGCGCTCCCCCTCCAATCTGGAGCAAAATGTTTATGGGGGAGGGGCTAAAAGCGGAAGGGGCTGTGGGGAAGAAAGGGGGCGGAGCCTGTGCTGAAGAAGGCGGAACCAATTGGGGAGAAGCCAATTGGGGCTTTGGGGGAGCAATCAAGGCATGAAGATATTGGGGGGGGGGGGGTGAGGGGGCGGAGCCTGATATGAAGGGGCGTGGTCTGATGGGGAAGCTCAGGAATATATTTAGGGCCGCCCAGGGGGTGTGGCCTGAGCCAATGGGGCGTGGCCTACTCATGTGGGAGTGGAGTCAGACCTTGGGTTGGGGGGAGAATACAGTGCCTGCAAAGCATTATGGGTAGCATTCCATTGGAGGGTGTGAGGCCAGGGGGTGGAGCTTGTTCCTAGGGGCCAGAGCCAGAGGTGCTGATGGGAAAATGACAGTTGCAAAGGACTATGGGAAATTGCTCAGTTGGGGGGGGCTGTGGGACTGCTGAGGGTGCGGAGCCAAAGATGCCAGTGGGGAGGGATGGGGGGCAATGGTTACAAAGGATCATGGGAAAGGTCCTGCTGGGCAAGGGAGGTGTTGTCATGGATACAGGGGTGACTGAGGGACAGGGACAGGTTTTGCAGGGACGGAGCCAGGAGAGGGTGGGGCTGCAAAGGCTCCTGGGTATCCAGGAGGGTGGTGGCTACAGGGGATTGTGGGTGTCGCTGGCTAGAGCAGGGCTTGCAAGACCTCATGGGTATCTTGAGGGCCAATACCTGCAGGGACTGTGGGTCTGGTGGGTGAGGTCTGCAAGGGATTGTGGGTAACATTGGCTGCAAGGGATTGTGGGTAATGTTGGCAATGGCTGCAGGGGATTGTGGGTAATGGCATCTGCAGGGGATTATCAAACTGATTGGTGGGCGGGGCCGGCAGTGGGCAGGGCCTCGTTGAGGGGCGGGGCCGGCAGTGGACATGGCTTGGTCGCTGGGCGGGGCCTGGTTGGCAGGCAGGACAGGTGGTGGGTGGGGCAGTCGGTGGGCGGGGCCGAGGCTAGGGGTCCCAGTCGTTGTCGTGGTGCTGGGCGGGGCCCGGCTGGCAGGCAGGGCAGGCGGTGGGTGGGGCAGTGGGTGGCCGGGGGCAGGGCTAGGGGTCCCAGTCATTGTCGTGGTGCTGGGTGGGGCCCGGTTGGCGGGCAGGACAGGTGGTGGGCGGGGCCGGCAGGGGGCAAGCCCATGGCTAGGGGTCCCAGTCATTGTCGTGGTGCTGGGTGGGGCCCGGTTGGCGGGCAGGACAGGTGGTGGGCGGGGCCGGCAGGGGGCAAGCCCATGGCTAGGGGTCCCAGTTGTTGTTGTGGTGCTGGGCGGGGCCCGGTTGGCAGGCAGGGCAGGAGGTGGGCGGGGCCGGCAGGGGGCAAGCCCATGGCTAGGGGTCCCAGTTGTTGTTGTGGTGCTGGGCGGGGCCCGGTTGGCAGGCAGGGCAGGAGGTGGGCGGGGCTGGCAGGGGGCGGGCCCATGGCTAGGGGTCCCAGTCGTTGTCGTGGTGCTGCGCGGCGATGATGA
This sequence comes from Actinemys pallida, assembly GCA_023634205.1. NCBI lineage: Eukaryota > Metazoa > Chordata > Testudines > Emydidae > Actinemys > Actinemys pallida. The sequence continues at coordinate 293,905 of JALMGD010000037.1, read as the reverse complement.
TGACGACGGTGAGGATGGTGCACAGGACCATGGCGGCGATGCCCACGGCCAGGCTGATGAAGGAGAAGTTCCGGGCCTCGCGCGACGCGATCTCGGCCGACACGATGTCCCCCCGCGCCACGGCCGTCCGCACCTGGGGGGGACACGGCGTTGGGGGGGACGCGTTGTGCTCCCCATCACCTCCCCCGTCAACCCCTGCCCCCGTCGACCCCTGCCCCCCATCACCCCCACGCCCCCCATCCTCCCTGCCCCCCCACATATCCCAGCTCCCCTCTGCTGCCCCCTCACCCCCAACCTCCCACATGCCCCCGTCCCCATCGCTCCCCATTCCCAGTCCCCCACTGCTCCCCGCCCCGCTCCCGCTGACCTGCACAGCTTTGATGATGGCGATGATGCCCGTGGGCCAGAAGCAGCAGATGGTGGTGAGCACTGCGATGGGCAGGTAGTCGTGGGGCGGCCGGCGCGGCTCCAGGATGGCGATTCCTGGGGGCATCTGCGGGGGGGGGGACCCCAGGGGGAGGGTTGCCAGGGGGGTACGGCTGCGGGGGAGTGGTGGAGAGAGCGAGAGTTAAACGGGAATCCACAGCCAGGTGGGAAGCCACGCCCACTTGAGTGAAGCCCCGCCCCCAGCATCAGCAGGGGAAGCCCCATCCCAGGGAGGCCCCGCCCCCAGCACCAGGGGAAGCCCCACTCCAGGGAGGCCCCGCCCCCAGCAGCAGAGGGAAGCCCCACTCCAGGGAAGTCCCGCCCCCCACCAGCAGGGGAAGCCCCACTCCAGAGAAGCCCCGCCCCCACCAGCAGAGGGAAGCCCCATCCCAGGGAGGCCCCGCCCCCGGCAGCAGAGGGAAGCCCCACTCCAGGGAAGCCCCGCCCCCCAGCAGCAGGGGAAGCCCCATCCCAGGGAAGCCCCGCCCCCTCCCCGGGACTGCCCCACTCACCGTGCCTACAGGGTACACGGGGACGTAGGCTGTGCAGGGCTGCAGCTGCACAGGGTAGCCGGGGTGCATGTACCCCCCGATGGGCAGGGTCCCCATGGGCGGGTGCGTCTGGACCATGTACCCCTGGGGGGGGGGCGTTGAACTGGGTCTCCTGCATGTAGGGGTCGGGGGGCAGGCGCGGCAGGGTGGCTGAGTGGTGGTGGGGGGGCCGGGGCAGGGTGGCCGAGGTGGGGGGCGGCCGGGGCAGGGTGGCCGCCCCCCCGAGGCGGGGCAGGGTGGCGGTGCCAGAGTGGGGGGGCAGGCGCGGGGGGTCACTGTAGCCGGGGATGAGGGGGGCATTGTTGGGGGCATCGGGTGGGGGAGGGGGCGGCTGCAGTGGGGCATTGTAGGGAGGGGGGGAGGTGTGGGGGCCAGAGTCCGGTAAGCCTGGGAAAGAAAGGGGGTAAGGTTAGAGACCCCCTTATATACACAGCGCCCCCTATATACGTACACAGACAGTGCCCCCTATATGTACGGCACCCCTATACACACACAGAGTGCCCCCTATATACATACACAGATGCCACCCCCTATGCACAGCACCCCTCTATACACACACAGACAGTGCCCCCTATATGCACGGCCCCCCTCTATACACACACAGACAGCACCCACTATGCACAGCACCCCTATATACACACACAGAGTGCCCCCTCATCCTGGGGGGCTCCGGGGGCACCCACCCTAGAATGGGGGGCACCGGTTCCCGGGGGTTCTCTCTCGTGAGCACCGATCCGGCGCCGCTCTCGTTTTTTAGGTCACCTTCCTCGTTCACTTGGTCTATTTATAGAGGGAGACAGAGGAGACACAGAGCCCAGGGGGCGGGGGAGCAAACAGCGAGAGATGGCGAGAACCAGGATGTGTGTGGGGGGGAGATGGATGGATGACCCCCCCACACACACACACACACAAAGCTCTGCTGGTGCCCCTCAAACCCACCCCACAGCCCCGGGCTCCCCCACAGCCCCGGGCTCCCCCCAGCCCGGCTCGGGGGTGTCATGGGTGGGGGTACAAATCGCTGGGCCGGGGCTATGGCGGAAGGCTGGAGTGGGCCGACACGGAGGGGGAGCGGCGTTAGGGGTTACGTCTACACGACAAAAATCAGCAAGGCTCGGAGCCCGGGTCTGGCTTGTGCTACAACGCTGCAAACGGCCGTGTAGGTGTTTGGGGCTGGGAGACCCCCCCGGCAAGCCCCTAAGGTTTCCAAGCCGCAGCCCGAATGTCTACACAGCGCTTTGAATGCTTGTGGGGCAGCATTTCACAATGCTGAAAGCCATGATGAGCCAAATCAGCGGGCAGGAAGAATTTCATCAGAAAAACGTTAATGTTCATTAGGAATTGTTTGCTAGAGGCCCAAACCCACAATTGGGAAAGGAGGCCGAACTGGTTTAAAAATACAACCTGGCTTAGAGGGGAAGTGTAGGCAGCTATATAAAATAAAACATAACAAATGGAAACGAGGGGAAGCTGATAGTAATGAATATGAATCAGAAACTAGGAATTGTAGAAAATTGATAAGGGAAGCAAAAGGACACAAGGCAAAATCTTTGGCAGCAGAGTTAAGGACAATAAGGAGTATTTGAAATATATTAGCTATACAAAGAATCCTGATAATGCTATTTGTCCATTACTAGATGGAAATGGGAGAATTATCGATAATAGTGCAGATGAGGCAGACGGGTTAAATAAATATTTTCTGTTCTCTATTTGGCAAAAAAAAGCCAGATGATGTAGTAGTCTCAGATGATCATGGTGAAGAATCACTTTCTATTCCACTAGTATTCAGGACGATGTTAAACAGCAGCTACTAAAGTCAGACATTTTTAAATCAGTAGGTCTAGATACCTTTCTTCCGAGAAGTTTAAAGGAGCTGGCTGAGGAGATCGCTGGATCGTTAATGTTGATATCCAACATCTCTTGGGCCAATCAGGAAGTTCCAGAAGATTCAAAGAACGCTAATGTTGTGCCAATATTTAAAAAGGGTCAATGGGGTGACCTGAGTAATTAAAGACCTGTCACCTGACACTGATCCCAGGCAAGAGAATGAAACGTAGGATATGGGGACTCCATTAATAAAGCATTAAACTAGCGTAATATATTTAATGCCAATGCGCAGGGGTTTATGGGAAATAGATCTTCTCAAACTAACTTGATATCTTTTTGTGATGAGGTTATAAATCTGGTTGATAAAAGTAATAGCTCATCTTGGAAGGATCCTATTTCTACTGGTAAATGGTGATTTCACCACACACACAAACTGATGAAAAGAGATTTCTACTGATCATAAACACAATGTGCAGACAGCCAAAGAAAGGAAAAAACGCAGCTTGAGAACTGAATCGAGTTTGCTTTAAGAACATTGACGTTGGCTATTCGGGCATGCTGTTGGCGATTTCGGTTTGAATGGTTATAAATCATAGAATCAGAGACCTTGGCCTGTCCTCAGAGGTTAAGGAGAACAATTTACCTCCCTCCTCCTTGTAACAAAGCTTGAACTTTCTGAATCGTAACGTTAAATAATTCCTGTCTGACTGCCCTGATCATTACCTGCAACTGCGAACATGTAAATCGATAAACATTACACAATGCGTCACACCCATCATTTTGCGCAACTGTCAATATTTCAATTGATGAAAATATTAAAAAAATTAAAAACCAACGTGGATATTATCAAAAAGCAAAACTCGCCTTCTGCCCAGCCTACTCCTAGTGCTGATGTACGACGCTCGGCCTTCCGTGAGGCGTCCGCCGCGGTACCGCACGACATTGTACAGAGTCAACCCGGATGACACCGGGGCCAGCCATTCTTGGGGGAAGAAAGAGAAAGGCCCTGGCTGAATTCCATGAAGACAGGGCACAGCTGTGGCTTTGACAAGGTATCCCCAGAGGTACTACAGCATCTTGGGAAGACACCAGCCAGCACTGCTTGGCCATCTTCATGTCACCCAGCGTGCGGGACACCCACGAGGTGGCGGAAAGCCAAGGTGAAGAGACCACCGTCGTCAGCAGTGTCACAGACTCCCACAGAGCCTCCCGCCCAGGGCCGAACAGCGTTGGCGTGGCGCTCCGGCTGATTTCCGCCCAAAGCGAAGCACCACTGACCAGTGCTGGCCCTTGCTATGTGCGCTGAGAATGGATTTCCAGAGAAGACGAAAACCGGGCTCTCTTTTTGTGACCTAACAGCAGCCGGTGACACCGGTCGGCTGACAAGATAGCACAGGTTCTTCCTCGCAGGTGGGTTGTCATCGTGGCAACCAAGCTGCTGCTCCGAGGTCGATGTTTCCAGGTGGCTCTGGGCCACCACAAAGTGCCTGGAGATTCCAGCAAACCAGACTCTCCCAAGGCTGGCACCACGTCTAACGCATCCACCACGGACCTGCCGAACACCGTCTCCAGCCGGCTCGTGGGCCCCAAGGGGCCGTGACTTTCAAAGGCTGAGGAGGGCCTGAAGAGTCATTGGGCTGCCACCCGTGATTGGTGCGAGAAATAGGCCACTGCTCCAGGATAGGAGACGCGCCCGCCACCGAGTGTAGCAGGACTCCTACCGGGATGGTGCTGCACACCCCCAGCAGCAGCTCACCGGGGTGGACAGGCTGGGAGGGAGCCCCAGCCACTCCTGGGAACTCCCACACCAAGGACCTGGCTTTGGGCTCTGGCGCCAGCAGCACACGGTCAGGTGGGGCGTGGTTCGCTGGGCCAAGGCTGCCCGTGCCTGCGGCATCCAGGACAGCCCACTGTGCATCCGGATGAGGCGCTTCACGCTGGACCCGGCAGACTCAGAACCCATTGCAGAGCTCAAGACCATTTTGCATTCCTGCCCCCCCCCCATAACTTTGCCTTGCCCAAGCGTCATCGTTAGCTAGCTAGATACCCGCAAACAGGGACTCCCCGCCGAGCCCAGGGTGTCCAGTGGGTCCCGCATGGATCCGTTCTTGGCCCTCCGCAAATTCATATTTTTCTCAACAACTTGGGAGAAAACATCAAACCGTGACGGATAAAACGCGCCGACGACACAAACCCCGGAGAGCGGGACCAGCGAAGAGGCAGGGCCTGGATCCCGAGGGTCCGGTGGGGCGCAGGGGATCTGGGCCAGAGCCAACAATCTGAGTGTCAATCCGGCTCCGTGTGAACGTCTCCATCGAGGAGCAGAGCGTGGCGGCCGTAGGGCCAGGCTGGGGGACGCAGGGCCGCCGACCCAGGCTGTGGGTGATGGTGGAGAATCAGCCGACGGGAGCTGCCGGGGCGGCGCTGGGGCGAAGGGCGAACGCCGGCCTGGGCCGTGGCCGGGGGGATCTCGGGTAGGAGCCGGGAGGGGGTTTTCCCGCGGCTGGGTCCTGGCTCCTGTTCCGGTGCCCGCGATTCGAGGAGGACGTGGGTCAATCGGGGAGGAGCCCCCAGGACGATGAAAGGGTTAGAAAACCGGCCTCCGAGCGAGACGCCCAGCTCGGTCCATGAGCTGAGCACGGCCAGCGAAGGGGGGACGTGTCCCCGGCTGGAGGCACCGACCGGGGGAACCAAACACCCCCCCGGGGTCCTCAGGCCGGCAGGGGATCGAACCCCAGCCTGGGAACAAGGTGTCAGCTTGTGCCAGGAGGGGAATTACCCCCCACCTGTTCTCCCATCATCCCCTGCTCCGCCTGCCCCCATCCCTGCTCCACCCACCTGTTCTCCCATCATCCCCTGCTCCCGCGCCCCATCACTGCTCCCCCCACCTCTTCTCCCATCATCCCCTGCTCCCGCGCCCCATCACTGCTCCTCCCACCTGTTCTCCCATCATCCCCTGCTCCCGCGCCCCATCACTGCTCCCCCCACCTCTTCTCCCATCATCCCCTGCTCCCGCGCCCCATCACTGCTCCTCCCACCTCTTCTCCCATCATCCCCTGCCCCCACACCCTCCATCCCCTCCCCTACACACGCCTGCCCACACATTCCTCAATCACCATCCCCCCCACACTCCCGTGCCCCCACCTACTCCCCATCCCTACTACCCCTGCCCTCCATTCCTGCTGCCCCCTCACCCGCCCCCCATGACCCCATCCCTACTCCCCCCAAATCCATTCCTGCCCCCTTCCTTCTCCCTCCACAACCCTTTTCTGCTGCCCCCACACCTGCCCCCTCCTTGCTCCCCCACACCATTCCTGCTCCTCCCAAACCTGCCCCCTTCCCACTCCCCCCACACCCCATTCCTGCTCCCCACACCCCCTGCCCCCTCCCCTTTCTCCCCCCAAATCCATTCCTGCCCCCTTCCCTCTCCACCCACAACGCATTCCTGTTGCCCCCACATCTGCCCCGTCCCCTCTCTCCCCCCACACTCCATTCTTGCTCCCCACACCCCTGCCCCCTCCCCTCTCCCCCCACACTCCATTCCTGCTCCCCACACCCCCTGCCCCCTCCCCTCTCCCCCCACACTCCATTCCTGCTCCCCACATCCCCTGCCCCCTCCCCTCTCACCCCACACTCCATTCCTGCTCCACACACCACCCTGCCCCCTCCCCTCTCCCCCCACACTCCATTCCTGCTCCCCACACCCCCTGCCCCCTCCCCTCTCCCCCCACACTCCATTCCTGCTCCCCACACACCCCTGCACCCTCCCCTCTCCCCCCACACTCCATTTTTGCTCCCCACACCCCCTGCCCCCTCCCCTCTCCCCCCACACTCCATTCCTGCTCCCCACACCCCCCTGCCCCCTCCCCTCTCCCCCCACACTCCATTCCTGCTCCCCACACCCCCTGCCCCCTCCCTTCTCCCCCCACACTCCATACCTGCTCCCCACACCCCCCTGCCCCCTCCCCTCTCCCCCCACACTCCATTCCTGCTCCCCACACCCCTGCCCCCTCCCCTCTCCCCCCACACTCCATTCCTGCTCCCCACACCCCTGCCCCCTCCCCTCTCCCCCCACACTCCATTCCTGCTCCCCACACCCCCCTGCCCCCTCCCCTCTCCCCCCACACTCCATTCCTGCTCCCCACACCCCCTGCCCCCTCCCCTCTCTCCCCACACTCCATTGCTGCCCCCCACACACCCCCTGCCCCCATCCCCACTGCCCCCAAATCCATTGCTGCCCCCCAGTCCCCTCACCTGTTTTCTCGGAGCTCATCTTGCGGGGGTTGGCTCCGCTCGTCTCTTCTCCTGCGAAGTAGCCGGGCGGGGGGGGGGGGGGGGGGGGGAACTAGCGGCAGCGGCTCCAGCGTCACCGCCTCCCCCCCCCCCCCCGAAACGAGCTGGTACCCGGATCCCCCCCCCCCCCCCCAGCGCCTGAGCTGCCGAGACAGGGACCCGCCAGCCAGAGAGACGGGGCATGAACAATCGCCCCACAGCCCCCGCCCCCCTCCTCCGCCGGTGCCCCTCACTCCCGACCCACAGCCCCCCCGCTCCGCCAGTGCCCCTCACTCCCCACCCGCCGCCCCCCTCCTCCGCCGGTGCCCCTCACTCCCCACCCCGCCGCCCCCCCCGCTCCGCCAGTGCCCCTCACTCCCCACCCGCCGCCTCCCTCCTCCGCCGCCCCCCTCCTCCACCAGTGCCCCTCACTCCCCACCCGCCGCCCCCCTCCTCCACCAGTGCCCCTCACTCCCGACCCACAGCCCCCCTCCTCCGCCGGTGCCCCTGCCAGGCCGGTGCCCCTCACTCCCCACCCACAGCCCCCCTCCTCCGCCAGTGCCCCTCACTCCCCACCCACAGCCCCCCTCCTCCGCCGGTGCCCCTCACTCCCCACCCACAGCCCCCCTCCTCCACCGGTGCCCCTCACTCCCAACCCGCCGCCCCCCCGCTCCGCCGGTGCCCCTCACTCCCCACCCACAGCCCCCCTCCTCCACCAGTGCCCCTCACTCCCGACCCACAGCCCCCCCGCTCCGCCAGTGCCCCTCACTCCCCACCCACAGCCCCCCTCCTCCGCCGGTGCCCCTCACTCCCCACCCACAGCCCCCCTCCTCCGCCGGTGCCCCTCACTCCCCACCCGCCGCCCCCCTCCTCCGCCGCCCCCCTCCTCCACCAGTGCCCCTCACTCCCCACCCACCGCCCCCCTCCTCCGCCGGTGCCCCTGCCCGGCCGGTGCCCCTCACTCCCCACCCACAGCCCCCCTCCTCCGCCAGTGCCCCTCACTCCCCACCCGCCGCCCCCCCCGCTCCGCCAGTGCCCCTCACTCCCAACCCGCCGCCCCCCCCGCTCCGCCAGTGCCCCTCACTCCCCACCCACAGCCCCCCTCCTCCGCCGGTGCCCCTCACTCCCCACCCACAGCCCCCCTCCTCCACCGGTGCCCCTCACTCCCCACCCACAGCCCCCCTCCTCCACCAGTGCCCCTCACTCCCCACCCACAGCCCCCCTCCTCCACCGGTGCCCCTCACTCCCCACCCACAGCCCCCCTCCTCCACCGGTGCCCCTCACTCCCGACCCACAGACCCCCCGCTCCGCCAGTGCCCCTCACTCCCGACCCACAGCCCCCCTCCTCCGCCGGTGCCCCTCACTCCCCACCCACAGCCCCCCCGCTCCGCCAGTGCCCCTCACTCCCCACCCACAGCCCCCCTCCTCCACCGGTGCCCCTCACTCCCCACCCACAGCCCCCTCCTCCACCAGTGCCCCTCACTCCCGACCCACAGACCCCCCGCTCCGCCAGTGCCCCTCACTCCCCACCCACAGCCCCCCTCCTCCGCCGGTGCCCCTCACTCCCCACCCACAGCCCCCCCTCCTCCACCGGTGCCCCTCACTCCCAACCCGCCGCCCCCCCCGCTCCGCCGCCCCCCTCCTCCACCAGTGCCCCTCACTCCCGACCCACAGACCCCCCGCTCCGCCAGTGCCCCTCACTCCCCACCCACAGCCCCCCTCCTCCACCGGTGCCCCTCACTCCCCACCCACAGCCCCCTCCTCCACCAGTGCCCCTCACTCCCGACCCACAGACCCCCCGTTCCGCCAGTGCCCCTCACTCCCCACCCACAGCCCCCCTCCTCCGCCGGTGCCCCTCACTCCCCATCCACAGCCCCCCTCCTCCACCGGTGCCCCTCACTCCCAACCCGCCGCCCCCCCGCTCCGCCAGTGCCCCTCACTCCCGACCCACAGCCCCCCTCCTCCGCCGGTGCCCCTCACTCCCCACCCACAGCCCCCCCGCTCCGCCAGTGCCCCTCACTCCCCACCCACAGCCCCCCTCCTCCACCGGTGCCCCTCACTCCCCACCCACAGCCCCCTCCTCCACCAGTGCCCCTCACTCCCGACCCACAGACCCCCCGCTCCGCCAGTGCCCCTCACTCCCCACCCACAGCCCCCCTCCTCCGCCGGTGCCCCTCACTCCCCACCCACAGCCCCCCTCCTCCACCGGTGCCCCTCACTCCCAACCCGCCGCCCCCCCGCTCCGCCAGTGCCCCTCACTCCCCACCCGCAGCCCCCTCCTCCACTGGTGCCCCTCACTCCCCACCCGCAGCCCCCTCCTCCACCAGTGCCCCTCACTCCCGACCCACAGACCCCCCGCTCCGCCAGTGCCCCTCACTCCCCACCCACAGCCCCCCCGCTCCGCCAGTGCCCCTCACTCCCCACCCACAGCCCCCTCCTCCACCAGTGCCCCTCACTCCCGACCCACAGACCCCCCGCTCCGCCAGTGCCCCTCACTCCCCACCCACAGCCCCCCTCCTCCGCCGGTGCCCCTCACTCCCCACCCACAGCCCCCCTCCTCCACCGGTGCCCCTCACTCCCAACCCGCCGCCCCCCCCGCTCCGCCAGTGCCCCTCACTCCCCACCCGCAGCCCCCTCCTCCACTGGTGCCCCTCACTCCCCACCCGCAGCCCCCTCCTCCACCAGTGCCCCTCACTCCCGACCCACAGACCCCCCGCTCCGCCAGTGCCCCTCACTCCCCACCCACAGCCCCCCTCCTCCGCCAGTGCCCCTCACTCCCCACCCACAGCCCCCCTCCTCCACCGGTGCCCCTCACTCCCAACCCGCCGCCCCCCCCGCTCCGCCAGTGCCCCTCACTCCCAACCCGCCGCCCCCCTCCTCCGCCGCCCCCCTCCTCCACCAGTGCCCCTCACTCCCGACCCACAGACCCCCCGCTCCGCCAGTGCCCCTCACTCCCCACCCACAGCCCCCCTCCTCCACCGGTGCCCCTCACTCCCCACCCACAGCCCCCTCCTCCACCAGTGCCCCTCACTCCCGACCCACAGACCCCCCGTTCCGCCAGTGCCCCTCACTCCCCACCCACAGCCCCCCTCCTCCGCCGGTGCCCCTCACTCCCCATCCACAGCCCCCCTCCTCCACCGGTGCCCCTCACTCCCAACCCGCCGCCCCCCCGCTCCGCCAGTGCCCCTCACTCCCGACCCACAGCCCCCCTCCTCCGCCGGTGCCCCTCACTCCCCACCCACAGCCCCCCCGCTCCGCCAGTGCCCCTCACTCCCCACCCACAGCCCCCCTCCTCCACCGGTGCCCCTCACTCCCCACCCACAGCCCCCTCCTCCACCAGTGCCCCTCACTCCCGACCCACAGACCCCCCGCTCCGCCAGTGCCCCTCACTCCCCACCCACAGCCCCCCTCCTCCGCCGGTGCCCCTCACTCCCCACCCACAGCCCCCCTCCTCCACCGGTGCCCCTCACTCCCAACCCGCCGCCCCCCCGCTCCGCCAGTGCCCCTCACTCCCCACCCGCAGCCCCCTCCTCCACTGGTGCCCCTCACTCCCCACCCGCAGCCCCCTCCTCCACCAGTGCCCCTCACTCCCGACCCACAGACCCCCCGCTCCGCCAGTGCCCCTCACTCCCCACCCACAGCCCCCCTCCTCCGCCGGTGCCCCTCACTCCCCACCCACAGCCCCCTCCTCCACCGGTGCCCCTCACTCCCCACCCACAGCCCCCCTCCTCCGCCGGTGCCCCTCACTCCCCACCCACAGCCCCCTCCTCCACCGGTGCCCCTCACTCCCAACCCGCCGCCCCCCCCGCTCCGCCAGTGCCCCTCACTCCCAACCCGCCGCCCCCCTCCTCCGCCGCCCCCCTCCTCCACCAGTGCCCCTCACTCCCGACCCACAGACCCCCCGCTCCGCCAGTGCCCCTCACTCCCCACCCACAGCCCCCCTCCTCCACCGGTGCCCCTCACTCCCCACCCACAGCCCCCTCCTCCACCAGTGCCCCTCACTCCCGACCCACAGCCCCCCTCCTCCACCAGTGCCCCTCACTCCCCACCCACAGCCCCCCCGCTCCGCCAGTGCCCCTCACTCCCCACCCACAGCCCCCCTCCTCCGCCGGTGCCCCTCACTCCCCACCCACAGCCCCCCCGCTCCGCCAGTGCCCCTCACTCCCCACCCACAGCCCCCCTCCTCCACCGGTGCCCCTCACTCCCCACCCACAGCCCCCCCGCTCCGCCAGTGCCCCTCACTCCCAACCCGCCGCCCCCCCGCTCCGCCAGTGCCCCTCACTCCCCACCCACAGCCCCCCTCCTCCACCGGTGCCCCTCACTCCCCACCCACAGCCCCCTCCTCCACCGGTGCCCCTCACTCCCAACCCGCCGCCCCCCCGCTCCGCCAGTGCCCCTCACTCCCCACCCGCAGCCCCCTCCTCCACTGGTGCCCCTCACTCCCCACCCGCAGCCCCCTCCTCCACCAGTGCCCCTCACTCCCGACCCACAGACCCCCCGCTCCGCCAGTGCCCCTCACTCCCCACCCACAGCCCCCCCGCTCCGCCAGTGCCCCTCACTCCCCACCCACAGCCCCCCTCCTCCACCGGTGCCCCTCACTCCCCACCCACAGCCCCCTCCTCCACCAGTGCCCCTCACTCCCGACCCACAGACCCCCCGCTCCGCCAGTGCCCCTCACTCCCCACCCACAGCCCCCCTCCTCCGCCGGTGCCCCTCACTCCCCACCCACAGCCCCCCTCCTCCACCGGTGCCCCTCACTCCCAACCCGCCGCCCCCCCGCTCCGCCAGTGCCCCTCACTCCCCACCCGCAGCCCCCTCCTCCACTGGTGCCCCTCACTCCCCACCCGCAGCCCCCTCCTCCACCAGTGCCCCTCACTCCCGACCCACAGACCCCCCGCTCCGCCAGTGCCCCTCACTCCCCACCCACAGCCCCCCTCCTCCGCCAGTGCCCCTCACTCCCCACCCACAGCCCCCCTCCTCCACCGGTGCCCCTCACTCCCAACCCGCCGCCCCCCCGCTCCGCCAGTGCCCCTCACTCCCAACCCGCCGCCCCCCTCCTCCGCCGCCCCCCTCCTCCACCAGTGCCCCTCACTCCCGACCCACAGACCCCCCGCTCCGCCAGTGCCCCTCACTCCCCACCCACAGCCCCCCTCCTCCACCGGTGCCCCTCACTCCCCACCCACAGCCCCCTCCTCCACCAGTGCCCCTCACTCCCGACCCACAGACCCCCCGTTCCGCCAGTGCCCCTCACTCCCCACCCACAGCCCCCCTCCTCCGCCGGTGCCCCTCACTCCCCATCCACAGCCCCCCTCCTCCACCGGTGCCCCTCACTCCCAACCCGCCGCCCCCCCCGCTCCGCCAGTGCCCCTCACTCCCGACCCACAGCCCCCCTCCTCCGCCGGTGCCCCTCACTCCCCACCCACAGCCCCCCCGCTCCGCCAGTGCCCCTCACTCCCCACCCACAGCCCCCCTCCTCCACCGGTGCCCCTCACTCCCCACCCACAGCCCCCTCCTCCACCAGTGCCCCTCACTCCCGACCCACAGACCCCCCGCTCCGCCAGTGCCCCTCACTCCCCACCCACAGCCCCCCTCCTCCGCCGGTGCCCCTCACTCCCCACCCACAGCCCCCCTCCTCCACCGGTGCCCCTCACTCCCAACCCGCCGCCCCCCCGCTCCGCCAGTGCCCCTCACTCCCCACCCGCAGCCCCCTCCTCCACTGGTGCCCCTCACTCCCCACCCGCAGCCCCCTCCTCCACCAGTGCCCCTCACTCCCGACCCACAGACCCCCCGCTCCGCCAGTGCCCCTCACTCCCCACCCACAGCCCCCCTCCTCCGCCGGTGCCCCTCACTCCCCACCCACAGCCCCCTCCTCCACCGGTGCCCCTCACTCCCCACCCACAGCCCCCCTCCTCCGCCGGTGCCCCTCACTCCCCACCCACAGCCCCCTCCTCCACCGGTGCCCCTCACTCCCAACCCGCCGCCCCCCCCGCTCCGCCAGTGCCCCTCACTCCCAACCCGCCGCCCCCCTCCTCCGCCGCCCCCCTCCTCCACCAGTGCCCCTCACTCCCGACCCACAGACCCCCCGCTCCGCCAGTGCCCCTCACTCCCCACCCACAGCCCCCCTCCTCCACCGGTGCCCCTCACTCCCCACCCACAGCCCCCTCCTCCACCAGTGCCCCTCACTCCCGACCCACAGCCCCCCTCCTCCACCAGTGCCCCTCACTCCCCACCCACAGCCCCCCCGCTCCGCCAGTGCCCCTCACTCCCCACCCACAGCCCCCCTCCTCCGCCGGTGCCCCTCACTCCCCACCCACAGCCCCCCCCGCTCCGCCAGTGCCCCTCACTCCCCACCCACAGCCCCCCTCCTCCACCGGTGCCCCTCACTCCCCACCCACAGCCCCCCCGCTCCGCCAGTGCCCCTCACTCCCAACCCGCCGCCCCCCCGCTCCGCCAGTGCCCCTCACTCCCCACCCACAGCCCCCCTCCTCCACCGGTGCCCCTCACTCCCCACCCACAGCCCCCTCCTCCACCGGTGCCCCTCACTCCCAACCCGCCGCCCCCCCCGCTCCGCCAGTGCCCCTCACTCCCCACCCGCAGCCCCCTCCTCCACTGGTGCCCCTCACTCCCCACCCGCAGCCCCCTCCTCCACCAGTGCCCCTCACTCCCGACCCACAGACCCCCCGCTCCGCCAGTGCCCCTCACTCCCCACCCACAGCCCCCCCGCTCCGCCAGTGCCCCTCACTCCCCACCCACAGCCCCCCTCCTCCACCGGTGCCCCTCACTCCCCACCCACAGCCCCCTCCTCCACCAGTGCCCCTCACTCCCGACCCACAGACCCCCCGCTCCGCCAGTGCCCCTCACTCCCCACCCACAGCCCCCCTCCTCCGCCGGTGCCCCTCACTCCCCACCCACAGCCCCCCTCCTCCACCGGTGCCCCTCACTCCCAACCCGCCGCCCCCCCCGCTCCGCCAGTGCCCCTCACTCCCCACCCGCAGCCCCCTCCTCCACTGGTGCCCCTCACTCCCCACCCGCAGCCCCCTCCTCCACCAGTGCCCCTCACTCCCGACCCACAGACCCCCCGCTCCGCCAGTGCCCCTCACTCCCCACCCACAGCCCCCCTCCTCCGCCAGTGCCCCTCACTCCCCACCCACAGCCCCCCTCCTCCACCGGTGCCCCTCACTCCCAACCCGCCGCCCCCCCGCTCCGCCAGTGCCCCTCACTCCCAACCCGCCGCCCCCCCTCCTCCGCCGCCCCCCTCCTCCACCAGTGCCCCTCACTCCCGACCCACAGACCCCCCGCTCCGCCAGTGCCCCTCACTCCCCACCCACAGCCCCCCTCCTCCACCGGTGCCCCTCACTCCCCACCCACAGCCCCCTCCTCCACCAGTGCCCCTCACTCCCGACCCACAGACCCCCCGTTCCGCCAGTGCCCCTCACTCCCCACCCACAGCCCCCCTCCTCCGCCGGTGCCCCTCACTCCCCATCCACAGCCCCCCTCCTCCACCGGTGCCCCTCACTCCCAACCCGCCGCCCCCCCGCTCCGCCAGTGCCCCTCACTCCCGACCCACAGCCCCCCTCCTCCGCCGGTGCCCCTCACTCCCCACCCACAGCCCCCCCGCTCCGCCAGTGCCCCTCACTCCCCACCCACAGCCCCCCTCCTCCACCGGTGCCCCTCACTCCCCACCCACAGCCCCCTCCTCCACCAGTGCCCCTCACTCCCGACCCACAGACCCCCCGCTCCGCCAGTGCCCCTCACTCCCCACCCACAGCCCCCCTCCTCCGCCGGTGCCCCTCACTCCCCACCCACAGCCCCCCTCCTCCACCGGTGCCCCTCACTCCCAACCCGCCGCCCCCCCGCTCCGCCAGTGCCCCTCACTCCCCACCCGCAGCCCCCTCCTCCACTGGTGCCCCTCACTCCCCACCCGCAGCCCCCTCCTCCACCAGTGCCCCTCACTCCCGACCCACAGACCCCCCGCTCCGCCAGTGCCCCTCACTCCCCACCCACAGCCCCCCTCCTCCGCCGGTGCCCCTCACTCCCCACCCACAGCCCCCTCCTCCACCGGTGCCCCTCACTCCCCACCCACAGCCCCCCTCCTCCGCCGGTGCCCCTCACTCCCCACCCACAGCCCCCTCCTCCACCGGTGCCCCTCACTCCCAACCCGCCGCCCCCCCCGCTCCGCCAGTGCCCCTCACTCCCAACCCGCCGCCCCCCTCCTCCGCCGCCCCCCTCCTCCACCAGTGCCCCTCACTCCCGACCCACAGACCCCCCGCTCCGCCAGTGCCCCTCACTCCCCACCCACAGCCCCCCCGCTCCGCCAGTGCCCCTCACTCCCCCACCCACAGACCCCCCGCTCCGCCAGTGCCCCTCACTCCCGACCCACAGACCCCCCGCTCCGCCAGTGCCCCTCACTCCCCACCCACAGCCCCCCTCCTCCACCGGTGCCCCTCACTCCCCACCCACAGCCCCCTCCTCCACCAGTGCCCCTCACTCCCGACCCACAGCCCCCCTCCTCCACCAGTGCCCCTCACTCCCCACCCACAGCCCCCCCCGCTCCGCCAGTGCCCCTCACTCCCCACCCACAGCCCCCCTCCTCCGCCGGTGCCCCTCACTCCCCACCCACAGCCCCCCCCGCTCCGCCAGTGCCCCTCACTCCCCACCCACAGCCCCCCCGCTCCGCCAGTGCCCCTCACTCCCCACCCACAGCCCCCCCGCTCCGCCAGTGCCCCTCACTCCCAACCCGCCGCCCCCCCGCTCCGCCAGTGCCCCTCACTCCCCACCCACAGCCCCCCTCCTCCACCGGTGCCCCTCACTCCCCACCCACAGCCCCCTCCTCCACCGGTGCCCCTCACTCCCAACCCGCCGCCCCCCCCGCTCCGCCAGTGCCCCTCACTCCCCACCCACAGCCCCCCTCCTCCACCGGTGCCCCTCACTCCCCACCCACAGCCCCCCCGCTCCGCCAGTGCCCCTCACTCCCCACCCACAGCCCCCCCGCTCCGCCAGTGCCCCTCACTCCCCACCCACAGCCCCCCTCCTCCGCCGGTGCCCCTCACTCCCCACCCACAGCCCCCCCGCTCCGCCAGTGCCCCTCACTCCCCACCCACAGCCCCCCTCCTCCACCGGTGCCCCTCACTCCCCACCCACAGCCCCCCCGCTCCGCCAGTGCCCCTCACTCCCCACCCACAGCCCCCTCCTCCACCGGTGCCCCTCACTCCCAACCCGCCGCCCCCCCCGCTCCGCCAGTGCCCCTCACTCCCCACCCACAGCCCCCTCCTCCACCGGTGCCCCTCACTCCCAACCCGCCGCCCCCTCCTCCGCCGCCCCCCTCCTCCACCAGTGCCCCTCACTCCCCACCCACAGCCCCCTCCTCCACCGGTGCCCCTCACTCCCGACCCGCAGCCCCCAGCCCGGCCGGTGCCCCTCACCTGGGGGCAGGATGGGGGCAGGGAGCAGGGCGGGGGGCACTGGGGGCGGGATGGGGGCAGGGAGTGGGGCGGGGGGCACTGGGGGCAGGGAGTGGGGCGGGGCAGGGGGCTCTCCCCGGGCAGTCAGGGCTGGCCCCCATGACATACATCTCACATCCGTTTTTTAATCACCAGCCCAGCCCCAGCAATGCCAGTAACGAAGCCCGGCACTGACAGGAGACGCTACAATAACAAACCAGGGCGAGCCCGGCCCCGCCCCCCGCCTCAGGTGACAGTTGGCCCCGCCCCTCTCGTGCTCTCAGGGGCTGTTGGAGCCTCGCGCTGCCTTCCCCCGTTTCCCGCCCTTTACCCACCCGCCGGCCCGTCTGATTCTGCCCGGCAACCAGTGACGTTTATACGGGCGGCGCCCTCTGATTGCCTGTGTCCCCGGAGTGAGGGCAGGCCTCGTACAATGAGGAGGCGGGGCCACGGAGGGGGAGGAGCCTCCACTGGAGGGGCGGGGCTATTGGGGCAGGAAGGGATCCCAGGGGAGGGGGGCTCTGCCCTCCCTTCCGTTCATTCCCCCCATGGGCCGTGACCCCGTCCAGCCCCCCATTGCCCCATAGCGGCACTATGGGCTCAGGGCTGCAGGGAGCCGGGGGCAGTAGGTTCATGGGGGTCACTAGGAGGCACCATGCCCCCAGGATGGGGGGGATCAGGGGGGTCCCTGGGGGCACAGCACCCTGGGGAAGAGGGGGTTCTGACCCTCACTGGGGTGCCACACCCTGGGAAGAGGGGCCCCGGGGGGTCACTAGGAGGCACCACACCCCCAGGAAGGGGAGGATTAGTAGGCACCGTGCAGCCAGGAAGGGGGGGTCCAGGGGGTGTCACACCCCTGGGAAGGGGGAGATCAGGGGGGTCACTGGTAGGCACCTTGTCCGCAAAAAAGGGGGTCATTGGGGGTCCCACATGACCACAAAGTGGGGGCACCACAACCCCAGGAAGGGGAGGTTGGGGGGGGTTACTGAGGCACCACCCCCACCCCCGGGAAGTGGGTGGGTTGGGGGTCACTAGGGGCATCGCACCTCAGGGACGGGGGCATTCGGGGGGGTCCCACACTCAGAGCCGACACCACATAGCTACAAATCGCACCATGATTTTTATTCATTTTCCGTCCATCAGAAAATAAGTTAGATTTGTCTCCCAATTACCTGTGTGAATGGGGGGGGGCTGCCCCCCGCGCAGAGGGGATTGTGGGTAAAGAGGGGAGCGGGCACAGAAGGGGATTCTGGGTAGGATGGCAGGGGACGCATAGAGGATTCTGGGTAGGGAGCGAGGGGGCACAGAAGGGGATGTTGGGTGGGGGGTGTCAGAGGGGTTCTGGGCAGGGCGATTGTGGGTAAGGGGGCGAGGGGTGCTGCAGAGGGGCATTGTGGGTAGATGGAGTGTGTGGTGGCAGGCGGGGGGCCGTCAGGGCTGCCCCTCTACGTCCCCGCCCCCCTCCCCGTCAGCGCCCCCCGGGCTCTCCCCCAGCAGGCGGGCGAGCTGGTCCAGGACCTGCTGCAGGGTGCGGGCCAAGCGCTGGGCGTGGGTCTCACGGCAGCAGTTGAAGGCTGTGATGGCAAAGTTGACGTGGGCGTCCAGCGGGTTGTAGCAGACCCCGTAGCCGTCCGGCACCTGCGGCCCGTAGATCATCAGGCAGTCGGAGCGCGAAGCCACCTGGCGGGGTGTGGGGAGAGCGGGGTGAGGGGGGCGGACAAGTCCCCTCCCCCTGCCTGCACCCCAACGTCCACCCAACCTGAATCCCCCACCGCTGATGACCTCCAGTGAGGAGGCAGGATAAGAACCCACTACTGCTGCCTGCGAAGAGAGCTCCCCCCAACACCCCTGGGCAGGGAGAGGGGAGGGAGCAGGAACGGGTGTTAGTTGGGGGGCAGAGGCCCATATCTGCCTGGTGAGCAGCCATCAGTGGATGGAAACGGTACAGGGGGTAGCTGGTGCGGGGGAGGGTGTAGCTGGGGGGTCCATACCTGCCTGGTAAGCAGCAGGTAGCACGTGGTGATGGTGTAGGGGCTCCGTGGGGCGGGTGAGGGTTAGTTGAAGGGCGCCATGGGGCGCCGTGGGGCAGTACCTGGCCGGTCAGCAGCCGGCAGTGCGTGACGATGGCGTAGGGGCTCCATGGGGCGGGTGAGGGTTAGTTGGGGGGCGCCGTGGGGCAGTACCTGGCCGGTCAGCAGCCGGCAGTGCGTGACGATAGCGTAGGGACTCCATGGGGCGGGCGAGGGTTAGTTGGGGGGCGCCGTGGGGCAGTACCTGGCCAGTCAGCAGCCGGCAGTGCGTGGCGATGGCGTAGGGGCTCCATGGGGCGGGTGAGGGTTAGTTGGGGGGCGCCGTGGGGCAGTACCTGGCCGGTCAGCAGCCGGCAGTGGGTGGCGATGGCGTAGGGGCTCCGTGGGGCGGGTGAGGGTTAGTTGGGGGGCGCCGTGGGGCAGTACCTGGCCGGTCAGCAGCCGGCAGTGCGTGACGATAGCGTAGGGGCTCCATGGGGCGGGCGAGGGTTAGTTGGGGGGCGCCGTGGGGCAGTACCTGGCCGGTCAGCAGCCGGCAGTGGGTGGCGATGGCGTAGGGGCTCCATGGGGCGGGTGAGGGTTAGTTGGGGGGCGCCGTGGGGCAGTACCTGGCCGGTCAGCAGCCGGCAGTGGGTGGCGATGGCGTAGGGGCTCCGTGGGGCGGGTGAGGGTTAGTTGGGGGGCGCCGTGGGGCAGTACCTGGCCGGTCAGCAGCCGGCAGTGCGTGACGATAGCGTAGGGGCTCCATGGGGCGGGCGAGGGTTAGTTGGGGGGCGCCGTGGGGCAGTACCTGGCCGGTCAGCAGCCGGCAGTGGGTGGCGATGGCGTAGGGGCTCCGTGGGGCGGGTGAGGGTTAGTTGGGGGGCGCCGTGGGGCAGTACCTGGCCGGTCAGCAGCCGGCAGTGCGTGGCGATGGCGTAGGGGCTCCGTGGGGCGGGTGAGGGTTAGTTGGGGGGCGCCGTGGGGCAGTACCTGGCCGGTCAGCAGCCGGCAGTGCGTGGCGATGGCGTAGGGGCTCCGTGGGGCGGGTGAGGGTTAGTTGGGGGGCGCCGTGGGGCAGTACCTGGCCGGTCAGCAGCCGGCAGTGCGTGGCGATGGCGTAGGGGCTCCATGGGGCGGGTGAGGGTTAGTTGGGGGGCGCCGTGGGGCAGTACCTGGCCGGTCAGCAGCCGGCAGTGCGTGGCGATGGCGTAGGCCGTGTCCATGAAGATCCCCGGCAGCCGCTGCCCGTCCCCGATGGCCGCCAGCTTCAGCCCCAGCAGGTGCCGGTCGATGCCCTGCCCGGCCAGCACCTGCGGGGAGAGGGTCACAGCCCGGACGCCTGGGTCCCAGCCCAGCCCCACCCCCGCCCATGTGGGGAGAAGGTCCCAGCCTGCACACCGTCCCAGCCCGGACGCCTGGGTCCCAGCCCTGCCCCACCCCCGCCCACGTGGGGAGACGGTCCCAGCCCTGCGGGGGATGGGGGGTTGGCTCACCTGTTCGGTCCTGGCGCTCTGAGATTCCACCGCCGCCTGCAGCAGGGACAGCGTCTCCTCGTCCTGGGGGCCGGGGGAGCCGGGTCAGAATGGGGGGTGCTGGGAGGCAGGGGGACGGGGTAAGGGCAGGGCGTGTGGGGAACCGCTGGGCGGGGGGACTCGTGCATGGCACAGGCCAGGTGCAGAACGGGGGGGCCGTGGGGGGGTTACCTGGCTGTGGGGAGCAGTGGGGAGGGCCGTGGGGCGCAGTGGGAGGGTGCAGGGGGGCGGTTACCTGGCTGTGGGGCGCAGGGGGGAGTGTAAGGGTCCGCGGGGGGGTTACCGGGCTGTGGGGTATGTCCATGGCCCGGGCCAGGCGCAGCACCAGGGGAACCACGGGGCACAGTGGGGGGGCAGGGGGGCGCGCGGGGGGGGGGGGGGTTACCTGGCCGTGGGGCGCAGGGGGTCCGCGGGCGGGTTACCTGGCCGTGGGGCGCAGGGGTGGGCAGGGGGGCGCGCGGGTGGGTTTCCTGGCCGTGGGGTGCAGGGGTGGGCACGCGGGGGGGGGGGGTTACCTGGCCGTGGGGCATGTCCATGGCCCGGGCCAGGCGCAGCACCGGGGGGGCCGCGGGGCGCACGGCGTCCGTCCGGCCCAGGTGGAAGCGGCGAAGTGACACCACCTCGCTGGTGGCGCAGAGCGAGCCGTGGGTCCTGGGGGAGACGGGGGTCAGCCCCACACCAAACCCCCCAATGCCTCACCTCCATCCGCCCCACACAGACCCCCCCCACTGCCCCCCCCCCAGCCTGGTCCCCCAGGGCTGCCCCCGCCCATACCCGCCGGGGCCCCCACCTGTAGTAGGCCAGCTGCAGCGCCACCTGGAAGAGGGAGTCGGGGCGCAGCCCCCAGCGCTTGGGGAGCCCCTGCCCGAACCCCCGGTAGGTGAAACAGCTGATGTCCAGGTCTGTGATCAGGCTGGGGGGAGAGAGGTGTTAGATGGGGGGCTGGGCCCTCCGTCCCCCAATAGCGCCCCCACCCCTCTGCCCTCCCAATAGCCCCCCCCTGCCCCTCTCCTCACCCATCCGCCCCATCCCAATCTCCTGCTCTCCAATAGCCCCCGCAACCCTCTGCCCTCCCAACAGCCCCCCTCTTCCCCTCCCCACCCCTCCACCCCATCCCAACCTCCTGCTCCCCAATAGCCCCCCACCCCTCCCCAACTTTCCCCTCCCCCCTTCATCCCCCCTCCCATGCCCCCTGCTGCCCCCCAGCTCTCACATGTCCAGGTTCTGTTTGGCTCGCTCAATGTCCCACTGGATCTCGGGGGTGATGTAGAAGTACAGCTTTGGGGGCAGGGGCAGGGGCGTCATGGGGGCGCGCGCCGTGTCGGGGTCCTTGCTGCCGGAGACCCCCAGGTCAGATGGGAGGATCCCCCCCAAATCACCATGCTGGGGGCACATCACTGCACCCCAAAAACAGCCTCCCCGGGTAGCATATTCCGCCCTTTCCCCCGCCACAACCTCCCTCCCCTTCCCAAGGCAGAAGGTTCCACCCCTTTCCCTACCCCCCCCCCAGGCAGGAAGTCCCGCCCCTTTTCCCATTCCCAAAACAGGAAGTTCTGCCCCTCTCCCCCACCAGCCTGCTCCAGCCCCACAGAGGTGGTACAGGGGATCGCTCACCCCAATTCCACCCCCCCACACATGCTTCCCATTTTGGGGTCCCTCCACTACAGGACAAAAACAGGGGATCTGGGGCTGCTGCTCCCTGAGAATGGACCTCCAATTACCCTCCCACCAGTTCAGGGGCTCCCCAACACAGGTGTAATGTGGGGTACAGGGAATGCCATGCCATAGGGAAGGATGAACCCCACACCCCATCTTGGGGAGCCCCAACATTGGCACATCTGGGGTACTGCCTTGTGGGGAGATGAAACCCCCAAATCTCCCCCTTCTCTCCATTATAAGGGGGTCCCTAATTCAGAAGAATATTGGGGGGCTGCCTTATAGGGAGATGTGACCCCCAAATCCTCTGTTTCCATTGGGTCCCCCCATGCTGGCCCTGTGGGATTGATCAGGGGGTCAAAGGTCTGGGGGCACCCTGAATGTCCTAGTTTAGGGCTTACCAGTAATCGAGGACATGGTCGATGATGGTTGCTATGGGGGCCCCGTCGGCCACGGCCTGTTCATACAGCACCCCACAAACGCCGTCCTCCCCCAAGATGAACTGGGGACAGGGAACGAGAGAGCAGGTACACAAGACAGGAAATCCCGCCTCTCCCCTTCCACCCTAATCCCAAAACCGGAAGTCCCGCCCCTTTTCTTGCCACAAAACAGTCCTGCCTCCCTACACACAGTCACACCCCTGCAGTCCAAACTAGGAAATCCTGCCTCCCTATCTATATTTTCTTCACCGCCAGAAAATTAGGAAGTCCCGCCCCCACCCAACACTCCAAGACAGGAAGTCCCGCCCCCGCCTCACCTGCAGGGTCTTGTCAAACCAACGGTTGCCGCTGTTGGAGTAGCTGCCGCCCCCGTGCAGCATCTGGGCGGCGACGCGGCTGGGGTAGCGCTCGTCCGACACCTTCAGCACCGGGGCGTCGAGGCAGACGGTGAAGAGGCTGTGCTGGATGCACCGGGCCGACTCCCGGTTTAGCCGGTCTGGGGGCGGGGTCACCGGACGGGTTAGCCCCACCCCCTCGCACCAAGCAGGATTCAAACCCAGAACCTCCCTGCTTTGGGCTCCCACCCTTGTTACACCCCATTCACTGCTGTCCCCCAGGCATCGGGGTCCCCCTTTAGCCCCTTCCAAAGCAGGAAGTCCCGCCTCCTTTCCCCCTCCCCCATTACATCTTGAGATTACCTGGACCCTCAGCCAGCTCCTGCAGGCCAGGGGGCCCCCCCGTACCTCTCACAAGGGTGCTGCAGACCTGGCCCAGCTTTTGGGGTCCCTGGGCCCCCCGTACCTCTCATGAGGGTGCTGTAGGCCTGGCCCCAGGTGTGCCGGTGATCCCCCGTCAGCACCCCCAGCGGCTCCTTGTCCGTCTTCCACGACAGCCCCCGGACGCGCTGCAGCTGCAGGTGCAGCTGGTCCACCGTGAGGGGGGTCCCGTCGCTGTTGTACACCTCCACCTGGAAAAACTGGGGGGGGCGGGAGTCAGGGTCAGCCTCCGCAGGGCCCCCGGAATCTGCCCAGTGACCCCCCAGCCCCTAGGGACCTCCCAGAGCTCCCGAGGACCCCCGTCCCCCACACAGACACCCCGAAATGCCCCATTTCCCCCCACATACAGCCCAGAACCCCTCAGGAGTCAGCCAGCCCCACTCCCTACACAGACACCCCCCAGGTCCCCCCACCCCGGGAATCCCAGACACGAGGCTGTTCTGGGGGGGTCAGAGGGGGAGGTGCAGAGGGGCCATACCTGGGGGTGACCTGGACAAAGGGGGGCTTGGGGGTGTCACATGAGGGGGTTCTGGGAGGCACATTTCCCACGGGGTCCCAGGGCAGGGCCAGGTCTGGGGTCCTGGGGCAGGGCCAGGTCAGGGGGTCCCAAGAGGTGTCCCGGGGCCGGGCCGGGTCTGGGGTCCCGGGGGGGAGGGGGTCCCGCAGCAGGGCCGGGTCTGGGGTCCCGGGGGGGGGGGTCCCGCAGCAGGGCCGGGTCTGGGGTCCCGGGCCAGGTCAGGGGGTCCCAGGAGGGGTCCCGCGGCAGGGCCGGTTCTGGGGTCCTGGGGCAGGGCCAGCTCAGGGGGTCCCAAGAGGGGTCCCGGGGCCGGGCCGGGTCTGGGGTCCCAGGGGGGAGGGGTCCCACGGCAGGGCCGGGTCTGGGGGTGTCACTTGAGGGGGTTCTGGAGACCCCAGGGCAGGGACAGCTCTGGGGGGCCGGGGCCCCAGGGGTACCTGGAAGTTGCGGACGACGGTGATGAAGGTGGGGGCCCGGCGCCCCGGGACGGGCAGCAGGAGCCCGTCGTGCTTGGGGCCGGGCAGGCGGCAGGAGGCGAAGAGGCGGCTGTACTGGGCCATGCACTGGGGGTGCCCCCCCCGGTACTCCACCAGCAGCGCCTGCCTGGAGGGGGGGGGGGGGGGAAGTGAGAGACACGGGGCAGAGCGACCCCCCCCCTCAGTCCCGTCCCACCACTCCCCCACCCCCAGGGGCCCCCCAGCATCATCCCTCCCCCACCCCCAGTCCTGCCCCTCCCCCACCCAGGGCCCCCCCCAGTCCCGCCCCTCCCCCACCCCTCTGGGTCCTGTATAGCCCCTCCCCTGCCCCTTCCCCCAACCCCCAATATCTAGTCCCCCCAATATAACCCTCCTTCCCCCATCCCTCCCCCAATACTGGGGGGGTCAGGCACTTACTGATCAATCTTAGCCTTGAAATCCAGCACCCCCGCGATGAGCTTCGCCGCAAACCTGGGGGGGGGGGATGGATATCACAGATCCGCCGGTGCCCCTCACTCCCGACCCGCAGCCCCTGCTAGCCCAGCCCTGCCCCCCCCCAGCTCTGCCGGTGCCCCTCACTCCCGACCCGCAGCCCCTGCTAGCCCAGCCCTGCCCCCCCAGCTCTGCCGGTACCCCTCACTCCCGACCCACAGCCCCTGCTAGCCCAGCCCTGGGCTCCCCCCACCCCCCCACCGATACCCACCGGAGCTGCCCCCTCCAGTCGCTGTAGTCCTGTTTGGGGAGCACGACGGCCGGGCTGGAATGGACGGCAAGGGGTAAGCGGCTCTCCAGATACGCGCTCTGCACCCACCAATCCGAGAGCTGGGGGGGGGGCGAGGACAGACCAGGGTTAGAATCAGGGGGTGGGTGTTATGGGGCCTTTGACCCGAGCTCTCCCCTGCAGCTTCCCCCCCACCCCAGGCTGAGACCTGGCACAACTTCATTGCATTGATGGGCGTGAGCAGAGTCCCCAGCAGGGGGTGCTGTCCCCGGGCAGCCATCCCACTCCCATCTCCTGCCCCGGATGCCGGGGTCCCCACCATCGCCCCCATGTTCCCCCCAAAAAGCTCCAGGGACCCTCACAGGACTCCTGGGGTCCCCCACCTTTCACCCCTTCCCCAAACTCCTGGGTTCTGCCTGCTCCCAGCCCTGCCCAGGACACCTGGGTCCCCCCCACAGCTCCCTAACCCCCGGACCCCTGGGTCCCCCCGGCTCTACCCAGTTCTCCATGCGGGCGGCTCTGCGCTCCAGCTGGGCCTGCAGCCGTTCCCCCTCCCCGCCGGGCGCCCCGAACTCCTGCACCAGTTCCCGGGTTTCCTCCAGCTCCTCGGGCGTGACCAGCACCTCCAGCGAGCGCAGGTACCGCTCCAGCGTCTGGGCCAGCGGGGGCACGGGCTGCCGGGGCAGCGGGAAGGACGAGGCCAGACATCGCGATGGGGTCCCCTGCAGGGACGGGAACGGCTCGAATGCACCAAGGGCCACGGACCCACCTGCCGCCCTGGGCACATGTGGCTGCCCCCAAAGCTGTAACTGCAACGGGAAAGTCACCAATGCACCACCCAGACCCTGGCATCACGCAGCCTCCGGTGCCGGCCTACACAACGCCCCAGGAGCAGCTGGCATTGAAATGCACCAACAGCAACCTCGGTTCTAGGCTTCCAGCGCTGGAAATGCAACCGCCTGCTTGCAACGTGGCACCTGCAACCCGCAGACCCAATGGGTCCCGTCTCCGGCCGCATGCCGGCTAAACGGCGGATGCTGCAACCCTCCACCTTAACCGCGGGGGGGCAAAAGCAGAAATGCACCAACAGACCCGTTGCAAGGTGCAGCCAGTCCTGTTCTTGCCGAGCTGTCACTGCAATTGCGAACTTGCAGTTGTAACCGTCACAAATGTATGTGTGTGTGTGGGGGGGGGTCCCACTTCTAAAGCGGCCAATGCAACAGCCCCCCCCGTCCCCGGACCCAAGTTGCAGGCATCAAAGCTGCAGCAGGTGGCGGCTCTGCCAATGCACCGTCAGGGGCCCCTCGCCTCGCTGCAGGTTTGCAGAGTTGCCAAAGGGCCGCACGCGCCTCCTGCCGCAAATGCAACATCCTGCGCGCTTGCAAAACCGCGCCTGCGCTCACCGCGCTTCGTGGGCGCCCCCCCCTCTTGGAGCGAGGCACGTGCAGCCAGATTCCCACCGCCCCGCTTGCAAAGGGGCAAACGCGCCGCCCCCCCCCGCACGTTGCAAACGCGCCCCCGTCCCTGGCTGCAAGCTGCAAAGTTGCAACCCGGCCGGCGAGGGCTGCCCCCCCCCGGGGGCTTTGCACGGCCGCGCGGCCCCTTTGCAAAGCCCCCCCCCGCACTTTTGCGGCCCAGCAGCTGTTTGCAATGCCCCCCCCCCCCACTCACCGGGGCGCGTGACCCCGGCGCTCGCCTGCAGCCCCAGGGGGGCAGGAGGAACCTCCAGCGCCCCATGCCTGGGGGGGCGGGGGGTTGCAAAGGGCCCCGCTGCTCGGCCAGGCGGGTGGGGCCTGACCCGGCTGCGATCCCCAGACAGGAAGCAGATGCAGCGGCAGCTGCGGGGCTGTTTGCAGGGAGCTGCCGGCAGAGCCCGGCGCGGGCCGGCAGGAGGCGCTGCCGCCACGACCCTCCCTGAGCGCCCCTCCCCCAACGCAGCCCTGAACGTGGGGGGCTGGGCGCCAGGACGCCTGGGTTCTCTCTGGGAGAGGAGTGGGGGCTGGTGGTTAGAGCAGGGGGGGCTGGGAGCCCGGATGCCTGGGTTCTCTCCTGGCTCTGGGAGAGGAGTGGGGGCTGGTGGTTAGAGCAGGGGGGGCTGGGCACCAGGACTCCTGGGTTCTCTCCTGGCTCTGGGAGGGGAGTGAGGGCTGGTGGGTTAGAGCAGGGGGGGCTGGGCGCCAGGACGCCTGGGTTCTCTCTGGGAGGGGAGTGGGGGCTGGTGGTTAGAGCAGGGGGGGCTGGGCACCAGGACTCCTGGGTTCTCTCCTGGCTCTGGGAGGGGAGTGGGGGCTGGTGATTAGAGCAGTGGGGGCTGGGAGCCCGGATGCCTGGGTTCTCTCTCCAGCTCAGTCACAGACCGTCTTTGGGACTTTGGGCCAATCACGGAATTGCTCCCTGCCTCAGTTTCCCCAAGTGGGGATAATGATCCTACCTGTGTCTAGTGAGACTGTGAGCTCCTGGGCTCCGGGGACCGGCTCTCAGAGAGTCACATCCCGTCGTGACGGGGCCTCGATCTCGGTCGGGGTCTGGTGCTGCGCCCGGCGTGATGGGCCCTGATCTCGGCCGGGGTCTGGGCGGCGCCCGGCGCGACGGGGCCCCGATCTCGGCCGGGGTCTGGGCGGCGCCCGGCGCGACGGGGCCCCGATCTCGGCCGGGGTCTGGGCGGCGTCCGGTGCGACGGGGCCCCGATCTCGGCCGGGGTCTGGGCGGCACCCGGCCCGACGGGGCCCTGATCTTGGCCACTGCCACCATAATGACCCTAGAACTGAGGCAGTGGAATTTCTGTTCCCCTTTTCTCGGGCGTTGGAGGGGAACCAAACTCATGTTTTCGCTCCGTGACACCCTGGAAAGGTCGACGCGGCTCCTGGAAAGTCCCGGCCAGGCCCCGACCCTTCGTCTCAGCCTCTTTCCCGAGCTCTCACCGGTCATTGGCGCGTCCGGAGCCGGTTCATGCTTTCCATGGGCGGGTTTGTGTCATGGGGTGAGTGTCAGGAAACCCCAATCCCCTGCCAGCGCCGGGGAGAGAACCCAGGAGTCCTGGTGCCCAGCCCCCCCCCCCCGCTGTAACCACCAGCCCCCACTTCCCTCTCAGGGCACTTAACACATCTGAGTCCCAGTCTGAGGAAGTTTCTTATGTGGTGTGGACCCCGGTTCCCCTTTGCGATCCCGGTTCCCCTTTGCGACCCCGGTCCCAGTCGGAGGCAGCGAAGCCCAGCTGGTTGTGAAGATCTGGCTGTAAAAGCTGCAGCGGTGCTGGTCAGACCAGAGCAGCCAGCCCCCCGGAGCCCTGCCCGGAGAGGTAAGGATCGGCCTCAGCCCGGCCCGGCCCAATTAGTGTGCTAAGGGTCATCAATATCTGTTCACTGACTCGCTTCTGTATTTTCGCTGCCTCGCTATTAACGAACCAAGTTCGCAGGATTCTTGGGCCAATGTCGGCGCAGTCCTAAGAATTAATACAACTTTCTTTGAGCAAACGATCTCTTGTTTCTGCTAATCAACAGCGCTGTATTTTGTACTGTTCATTACTGCCCAAATAAATACAGCGGTGGATGTGTTAGGTCATTGGACACGCCCAGTAATTAATACATCGAGTCTATCAAACTCCCTTTGATCATGAGTAGATATTCTTAGATCTGTCATTGTTTTAATAGATACAGTCCGTAGCTCTGAGCTGGTTGTGCAGAAAGACTCGTTAGCATTTCTTCATCAAAGTCTGTTTTATTATCATCCTATTGTGCATAAAGAGTCATTAACACATTTTTTTCATCAGACTCGTTTGCGTTAATAAATACACCTGGAGATCTCTTTGTTCTGCGTAGAGTCGGCGAATGTTTTCATTCTGTTCTGACCCCGTTCGGACGGACGGCTAGTTGGTTATTGGGTAGACGTAGGAATCATTTTCCATCCGTCTCACTGCTGCTCAAATCGATACATTGGTTTATTTGTTAGACTCGTGCAACAAAATAGTCATTAATGAGCCTTTTTCATCAGGCTTTTCAGTGTGTTAAATGCATCCGTATATTGATTGTTGGACAGAAACAGTAACAAGTACATCTTGATTTCATCGCTAGATCACGATCTGGAGACTTCAACAGCTGAGTTAAGGGAAAGTGGGGGGGTCAGTTTTTGTGGCCTGCATCATGCGGGAGGTCAGACTAGATGACCATATTGGTCCCTTCTGACCTTAAAGTCTATGAGTCTATGAGTCTATTAGCTCTGTTTTATTATCCATGCATTAATATGAGGTAATGGTGCTGTATATTTGCCTGTCGGATTCGATTATTAGGCGATTTTGCTGCATTTGTGTTAATATCTGTGTTTTTATTTCTTAGATGAGGCCGTTGCTGGTGTATTAACACCTGTGTTGTGATTGTGTGACTATTACTGGCGCTGGGTAGCGATTCGATTATTGTGCAGTTCTCTGGCATGAATGCACCTTTCAGACTAATACTGCATGACTCCGACGTCGTGCTAATTAACATCCCTGTATCTGTAGCCGGCTGGTGTTCGATTCTTAGGTGATTCTTGCACAGGATGACCAGACAGCAAGTGTGAAAAATCAGGACGGGGTGGGGGGGGTAATAGGAGCCGATATAAGAAAAAGCCCCAAATCTGGACTGTCCCTATAAACTGGGACACCTGGTCACCCTATTCTTGCAGGACCCGTAACACTCACGGCTTTGGCAGGGTCCCGCCCGTCACCGTGACCAACCGCATCGCTCGGGCGATGGCACGAAATGAACGTGTGACCCGCGGCGGGAGGGCGCTGGGCGAGCAATTCGTCGGCCTGGCTCGTGTCAGGGGAGATCCCGGTGTGGGGAGGGGGGTGTGATCCCCCCAGTCCTGGGCCCTTCGTAGCCATGGGGCTCCCAGCGATTCCTCGGCCTGCAGGGCAGAGGGGCTGGAACGAGGGGGACGCACCCCCATCCCGCCCGGGGGTCTGGCTTGGTTCAGTGGCTCTCGGCCCCCCACGGTGCCCACCCAGCCCAGCCCCCTGCCCCAGGCCGGCGCCGCAGGACTCTGCCCGGGGCCAGTTCCGGCTTTTCCCCGGGTTTCCCCGTCTCCTTCCCAGCCTCTCCAGCCACCTCTTGACAAACCCTTCCCAGCGCCCAGTGTTTGCCCTACAAACGGGCTCGCGTGCCAGCCGGCTCCTGGAGAGCGGGCCGGGTGCCAGGACGCCTGGGTTCTCTCTCCCCAGCTGGGGGGGCTGGGAGCCAGGACGCCTGGGTTCTCTCTCCTCAGCTGGGGGGGTGGGGGAGGGAGATGTGAGCCTGGACTCCTGGGTTCTGTCCCCAGCTCCGGGACGGGAGGGGAGGGGGATCTGGGAGCCCGGACTCCTGGGTTCTCGGCCCGGCCCCGGGGGGGCGGGGGAGGGGGATCTGGGAGCCCGGACTCCTGGGTTCTCTGCCCAGCCCCAGGACGGCGGGGGAGGGGGATCTGGGAGCCCGGACTCCTGGGTTCTCGGCCCGGCCCCGGGGGGGGGGGGGGGGGCGGGGATGGAATGCTCATACATCCGTTGCTAGGGAAGCTGCGCGGTTGCCGGGGCCGGGTTCCGGAACTGACGCGGGGGCGGGGGGGCCGCTCGCCCGGGACGGGAAGTAAACAAGGCACCGGCCGGATCGCGGGGGGCCCCGCTCAGGTGAGACCCGCCCCCCCGGCAGTGGGGGAGGGGCAGCCGCGCTGCATTCCGGGGGAGCGGACCCAGGAGTCCTGGCCCCTGAAGGGGGGGGGACTTAACCCCCCCCGGGGTGCAAGGGATTTTGGGGTCCTCCCCGGAGCCCCCCGGGTGCATTACGGGGGGGGACGGACCCGGCTGGTTGCAGGGGACAGAGGCTGGGGGGGGGCTAGAAACTTTGCAGTGGGGGGTGACCCTCAAAGGGCCCCTTCCCCAGAGCGCGGGGGGGGGGCGGAGAAAGGGGGTGAAGTGATCTGCCCTGCACCCCCATTGGGGACCCGGACTCCTGGGTCCCACCCCAGCGCTGGGGGGAAGGGGGAGCTGGGAGCCCGGACTCCTGGGTTCCATCCCGGCGCTGGGAGGGGGGTGGGGGCTGGTGGGTTAGAGCAGGGGGGACTGGGAGCCCGGACCCCTGGGTTCTCTCCTCCCTGCTTGCAAAACGGGGGTGCAGTGGAGGGATCTGGGGGTGAACCTCAACATGTGTCTCTCTCCTGCCCAGACCCCCCTGCGCCGCGGTGGGATTCCATCACGATGGGCCGACCCCAGAGGAACTGGGGGGTGCTGGCCCCCCTCTGTCTTCTCCTCCTCTTGCTCCTCACCCTCGGTGCCTCCTACAAGCCGGTCGTGGTCGTTCATGGCCTTTTCGACAGCCCCTCAGTCTTCAGCCACCTACTGCGCTTCATCAACCAGGTCAGCCCGGACGCCTGGGTCCCCCCCTGGGACTCCTCGGTTTTCCCGGCTCTGGGAGGGGAGTGGGGGCTGGTGGTCAGAGCAGGGGGCTGGGAGCCAGGACTCCTGGGTTCTGTCCCAGCTGTGGGCGGGATGGGGGCAGATGTTCTACTAACTGGAGCAGAGGGTGGATTTCACTGGCCCCAGCCCAGCTGACTCAGGGCCCTGGAGCTAAAACAGCAGGTAGAAAAACAACCCGGAGACGCCCATGGGGTGACAGGGAATGTGGGCAGTGCGGTGTAGTAGTTAGACCAGAGAGTCAGGACTCCTGGGTTCTCTCCCGGCTCTGGGAGGGGAGGGGGGGCTGGTGGGTCAGAGCAGGGGGGCTGGGAGCCAGGACTACTGGGTTCTCTGCCCGGCTCTGGGAGGGAGTGGGAACTGGTGGGTTAGAGCAGGGGGGGCTGGGAGCCAGAACTCCTGGGTTCTCTCCCCGGCTCTGGGAGGGGAATGGGGGCTGATGGGTTAGAGCAGGGGGGCTGGGAGCCAGAACTCCTGGGTTCTCTCCCCGGCTCTGGGAGGGGAGTGGGGGCTGGTGGTTAGAGCAGGGGGGCTGGGAGCCAGGACTCCTGGGTTCTCTCCCCAGCTCTGGGAGGGGAGTGGGGGCTGGTGGGTTAGAGCGGGGGGGCTGGGAGCCAGGACTCCTGGGTTCTCTCCCCAGCTCTGGGAGGGGAGTGGGGGCTGGTGGTTAGAGCAGGGGGACTGGGAGCCAGGACTCCTGGGTTCTCTCCCCGGCTCTGGGAGGGGTGTGGGGGCTGGTGGGTTAGAGCAGGGGGGCTGGGAGCCAGGACTCCTGGGTTCTCTGCCCGGCTCTGGGAGGGGAGTGGGGGCTGGTGGTTAGAGCAGGGGGCGCTGGGAGCCAGGACTCCTGGGTTTTCTCCCAGCTCCAGTCTGGTGGCTTAGAGCGGGGTGGGGCTGGGACGCCTGGGTTCCATTCTCCACACACTGTGTGTTGTACTTAAAGGAGGAACCAGCCATCACCGCAGCCCCCGGCCTCAGGGTAACCCCAGCCCCAGCGCTGAGCGAAGCTATTGTTGTACTTAAAGTACTGCACAGGATCTTTTCAGGGGGAATAAGGCAAACGCCACATTTATTAGTAATACATGTATTCATTAACTCTGTATCATATGCATATGATCTGTGTATATATATATATATATTACACACACACACACACACACACACACACACCATCTTGTTGTTGTTACCAACTAGTTGCTCCCCTTAATGCACTGGCCAGGTGAGTTAGATGGGGGAGGGGTGAAGCCGGGCGTCTGCCGATCCGGATCGATGCTCCATGTTGACAAGACGAGACCCGGGGTCCTGTGCAAGACACCTCACATTTATAGCAGCTTCCCTCTCACGCAAATCTGTACCAGCTTCAAACTCTGTGTCTGTGTCCGTTGGTCCTTTGTGCTGCTTCCTTCTGGGGGTTGTCCCACTGCTGCATTGTAACCCCCGAGGCCGTCAGGAGGTCTGTCTTCTCTAGTCAGCCCACTTGACAGGTTTTATTGTCCTTGGGTCTGGCTCCCAGCCCCTCTCCAAGGGGTGCAGCTGTCTGGAGGTGCCTGCCTTCCACGCCTGGCTCACCCACACCTCGGTCAGTCAACAGGGCAATTGATTAAGGGGGGCGGGGGGTTGAGATCTTATTCTACTCCTAGCGAAAAGACATTTTTCCTCTACTTTAACTATCCTTAGGGGCTATAAGGTTATTCCAAGGCTTGACACAAAGTTTCTATGTGAGGCCTTGATACAAAGTCTCATGAAAACAGAGGTCACACGTGGGTAGACCCATTACAAGGTTATATGAAGAGGCATATGAAAATTATCAGAGAGTTATCTACATGTGTGACCTCATGCACGTCCCTCATCTCTCCCTGCCTCAGTTTCCTTCCTGTCACACAGACCAGGCCTGGCAGGTGGTTTGAATGTGTCTGAATGCAAAGTTTGTTTTAAACTCTGAAGATAAGAAATGCCAAGTGAAATCAGTTCTCTCCAATCCCCACCCATGCAGGAATCAAGAGAGCTGGGGAAGCCCAGGGCTGGGCTGGCAGGGGCTGCGGGTCGGGAGGGGCACTGGCCGGGCTGGGGGCTGCGGGTCGGGAGTGAGGGGCACCGGACGGGCTGGGGGCTGCGGGTCGGGAGTGAGGGGCACCAGCCGGGCTGGGGGCTGTGGGTCGGGAGTGAGGGGCGCCGGCCGGCCGGGCTGGGGGCTGCAGGTCGGGAGTGAGGGGCGCCGGCCGGCCGGGCTGGGGGCTGCGGGTCGGGAGTGAGGGGCACCAGCCGGGCTGGGGGCTGCGGGTCGGGAGTGAGGGGCGCCGGCCGGCCGGGCTGGGGGCTGCGGGTCGGGAGTGAGGGGCGCCGGCCGGGCTGGGGGCTGTGGGTTGGGAGTGAGGGGCGCCGGCTGGCCGGGCTGGGGGCTGCGGGTCGGGAGTGAGGGGCGCCGGCCGGGCTGGGGGCTGTGGGTCGGGAGTGAGGGGCGCCAGCCGGGCTGGTGGCTGTGGGTCGGGAGTGAGGGGCACCAGCGGAGCAGGGCGGAGCTGGGCTCTCACCCGTCTCTCCCTGGCACAGACCCACCCTGGCACCAACGTGACGGTCGTGGATCTCTTCGACCACAGCCAGAGCCTGAAGCCGCTGTGGGTGCAGGTGGAGGGTTTCCGACAGGTCATTTCGCCCATCATGCAGAACGCGGCCGACGGGGTGCATCTCATCTGCTATTCGCAGGGTACGGCCGGCCCCAGGGGCCCTGGTACCACCCGGGCTGGGAGAGCAGGGCTGCGGGTCGGGAGTGAGTGGCACCGGGGGGGCTGGGGGGACCCAGGGGGCTGCAGGTCGGGAGTGAGGGGCACCGGGCTGGAGGGGTACAGGGGGGGAGCGGTTTTGGTGCCTCCCCCTGCTGCTCGCTGTGGGAATTGCACTCGGCCCCCTGAGGCGACCTGGACCCAGGCGATCGGGGGAGGTTTTGTTTGTCTCCCCCCAGTGGTGGTCGGGGGACATGCCAGGTTCTCCCTTCCCCGCCCCCCACAGCATCAGAGCGACCCCCCCTCATTTCTCCCTCTCCCTAGGGGGGCTCATCTGCCGAGCTCTACTCTCCACCATGCCTGATCACAACGTCGACACCTTCATCTCCCTCTCCGCCCCCCAGATGGGGCAGTACGGGGGTGAGTGCGCACCGGGGGGGGGGGGCTGCAGGGCGGGAGTGAGGGGAACTGGGGGGGCTGGGGGCTGCGGGTCGGGAGTGAGGAGCACTGGGAGGGCTGGGGGCTGTGGGTTGGGAGTGAGGGGCACCGGCCGGGCTGGGGGCTGTGGGTCGGAAGTGAGAGGCACTGGGGGGGCTGCGGGTCGGGAGTGAGGAGCACTGGGGGGGCTGGGGGCTGCGGGTCAGGAGTGAGGGGAACTGGGGGGGCTGGGGGCTGTGGGTCGGGAGTAAGAGGCAGTGGGGGGGCTGCAGATCGGGAGTGAGGGGCACCGGCGGGGCTCGGGGCTGCGGGTTGGGAGTGAGGAGCGCCGGCGGGGCTGGGGGCTGCGGGTCGGGAGTGAGGGGCGCCGGCCGGGCTGGAGGGAACCGGTGGGGGGCCGAGGCCCGTCTGACTCCCTGCCCCCCTGCAGACACCCGGTACCTGCGCTGGCTCTTCCCCAGGTACGTGAAGTCCAACCTGTACCGGTTCTGTTACACCCGGGTGGGCCAGGACGTCTCCATCTGCAACTACTGGAACGGTGAGTCCGGGGGGAAAGGGGGGTGGGCCGGGGGAAGGGCACGTGGGGCCTGGTGGCTCCCCACAGACTCTGACCCCCCCTCCTGCCTTCCAGACCCACATCACCGGGACCTTTATCTCAACAACAGCAACTTCCTCGCCCTGCTCAACAGTGAAAGGGTTAATCCCAACACCACAGGTAAGGGAGGTGCCCCTCACTCCCGACCCGCAGCCCCCAGCACGGCCAGCGCCCCTCACTCCCGACCCGCAGCCCCCTGTTTCTCTAGGCTGGTCCTTGCAGGGTGGGGGGTTTGCAGCTGGGGTCCCCCTGCCCCCCCTAACTCCCATCCCCTGTGCCCCCAGCCTGGAAGAGGAACCTCCTGCGGATCCGGAAGCTGGTTCTGGTCGGGGGTCCGGACGACGGGGTCATCACGCCCTGGCAGTCCAGGTGAATGGGATGATTTATGGGGGCCATAGAAAGGGGCACTGGAAGTTGGGGGTGTGAAGTTGGGGGTCTGTGGGGGGCTGTCCTGGGAGGTGGGAGGGTTCAGAGCTGGGGCTGTGGTGGGAGGGGCGGGGTGCAGAGGGGGGCAGGGTCATGGGGGGTTCAGATGGGGGAGGGGCAGGGTTGTGGGGGAGGGGAGGGGTCGTGGGGATATGATGAAGTTTGGGGGCTGACGCAGGATTCAGGGGGCTGGAAGAAGCTGCAGTGAGGGGGACCCCCAGTGGGCAAGATTTGGGGCACCGGGGAGGGCGCCAGGTGCTGAGGGGTAACAGAAATTGGGGGCTGGCCCAGGGCTGGGTCTGCAGCTCCCTGCGACCTGGGCACCCCCCAGTGAACGACCCCCCAGTAATCCCCCCTGATCCCCCCAAACAGCCTCTTCGCTTTCTACAACCTCAACGAGACGGTGACGGACATGGAGCAGCAGCTGGTGAGCGGAGCTGGGGGGCCTGGGAGGGGAGTGGGGGCTGGTGGGTTAGAGCAGGGGGGTTGGGAGCCAGGACTCCTGGGTTCTCTCCCCGGCTCTGGGAGGGGAGTGGGGGCTGGTGGGTTAGAGCAGGGGGGCTGGGAGCCAGGACTCCTGGGTTCTCTCCCCGGCTCTGGGAGGGGAGTGGGGGCTGGTGGGTTAGAGCAGGGGGGGGGGGGGGGGCTGGGAGCCAGGACTCCTGGGTTCTCTCCCCAGCTCTGGGAGGGGAGTGGGGGCTAGTGGTCGGAGCAGGGGGGGCTGGGAGCCAGGACTCCTGGGTTCTCTCCCCAGCTCTGGGAGGGGAGATGGGGCTGGTGGTTAGAGCAGGGGGGGCTGGAAGCCAGGACTTCTGGGTTCTCCTGTCTCTGGCCCTGATGCCCAGCGGGACGGGGGCGGGGAGGGCTCTCTATCTGTATTACACTGTGTGACTCTCGCCTGGCTCTGATTTTCCCCCCCCCCCTTACCTCCCCTCCCAGGTGTACCTGCAGGACAGCTTTGGGCTGAAGACGCTGGACGCCCGCGGTGCCATCGCCCGGTGCCCGGTGCCCGGGGTGCCACACACGGCCTGGCACTCGAACCGCACCGTCTACGAGACCTGCCTGGCCCCCTGGCTCTCCTAGCGTGGGGGGATTCGGGGGGGGCTTGGGGGCCCCCGCCTTTTTAATTACGACTCCCAGGCAACAGGATCCTGTTTGGTACCAACTGGGTGTTCGGAGCAGGGGGGTTTCCTAGGGGAGGATCCGGGGGGGGCTGGAATTGGGGGGGGGGGGGGGGGGCTGGGATCCCAGGAGGGCTGGGAATGGGACCTTGGGAGGGTGGGTCCTGGGGGGGCTGGACATGGGGGTCTGGGGTCCTTTTCCCGGTCAGAAAGCGATTGTAAAAGATTTGGGGGGGTGGCGGGGTTTGAACCGGCCCGTAGTTCATGTCATGGCTGCCTGGTTTGGGGGGGCTCAGTTTGGGGGTGCTCCAGCCCCCCCAGCCAGGCAGTGTCCAGTATTAACCCTTTCGTGCCTGGCACGAGGGGGCCGAGCCGCGCTGCCATGTTCCGTGTGGGACTCAGGGATTTCGGGGGGTCTTCAGAGCTCCACTGTTGTACCCCCAAAACCAGACCCAACCCTGTCTTAGCTCAGGGGAGGGGGAGGGAGTGGACCCCCAAAAGGGGGAATATTAGGGTACTTGACATTTGGGGGTTAGTTTGAGGGTTCACAGAACTTTTTAGGTACGTTTCCAGATGTGGCAGTTTTGGGGGTTCAGTGGCAGAGGAATTTGGGGGGCCTGATGGGTCTAAGGGGATTTGGGGAAGTCCCTGGAGAAGCTGCAGGACCCCACAGTGGGGTCAAGGATCTGAGGGGTGATGAGGATTAGGGGGTTCACTATGGGGAAGATTAGATGTGGGAGCCCCAACTTTGGGGTGCCGAAGATGGGTGTGGATTCAACTGGGGAACTTAGTTGAACCCCAAGGCTTGGAAAGAGGCATCAGCTGCAATTGGGGGTTCAGTTTTAGGGCCTCAAGAGTGGTTTTGGGGTGACCGAATTTGGAGGTTGCAGTTCCAGGAGACAGTTT
This sequence comes from Actinemys pallida, assembly GCA_023634205.1. Taxonomy (NCBI): domain Eukaryota; kingdom Metazoa; phylum Chordata; order Testudines; family Emydidae; genus Actinemys; species Actinemys pallida. Next base: position 256,635 of record JALMGD010000037.1, on the reverse strand, counting down.
GGGGCTGGGGGTTTTGGGGTGTCCAGGAGACCTGCCGGTTGGGGTCAGCAGGAATTGTGCGTTATATTTTGGGGTTCACGTCGCAGCAGCTGGTTCTTTGCTCTGGGAAGTTTGGGGTCACTGGGACATTTGCATGAATTTTAGAGGTTCACTTATTTTAGTAGCTTACGGGCTGTTGATATTGGGGGTCACTAGAGAATTTTCTGGTAGTTTTGGGGTTCATACCCTGGAAGGGAGTTCACATGGATTGAGTTAAGCACATTGGCGATTCACTTGGGGGGTTGAGTTTTGGGGAACCACTTAAATTGGGGGTCACTAGAAATTTGCATGACTTGTAGGGACTTGGGGTTATGTTTGGGGGTTCCCTGCCTGTGCAGGCTGCTAGTTTTGGGGGTCACTAGAGATTTTGTGTTAATTCATAGGGTGATTCAGTTCAGGAAACTCCACTTATTTGGGGGTTTGCTGGAATTTTGGGGCTGTTTTTAGAGGTGATGGGGTGGTAATTTAGGGGTGGCTGGTTTTGCATGAGTTATTGGGGTTCCGTTATTTTTATAAACAGTTGGAGACTTGGACCCTGGGTTCAGGGGTTCTAGGATAATTTGGGGGGGCTGCTGGGGGTGTCACTAGTTAGGAGGTTCAATTTGATTATCTGTAGCACATTGTCAGTATTGGGGTACCAGGCTGTATTGGGGGGAGGTTTCCTGCATTTTATGATCCAGCTTCGAGTGTACAAGTTTGGGATTCTAGGTGTTTTTTGGGGGGCCTAGTCCCTTTGCAGTCTAGGGGTGTATTGGGGTAACTGCAGAGCTGACTGCATCTGACTTGAAATTTGGGGCTGCAGCTGTCTGGGGTACTTTGAATTTTGGGGTGCTGTGCACAGTTGGGGTGACTGGGCAGTTGACTTGGGGGTGCAGGTTTGGGAGTCCAGCTGCTTTTGGGGGGCCCCTGCATCACAGGGGCCCTAGTTTGAGGGGGCTCCAGGTTGATGTGGGGGTGCCAGACTGATTTTGGGGTGCTAGAGCCCCAAGGGTCAGCGTGACCAGGACACAAAATGTGGGGGTGCAGGAGCACAATCTTTGAGGGGGTCTCTGCAGCCCCCCGGTTCTGAGACCCCCTGTTTCTCACAGAGGGGGGCTGTCTGTGGCTCCCTGACTGGCATGTCAAATATTGGGGTTCCCAGACCCAGCCCCCTGCGTGGATGTTTACATATTTATGGGGCTGTGGTGCGGGGGGGGGTCAGCATGGGAACCCCACTGTGCCCCCCGCCCCGGGGAGATGTCGGGGGGGTCAGTGTTACACCCCTGATTCCGGCCCCAATGTTCTGTGTATTTATAACAATAAAAGCACTTTGTTCCCTAACGTGTGTGTGGGTTTCCTCTGGGAGTCCTGGCTCCCAGCCCCCCCTGCTCTAACCCACCAGCCCCCACTCCCCTCCCCGAGCCAGGAGAGAACCCAGGAATCCTGGCTCCCAGCCCCCCCGCTTTCCTCCCCCCCTGCTCCAGACTGTCACATTCCATCAGGGTGACGCTGGGGCGGGAATTAAAGGGACGGCCCCCCCCCTCGCCTTGGTGTGTGGGGGGGAGTCAAGTGCAGGGGGGGGCTGTGGCCCCAGCTCCTGCTGCCCCCTCCCTTCAGCACAGCCCCCCCCTGCAAGGTTGGGACCCCCCCAGCACAGCGCCCCACCCCAGTGCTCAGCCCGGACCCCCCCACCACGCTAGCCAGGCGGGGGGGGCGGATTAGCTGGGGGGGGATTAGCGGGTTAATCCGGCTGCACCTGCTGCCTTTAAGTGGTTTGTCTGTAAACAGGCTGGGGGGGGGGGGGCAGCAGGAAAGAGACAGCGGCACCCGCCCCCCCTTAGAGAGAGAGAGACAGGTGAGAGCCTGGGAGTGGGGTGTAGTGGTTAGAGCAGGGGGGGCTGGGAGCCAGGACTCCTGTTGTTCTCTCCCTGGCTCCGGGAGGGGAGTAGGGGCTGGTGGTTAGAGCAGCAGGAGGCGGGGGATTGGGAGCCCGGACTCCTGGGTTCCCGCCCGGCTCTGGGAGGGGCGGGCCCGGCAGGTGTGCGGCTCTGGATCCCGGATGCGGGTTGGGCCGGAGACACCTGAGCGGCTGGGACCCGTTTTCACTCAGGCCCCGGGACCCGAGAGGTGACCCAGGGGAGCCGGCGGTCGGGGCTGGGGGGGTTTCCCGGGGGGGAGACGGGCGCAGAGGAGGCTAAAGTCCAAACCCTGCGGCTCTGTCTGCTTATCCCCACCCCCAGGGAACGGGGTGGGGGAGGGGGCTGGGAGCCCGGATGCCTGGGTTCACTCCCGGATCTGGGAGGGGAGGGGACTGGGGGCTAGTAGGGTGGGCGTGGGAGGGAACGAGGACTCCTGGGTTCTCTGCCTGGCTCTGGGAGGCGAGTGGGGGCTGGGAGGCCGGACGCCTGGGTTCTCTCCCGGATCTGGGCAGCGCTGGGTATTTGTGGACTCTGGAGTCAGGCCAGGACCCTGCCCCGGCTGGCTCTCCCCCCAAGTCACCCCCTCCTTAGGCCCCGAATCCCCACCCACTCCCCTTCCCTCTTTCGGTCCCCTGACCCCTCACTGGCCCAGCCCCACCTCCCTTCCCTGACCCCCTCCCGCACACCCACAGCAGGCTGGGAGGGGGGGCAGGGCTGGGCTAGCAGGGGCTGCGGGTCGGGAGTGAGGGGCACCAGCAGGGCTCGGGGGGCAGGGCTGGGCTAGCAGGGGCTGCGGGTCGGGAGTGAGGGGCACCGGCAGGGCTGAGCTGGCAGGGGCTGCGGGTCGGGAGTGAGGGGCACCGGCAGAGCTGGGGGGGCCCAGGGCTGGGCTGGCAGGGGCTGCGGGTCGGGAGTGAGGGGCACCGGCAGAGCTGGGGGGGCAGGGCTGGGCTGGCAGGGGCTGCGGGTCGGGAGTGAGGGGCACCGGCAGGGCTGGGGGGGGGCAGGGCTGAGCTGGCAGGGGCTGCGGGTCGGGAGTGAGGGGCACCGGCAGAGCTGGGGGGGCCCAGGGCTGGGCTAGCAGGGGCTGCGGGTCGGGAGTGAGGGGCACCGGCAGAGCTGGGTGGGGCAGGGCTGGGCTGGCTGGGGCTGCGGGTCGGGAGTGAGGGGCACCGGCAGGGCTGGGGGGGGCCCAGGGCTGGGCTAGCAGGGGCTGCGGGTCGGGAGTGAGGGGCACCGGCAGAGCTGGGGGGGCCCAGGGCTGGGCTAGCAGGGGCTGTGGGTCGGGAGTGAGGGGCACCGGCAGGGCTGGGGGGGGCCCAGGGCTGGGCTGGCAGGGGCTGCGGGTCGGGAGTGAGGGGCACCGGCAGAGCTGGGGGGGGCCCAGGGCTGGGCTAGCAGGGGCTGTGGGTCGGGAGTGAGGGGCACCGGCAGGGCTGGGGGGGGCCCAGGGCTGGGCTGGCAGGGGCTGCGGGTCGGGAGTGAGGGGCACCGGCAGAGCTGGGGGGCCCAGGGCTGGGCTAGCAGGGGCTGCGGGTCGGGAGTGAGGGGCACCGGCAGAGCTGGGGGGCCCAGGGCTGGGCTAGCAGGGGCTGCGGGTCGGGAGTGAGGGGCACCGGCAGGGCTGGGGGGGGCCCAGGGCTGGGCTAGCAGGGGCTGCGGGTCGGGAGTGAGGGGCACTGGCAGAGCTGGGGGGGGCCCAGGGCTGGGCTGGCAGGGGCTGCGGGTCGGGAGTGAGGGGCACCGGCAGGGCTCGGGGGCAGGGCTGGGCTAGCAGGGGCTGCGGGTCGGGAGTGAGGGGCACCGGCAGAGCTGCGGGGGGCAGGGCTGGGCTTGCAGGGGCTGCAGGGTGGGAGTGAGGGACACCGGCAGAGCTGGGGGGGGGGGCAGGGCTGGGCTGGGCTGGCGGGGGCTGCGGATCGGGAGTGAGGGGCACCGGCAGAGCTGGGGGGGGCAGGGCTGGGCTGGGCTAGCAGGGGGCTGCGGGTCGGGAGTGAGGGGCACTGGCAGAACTGGCGGGGGCAGGGCTGGTCTGACCTTATTTTATTTGCTCTCCTAGCCTGGTTCGTTCTGCCCCTTTCCCATCCCACAATTCGACCCCTCCGAGAAGGATCCAGATCGGTGTGGACCTGTGAGCCGGGTTCTAGACACCGCAAGGATCTAGCTCGGGGTTCTAGACTCACTGACCTCTGGAGCAGCCACGTCCGGGAATCTGGAGAAACAGGACGAACAATCCAGGTCTAGAGCAAGTGGGTTCCTGATCCCACCACGTTCTAGACTCCACCAGGTTCCAGAGCAGGCCCCAGGGAATCTGCTTGACGCTAGAGGAACACAAACGCTCCAAACCCCACATTACTGAGCAGCGAAGGATCTGGACCGTGCTGGGTTCTAGAGCCTGCAACCATCCTGTGGCCTGTTACACCGTGAGGTGGAGTCATCAAATGGGAGAACTGGGTTCTAGATTATCCCAGGTTTCTAGCACCCAGTTCTAGATCCTTGTGGGGGTCTAGCCTGCTCGCGGTTACTGAATTCCTTGTGTGTCTAGATCTGGGTGGTCTAGGCTGGAGAGGAGACCCAGGCACAGGCCAATCTAGAGTCACGTTCTAGTCGCTCCACAACAGCTGAAGTGCCCAGACATAGGGCTCTGGATTCAGCGTTGGAGGCACCAGCTCAGAGGATCCAGAACCTCCCGATGATCTAGAGCAGACACGGCTGTAGACGCCATCAGGTTCCCGAGCTGACGCCTCCTGCCAAGCTGATGAGTGCGGACTCCTGAAACACCAGCAAGACCTGCTATGTTCTGGAGCCGTCGCATCCCCGGGAGGCGGTTCTAGATCCTGCCTTGCTCTAGATCGGTTGGAGCTGTGGGTTGGGTGACCTCTAGAAAGCAGCCGTAGGGCTCCAGAGTGGGCCAGCCCAACACAGGGAGCCCCAGAACCCCTCAGAGGTTCCAGATCAGGTTCTAGACCCCCATGGAGGACCAGAGCGACGCCTGCCGGCTGTGTGGCTCCCCGCTGCAGGGCAGCCAGCGCCGGTGGCTCTTCCACCGGGCCCCCCAGCGCCCCAACCTGCGGGTTCTCCTGGCCCACGTGTGCGGGGAGGCGCCGCGCCGGGGCGACGGCCGGGGCGAGTTCCTCTGCGGGAAATGCGCCCAGGCGCTGGGACGGGTTTTCCGCTTCGACACGGTGATCGCCCGGGTGCAGGCGCTGTCCCTCGAGCGGCTCGGGCGCCTCCTGGAGGAGAAGGAGCGTCTGGTCCGCTGCCTCCGGCACCTCCATGCCCGGCGCAGCCCCACGGCCAGCCTGCCCCCGAGCCCGGCGGGCGCCCCCCAGCTGTCGGACATGCCGTACCAGCGGCTGCTGCAGGAGGACATGGCGCTGGCCGGGTTTGAGTGCTGGGCGGAGCCGGGCGCCGCTGGGAGCCCCTGCCAGAACCGCTGGTGTCCCGGCTGCCACGGGCTGCGGGTGCCCGACGCGGATTACGAGTGGGTGTGCGGGACGCCGCGGCAGCTCCGGGCCAGGTCCCCGGCGCTGCCCCTCTGCCGGGACAAGTCCCAGAGCATGCCCCTGGTGCTGCGGGCCGGCCTGGGGGGCACCCGGGGGCACGGCGGGTCCCTGCTCTCCCTGCGCTCCTGCTCCCTCCTGTCCCTGGACAGCCTGGCCGGGCCAGAGCCGCTGGGGGAGGCGCTGCGGGCGCTCGTGGGCATCGGCCGGCGGGCGCTGAGGGTGCCCCGTGGCAGCAGGATCCCGGTGCTGGCGGGGAGGGCAGCCCCCTCTGCCCCCCCCAGGGAGATGGAGGAGGAAGAGGAAGAGGAGCAGGAGGAGGAAGAAGAGGAAATCGAGGATGAATTCGTACCACTGGGGATGAAGGTAAGAAGGGGAACGAGGAATAGAACCCAGGCGTCCTGGCTGCCAGCCCCCCCTGCTCTAACCCGCCAGCCCCCACCCCTAGAGTCTCTCTCTCTCGCTGGGAGATGTTGGAGTGCCTCCTTCTCCCCATTCTCCTTCCAGGCTCTGGGGGGGCGCCGGCTCCGGCGCCGGGAGCTGCTGGGGGCTGTCGAGGGGCTGTCGGCTGCGGAGGGGGAGCTGAGGAGGCTTCGGGCGAAGACGGGGGGCTGGGCCCCCGAGGTATGGAATTGGGGGGGTGCGCCCCCAGCCCCACCCTGCCAGGGCCCCGCGCCCCCTGCTGGCCTCACCCCATCGCATGTCTCTCTCCCGCAGGACGCCGGGGTCCCCTCCGCGCCGGGGGCGGGGCCGGGGCCGGGCCGGGAGCGGCTCCTGGGGGTGCTGGCCCAGTGTCTGCACAGCAAGGAGGCGGCGCTGCAGGTAGGGGGGGGACGGGGGTGGGGGGAGCAGACCCCGGGTTCAGCCGCTAACACCCCCTCTGCCCCCCAGGACTGCCTGGCCGCCCTGCAGAGCCTGGCCCCCCCGGAGAGCCTGGCCCCGCACCTCTGCGGGCGGCTGAAGGAGCGAGACGAGGCGCTGGAGGTAGGAGCCCCCCGGCCGCACCCCCCCGGCTCTGCCGCGCTCCCTCCTTCATGGGCGGTGGGGGCGGGCCGGTCCTGCGTGTCCCCCCCAGCCCGGCTCCGTCCCCGCGTCTCTTCCCCCCCCCCCGGCTCCGTCCCGCGTGTCCCGTCCCCCCCCAGCCCGGCCCCTGACTCGCCCCCTCTCGCCCCCCAGCGCACCCTCGCCGATCACTTCTTGGAGCTGGAGCGGGAGCGGGGCCGCCTGCAGGGGGCGCTGCGGGACAAGGACCGAGACCTGGGGCGGCTGGCGGCCGCGCTGCGCACCGGGGAGCAGACCCTGCACGTAAGGGGGCTGGGGACCCCCAGAGCTGTGGGGGAGGGGGGCACCCGGGATTTCCCACACCCCTCCCCAGGGGCAGGGCACCCCCAAGATCTTCCTCCAGCGACCCCTTTCCCCATGTCATATACACCCCCCAGCCCCCCTCTGCCCCCATTTACCGCGGGGTCCCCCATCGGGTATACACCCACCAATTCCCCCGCCCACCTTACCCAGGGAGCGGGGTCCCCCGTGGGGTATACACCCCCCATCATCCCCACCCACCTTACCCAGGGAGGAGGGGCCCCATGGGGTATACACACCCCAATTCCCCCGCCCCCCTTACTTAGGAAGGGGGGCCCCATCGGGTATACACCCCCCCATTCTCCCTGCCCACCTTACCCAGGGAGGGGGGTCCCCCATGGGGTATACAACCCCCAATTCCCCCGCCCACCTTACCCAGGGAGGGGGGGGTCCCATCGGGTATACACCCCCCATTCCCCCCGCCCACCTTACCCAGGGAGGGGGGGGCTCCTGTGGGGTATACACCCCCCAATTTCCCCTGCCCACCTTACCCAGGGAGGGGGGTCTCCTGTGGGGTATACACCCCCTCAACCCACCTTACCCAGGGAGGGGGGCTCTGTCCCCCCAGCTCCCTCCCCACACACTGTTTGGGGGCACGGGGTCTCCAGGCGCTGCGCGAGACGCTGGAGCAGAAGGAGCTGGAGCGGGCGCAGCTGGCATCGCTCTGCGCCATGGCCCAGAATGCCTGGCGCCGGCAGGACCAGACCCGGGCGCTGGCACTGAAGGAGATGGAGGAGCTGGTCACTGCCCTGCAGGCCGCCCTGGCCAGCAGCACCAAGGACCTGGAGGTAGGGAGCCCCCTCCCCCGCCCACGTTCGCCCCGGGGGCCATGCAGAACAGCGGCTGCAACAGTGGTTACTGGCTCCCGCGTGATTCCTGGTCGTGTATAACACGCGTTGCAACAATTCGTTCGCACCTGCCGGCTGGTCCCCCCTCAGAAACTCCCTTGGGAATTCAGTGTTCGCCCCCCGTCTCTGATCGGTGATGTCTAGAACACTGGTTACAACAGTGGCTGCTCCTGCCTCAGTTTCCCCATGGCTTTCATCCCCCCCCCGGCAGCTGCCATAGAGACCATCAGTTGCAACAACGTTTCCCCCCTTCTAGCTCTTCCCACCGGGCCAGGTGCTGATCAGAACATCAGTTGCAACAGTGTGTCCCCATCTCAGCTCATTGTGTCCTTGGGCAGGCGCCGTGTACCCCACCGTGACTCTCTCCCCACAGGTGCTGGCCGAGTCTCTGGCGGCCCCGGCCCCGGCGCTGCTGCAGCGGCTGCAGGAGCAGGAGGGGCTCCTGGCCGAGGCGCTGGCCGCGCGGGCCCGGCTGGCTGCAGAGATGGAAGCCCGGCTGCAGGGGGCGCTGGCGGCCGCAGAGCAGCACCTGCAGGTGAGGGAGGATGCGGGGCGGGGGAGTCGTTGCTGGTGGAGGGTGGCAGGGCTGGGGGGCAGGAGATGGGGCAGGGTTGGGGGCACTACCGTGGGCAGACACGGGGCAGTAATTCTCATTCCACCCCCCCCAGGATCAGATGCGTGGCTGCACCCAGGCGCTGGCCGAGCGGGCGCGGGAGGCGGGGGCCCTGCGGGGGCGCCTGGCCCGGCAGGAGGGGGCGCTGGCCGAGGGAGCCGACGCCCTGGTGCGGTGCCGGGTGGAGCTGGCCCGACTGCAGGGGCTGCTGGAGGAGCGGGACGACGCGCTGGCGGTGAGAGGGGGGCCCAGGCTGGCAGGGGGGCAGCGGTGGGATGGGAGGGACCCGACTAGCACCACCTAGTGGCTGCAGCCGCCCTGCACGCAGCTGCCAATAGGGGCTGCTGGAGGAACTGCAGCCGGGGGCAGGTTTGGCGCCACCCGCTGGCTGCCATGGGAACTACAACGGCTGGGCTCAGCCCTGTATTGAGTTGTGGCCGGTCTCGGGCTGATCTCGTGGGTTCTCCCCCCCCCCGCAGAAGGCTGCCCGGGAGGCGGAGGAGAAGGACCGGGGGCTGCAGAAGCTGCAGGCATCCTGGCTGCAGCGTGGGGCCGGGGGCATGACGCAGACGCTGTGAGCAGAGGAGGGTGAGTGGGGGCACCGGGCAGAGGGGGAAGGGAGGGGAGAAACTACTGGGGGGGTGAAGGGGAGGGGGCAGGGAGCAGCTGGGGGGGCAAATCTCTCTCCCGGGCTGCAGCTCAGCTCTGCCCTTGTCTGTGTTGCAGATCTGGGGTCTGGCGTGTGGGGCCGGCTCTGCCCCCCGCCAAGCCCCCACCAGAGATGGGGCCGCTGAGCTGGGACTGCCAGGGGCGCTGCAGGGGATCCCAGCTCCTCCAGCCCCGGCCAGGAGGAGGCGCTTCGCTTCGCTTGACGCTGACTCGGGATGGGGGACGGGGGGAGTATTTCCCATCCAGTAAACGTTGGCTCTGGGGGATTTCCGGCCCCGTGGGGCTGGCTGGCTGCATTGATTCGTGGTTCCCAGGAGGGGCGTTCCCTCGGCCGGCTCCCATCACTATGGGGCTGCTGTCCTGCCCCAACCTGCTTTGGATTAATTAACGAACCAGCCCCATTAATCAATAAATCATCTTTAATAAAATCTCCTTCCTACATAATGCCCTTCGTCTCTAGAGAGACAACCTGAGAGGTTCTATATACAGCATTTCCTTGGCTAAGCCGCTGGGGGGGAAGGGCTGGGGAGGATTATTTGGGGGGGGGGGGTTGGTATAAAGGGGAGATGGCTTTTGATTATGGTAATTCCTACAGCATATGGCATGGCCTGGATTGGCCATGGACAGGAAGTGACACAGGTACAGACAGGAAGTGAGCCTGGGACTGAAAGGAAGGTGGCCATTAGCAGGATCAAGGGCGGGCTGCGGGCGGACAGGACCTGACCTGGGCTGAGACAGGAAGACGAGGGGGCGGGGGTTGGAAAAGTAAAATGGCTGACAGCAGCGTGCAATGGGGCGGATGGCACACGACAACATGGAGGAACCAGGCCGGAGAGGCGGCAGCCTGGACTACGGTGCAGGCCGCCCTGAGTCAAATGGCCAACAGGAAGTGGAGCTAATGTGAGGGAGCTTGGCTGCAGTCACTTAAGTAGCAGGCTCAGGCTACAATATGGCCGACAGGAAGTGACACCATCGAGGGGAAGGTTGGCAATGGTGGGGATGGGAGCAGGCCGACGCTACAATATGGCCGACAGGAAGTAACGCCATCGAGCAGAAGGTTGGCAATGGTGGGGATGGGAGCAGGCCCACGCTACAATATGGAAGACAGGAAGTGACGCCGCGAGGGGAACGTTGGCAATGGTGGGGAAAGGGAGCAGGCCCATGCTACAATATGGCCGACAGGAAGTGACGCCATCGAGCAGAAGGTTGGCAATGGTGGGGATGGGAGCAGGCCCACGCTACAATATGGCCTACAGGAAGTAACGCCATCGAGCAGAAGGTTGGCAATGGTGGGGATGGGAGCAGGCCGACGCTACAATATGGCCGACAGGAAGTAACGCCATCGAGCAGAAGGTTGGCAATGGTGGGGATGGGAGCAGGCCCACGCTACAATATGGAAGACAGGAAGTGACGCTGCGAGGGGAACGTTGGCAATGGTGGGGAAAGGGAGCAGGCCCATGCTACAATATGGCCAACAGGAAGTGACGCCATCGAGCAGAAGGTTGGCAATGGTGGGGAAAGGGAACAGGCCTACGCTACAATATGGCCTACAGGAAGTGACGCCATCGAGCAGAAGGTTGGCAATGGTGGGGAAAGGGAACAGGCTCACGCTACAATATGGCCGACAGGAAGTGACGCCATCGAGGGGAAGGTTGGCAATGGTGGGGAGAGGGCGCAGGCCTACGCTACAATATGGCCTACAGGAAGTGACGCCATCGAGGGGAAGGGACCTGCAATGCAAGATGGCCACCGGGCAGGGGGGCGAAGGGGGCTCCCCCACAGGAAATGGAGTGGCGGGGGAGGGGCAGCACCCCACACTTGGCGGGGGCTATTTCGTCTCCGCCTTCTTGTTCTTCTTGTTGAGGATCTTCATGAGGGAGGTCGACATGTAGTACGGCTTCTCCACCGAGCCGTCGTTCCGCTCCAGGTCCTCCACTGGGGGGAGACAGAGAGCGGGTCAGCTCCCGCTCTGCGCCCCGGCTGTGGGGCAGGCTGGGGGGCGGGGCGGGGGGCACTCACGGAAGCAGAGGAAGAGGGTGTCCACACACATGCTGTAGACGCTGAAGAAGCCCTGGGCGATCAAGTAGGCGCCCACCACCACCGTCTGCAAGGGGGAGATAGGGGTCAGCGGGGAGGGGGCAGCCCAGATCCTGACCCCTAAGGGAGACCACCCCAGATCCCGGGCCAGGCCCCAACCCCCAAGGGAGACCCCTACCTAGAGCTGAGATGCCACCACCCCAGGTACCAAATCTCACCCCCAAACTCCAGACCCACACCCAGGGCAGGAGCCCCCACCTCCATATCCTGGATCCACCCCGCCCATGCCCCCATGTCCTGAGGCCCCCCCCCCACGGCGGGAGGCACGTACCAGGATAGGCAGCCAGTAGTAGTTGAGGGAGGGCGAGCGGAACCGGGGGTCGGAGATCTCGATCCGGCCCGAGAAGAAGAAGAACCCAAGGACCCCAACGCCCCCCACAACCAGCAGCTTCCCAAAGAGCAGCAGCAGGTCAGTCACCTTATCCAGCACCACCACCCTGCAGGGAGGAGAGAACCCAGGAGTCCCGGCACCCGGCACCCAGCCCCCGCTGCCCTCCCAGAGCCAGGGAGAGAACCCAGGAGTCCTGGCTCCCAGCCCCACCACCCTTTCCGGCACTGTGGAGAGAACCCCAGAGTCCAGGCCCCTGGCCCCCAGACACCACTCCCCTCTGAGAGCCAGGGAGAGAACCCTGGAGTCCTGGCTCCCAGCCCACCCTGCTCTAACCCAGCAGCCCCCACTCCCCTCCCAGAGCCGGGGAGAGAACCCAGAAGTCCGGGTGCCCACCCCCCCCCCCCCACTCTAACTCACTAGACCCCTCTCCCCTCCCAATGCTGGGGAAAGAACCCAGGCATCCGGTTACCTGACAATGTTGCGCATGAGCAGTTTGAAGGCATTCTTGGCGGAGGTGCAGAAGTTCTTCCCATAGATCGCAATCTGGGGGGGGGTGACGGGGACACCCCCATAACGGGGGGAGAGACACATTCCAACTCTGCTCCCCCAAACCCACCCCGAGACCCCTCCCCCCCTGCTCCCACCCCCGGGACTCCCCCAAACTTGCCCCTTTCCAGGAACCCCTGGCTCCCTCGGAAACCCTTCTCCCCCCAGGACCCCCCTCAAACCGCCCCAGGGTCCCCCCTGGTAGGACAGGCAGCTCTCCCCTTTCACCCCATAGCATGGGACACCCCCAAACTCCTCCTGACAGAAATAGCCCCTCCAACAGCCCAGACACCCCACCCAGACCCCTCCCCCAAAGCCCCACATCCAGGAGTGCCCCCCCACAGAGACCCCCCCAGCAACCACCCCACACACACCAAGAAGCCCCTGTGCAAAGGGATCTCCCCACACCCCGGTGACAGGGCCCACCTCACATACCCCAATGATCCCCCACTGGGTTCCCCCAATCCCCCCCCCCCCATGACCCCCCATCCCCTCACACCTCATAACCCTATATACCCCCCCAGGGCCCATCCTCCCCCCCGTGACCCCGCAGGGCCCATCCCCCCCCCCCGCAACCCCCGCGCTCCCCACCATGATGTAAGCGTTCCTGTTGAGGAATTTGATGAATTTCTCCAAGCACCAGAAGCAGCACTTGAGACAGCAAAGCAGGCAGCGTGTGAAGGGGTTCTGGGCTCCTAGGGGGGCAGGAACCAATCAGACACCCCTGTGCACCCCCAAACAACCCCAGCCCCCTGCCAGAGCCCCCCACGGGGGAAGAGCCACCCTCCATGTCCCCAAACCCCCAAAGGTCTCCGGGGCTGGGGGAAGGCCAGGATTTTGGGGTACAAGGCCAAGGGGGATTCCTGAACCCCAATGTCTTGTATTTGGGGGTGCAAGGGCATAGCTGAATGCTAAAATGTATTGGGAGACTGGGGGACACATCCCAGGACCCTAAAATGCTTAGGGGTTGGTGTGCAAAATATTTGGGTGTATCCCTGAACCCTAGAATATCTTGGGGAACAATGAAATATTGGGGGTGCACAAACAGGGACATCTGAGGCCTGGGGGAACAATGAGGTATCTGGGGACATTTCTGAACCGCAAAATGTCTTGGGGTCCCCAAACCCTGAGTTGGCTCAGGGACTGGGGATATGGCGAGATATTGGGTACAAGGAAAATTAGCGTCTCTCATTGCAATATTGCGGTCTCTGAACCCCAAAATGTCTCAAGGACTAGGAGAAGTGGGGGGGCATCCCCCTTTGGGACTGGCCCATCTGTGAGCTAACAAGGAGCGAAGTGGGGGTGAAGGTGTCAGAGGTGGGGTAACAGGTGATTTTGGGGGGGGCAGGGTTTGGGCATTTGGGGGGCTGCTGAAACGCAGGGGGGGTGTCCGGGGAGATGCTGCACATGCAGGGTGACGGCTCTTGGGCCTGTCCCCAGAATTTGGGGTGCTTGCAGGAGAGCTCACGGTTTGGGGGGCCCATTGGGGGGAGTGTTGAATGTTGGGGGTGAGGATCCCAGTTCGGAGGCACAGCTCCACTTGGGGGGGGGGCAATCCTGGGACAAACCAGTGCAAAATCGGGGGGAGTCAATATTTTGGGGGTGAAGATTTCCACGGTGTCACCTGTTGGGGAGAAAGCAGAAATTTGGGGTGCAGGTTGTGTGGAGCAGGGACAAATGTCAGGGTGCTCGAAGACATGTGGAGGGCTTGGGGGGGTCAGATTCTGCTAGACCCCAAAACGCAGCTGTGGGGCGGCTGGGGATCTTGGGGCAAGGGTGAAGGGCAGAAAGTTAAGGAGGGGGGCTGGGAAATGGGGGGGCAGGAGCAGGGATGACTCCCCTCAGGAGGGCCCCCACCTTTGAGTTTGTGGTCCAGGTATTCCAGGAGGATGCGGATCAGTTGGACGATGGTGAGGATAAGGGCCCCGAAAGCCAGCGACCCCGTGTGGTACCTGCAGGGAGACATGGGGGGGACCCCAGTTAGTGTGGCAGACAGAATGGTAGAGAGAGAACCCAGGAGTCCTAGTGTCCAGCCCCTCCCCCCCTTAGCCCCCACTCTCCTCCCAGAGCTGGGGAGAGAACCCAGGAGTCCTGGCTCCCAGCCCCCCTGCTCTAACCCACCAGCCCCCACTCCCCTCCCAGAGCTGGGGAGAGAACCCAGGAGTCCTGGCTCCCAGCTCCCCCTGCTCTAACCCATCAGCCCCCACTCCCCTTCCAGAGCTGGGGAGAGAACCCAGGAGTCCTGGCTCCCAGCTCCCCCTGCTCTAACCCATCAGCCCCCACTCCCCTTCCAGAGCGGGGAGAGAACCCAGGAGTCCTGGCTCCCAGCCCCCCTGCTCTAAGCCACTAGACCCCACTCCCCTCCCAGAGCCGGGGAGAGAACCCAGGAGTCCTGGCTCCCAGCTCCCCCTGCTCTAACCCATCAGCCCCCACTCCCCTTCCAGAGCGGGGAGAGAACCCAGGAGTCCTGGCTCCCAGCCCCCCCTGCTCTAACCCACCAGGCCCCACTCCCCTCCTAGAGCCAGGGAGAGAACCCAGGAGTCCTGGCTCCCAGCTCCCCCTGCTCTAACCCATCAGCCCCCACTCCCCTTCCAGAGCGGGGAGAGAACCCAGGAGTCCTGGCTCCCAGCCCCCCCTGCTCTAACCCACCAGGCCCCACTCCCCTCCTAGAGCCAGGGAGAGAACCCAGGAGTCCTGGCTCCCAGCCCCCCCCTGCTCTAACCCACCAGCCCCCCACTCCCCTCCCAGAGCTGGGAGAGAACCCAGGAGTCCTGGCTCCCAGCCCCCCCCCCCCCCTCCCAGAGCGGGGAGAGAACCCAGGAGTCCTGGCTCCCAGCTCCGTCCCCCTCAGAAGATACAGGCAGCTTCTTACACTTCTCGTTTGCATAGATAATGAATATGCACGATGTAATTTACATAACCCAGCCCCTAATTGCATACCGCTCTGCCCCTTGAAGGGTAAAGCCCCAGGTGAGGCCCCTGAAATCAGACACCTGCTAGTTAAGCCGGGTTAGGGGGAGGGAGCCCAGATGTCTGGCTCCCCTCATTTGCATAGGCAATAATCAAACTCATTTGCATAATCCCTTTCCTCCGAAGCCCAGCTGGGGGACCCAGGTGTCCGGCTCACTGCAGCAGGGACTCAGCAAGGGGATGGGGGGGCCCGGCGGGGGCAGGTCAGGGGGACCCAGGTGTCCGGCTCATGGCAGCGTGGAGCCAGTGGGGGGATATGGGACAGGTCGGGGGGGGGGGTCCAGGCAGCTGGCTCCCTGCAGCGTGGGCCCAGCGGGGGGATGGGGGAGCCCAGCAGGAGGGATGGGGGGGCCCAGCAAGGGGATGGGGGGACCCAGACGTCCGGCTCCCTGCAGCCTGGGTGCAGCAGGAGGGATGGGGGGGCCCCAGCGGGGGAATGGGGGGGCCCAGCAGGAGGGAGGGGGGGCCCAGCGAGGGGAATGGGGGGGCCCAGCAGGAGGGAGGGGGGGGCCCAGCAGGAGGGAGGGGGGCCCAGCGAGGGGAATGGGGGGGCCCAGCAGGAGGGACGGGGGGGCCCAGCAGGAGGGATGGGGGGACCCAGGCGTCCAGCTCCCTGCAGCCTGGGTGCAGCAGGAGGGAGGGGGGCCCCAGCGGGGGAATGGGGGGGCCCAGCAGGAGGGACGGGGGCACCCAGGTGCCCGGGGCTCACCGCAGCGTGCGCAGGAAGGCGCTGCCCACAGCGCAGGCGGGGATGTCGCGGGGCTTGTCCCGCGCCCAGTAGTAGGAGGCGAAGGCGCCGGCCAGCACGCACTGCCCCAGCGCCAGCGCGAAGTTGGCCGCCCACAGCAGCCCCAGCACGTTGTAGAGCTGCAGGTTGAAGAGGTTGCGCTGGTAGAGCCCCTCGTCGTTGTACTTGTAGAAGGTGCAGCCCGCGGCCGGGCAGGGCAGGTAGCGGGAGGCGTTGAACATCTGCGGGGCCGAGGGACAGCGTGAGCCGGGGCCCGGCCCCACAAAGGAACTGGAGAACGGCCAACAGAGGAGTAAAGGGGAGAACCACCCGGTGAAGGAACGCGAGAACCACCCGGTGAAGGAACGCGAGAACGCGAGAACCACCCGGTGAAGGAACGAGAGAACGCGAGAACCACCCAGTGAAGGAACGCGAGAACCACCCGGTGAAGGAATAAAGGAACGCGAGAACAGCCCATAGAGGAGCAAATGAGAGAACGTGAGAACAACCAGGTGTGACGAAGTGGGACTGTTCTTAATATTTCCTCTGAATACTGTGTGGGTGCCTCAGTTTCTGGCCGACCCTCTGTCTCCTGGCAACTAATGGCCAGGCCCTTCCCCCGTGCAAGGGGATGCTAAAGGTGTGGGTGAACAAAGAGGTCAGGTGACCTCCTGGCCCAGGAAAGGAACAAAGCCCAGAGGAGGAGGGGCTGGAGGGGGTTTCACTTTGGAGCTGGCTGGGGAGGGGGAGTGAGGGCAGACGGGGGTCCGCCTCGCTGGGCCCCAGAATGGACCCAGCTGAGGGGTCCGGTTCGCTGGACCTACAAGCTCTGTTTTAGCCCGTGTTCCTGTCATCTAATAAACCTCTGTGTTACTGGCTGGCTGAGAGTCACGTCTGACTGCGGAGTTGGGGGGCAGGACCCTCTGGCTGCCCCAGGACCCAGCCTGGGCGGACTAGCTGCGGGAAGCGCACGGTGGGGCAGAGGATGCTGGATGCTCTAAGGTCAGACCCAGGAGGTGAAGCCGTGTGAGCTTCTTGCCCTGAAGACAGTCTGCTCCATGGGAGAGGAGGCACCCCAAAGTCCTGACTGGCTTTGTGGGGAGCAGTTCCAGAGCATCGCCCGGGGACTCCGTGACACCAGGTGAAGGAACGAGAGAACGTGAGAACCAGATAAAGGAACGTGAGAACAGCCAACAGAGGAGTAAAGGAGACAACAACCCGGTGAAGGAACGAGAGAACGGCCCATAGAGGAATGAGAAAACGAACAAATGAGAAAACGAGAGACCCACCTGATAAAAAAAGGAACCAGAGAAGGAACAAATAACAGAAAGAGAAAACCACGGGATAAAGGAACAAAGGAACGTGAGACCGGCCAGTAGAGGAATAAATGAGAAAATGGGAGAACAATCAGATAAACAAATGAAGGCGAGAATGGCTAGACAAAGGAAAGAGAAAACCACCAGATAAAGGAATAAAGGAGAGAACAAGAAAACGAGCAGACAAAGGAACAGGAGCCTGGCGGAACAAACAAATCTGGGAACGAGAGAACGTGAGAACTAGGTAAAGGAATGAGCGATCCTGAGAATGTCTAGATAAAAGAAAGGAGAGAAGGAAGAAATAAACGACAAGACTGGCCCAACGGAGGCGTGCGGGGGAAGGAGGACGACGAAGGGACCGACGGGTAAAGGAACAAACATGGAAAGAAGGAAGGAGAGGCCCAGAGACGACGACCGGACAGCTGCACGGACGGACGCCTGACCGCGGGCGAAGCCACAGGCAAGAGAAGGAAGGAAGGAGCGGAGAAGAGAAGGGACCCAAAGGCAGATGGGGAGAGAAAGAAGGAACGGAGGAGAGAAGGGGCCCAAAGGCAGATGGGGCGAGAAGGAAGGAAGGAAGGAAGGAAGGAAGGGAGGAGAGAAGGGGCCCAAAGGCAGATGGGGCGAGAAGGAAGGAAGGAAGGAAGGAAGGAACGGAGGAGAGAAGGGGCCCAAAGGCAGATGGGGCGAGAAGGAAGGAAGGAAGGAACGGAGAAGAGAAGGGACCCAAAGGCAGATGGGGCGAGAAGGAAGGAAGGAAGGGACCCAAAGGCAGATGGGGAGAGAAGGAAGGAAGGAAGGAACGGAGGAGAGAAGGGACCCAAAGGCAGATGGGGAGAGAAGGAAGGAACGGAGGAGAGAAGGGACCCAAAGGCAGATGGGGAGAGAAGGAAGGAAGGAACCAGCGAGAGGAGGAGAACGAACACCGTGAGGAACGAGCCGGGAGTGGGAGCCTGAGAACGAAGGGAGCAGAACCCAGGAGTCTGGTGGGGACACGAAGGGAGAAGCAGGGTCAGCCCTCGGCCCCCCCAATTTCAGCTGGGCTAGAGGGCCTAGAAGTCAGGACTCCTGGGTTCTCTCCTCGGCTCTGGGAGGGGAGTGGGGGCTGGTGGGTTAGAGCGGGGGGGGGGGGGGCTAGGAGCCAGGACTCCTGGGTTCTCTCCTGGTTTCTCACCATGGGGTTACAGGTGTCGTTGCCCGAGATCCCGGAGCACCTGGGGTCGCTCGAATTGCCACTGGTGACACGATACAAGGGAGTCCCGGACGTGGCCAGATAGCTGGGGGGAGCAGTCAAGGGGAGACAACAGGAGCACACGGGGCCTGTCCCCTCTAGGGGGCGCCGGCTCCCACCCGGCCCCAGGGCAGGGACTGGCTGGCTCAGGGGGGCAGGGAATGGGGCAGGGGCCTGTCCCCTCTAGGGGGCGCCGGCTCCCACCCGGCCCCAGGGCAGGGACTGGCTGGCTCAGGGGGGCAGGGACTGGCTGGCTCAGGGGCCTGTCCCCTGTGCGGGGGCGCCGGCCCCGATCTGGCCGGGAGGTGGGTGGGGCAGCAGGGGGGCGGCCGGGGGGCAGGGGGCACCCGGAGGATACAGAGCCGTCATGGCCCAATAGGCCACACAGATGAGGAGCAGGAGGAAAGTGACCAGTGGGTAGAACAGGGTGGACATCATGTAGCCGATGGCCCTGGAAGCGGAGACAAAAGGGGGACCCCATGTTAGTTCCTGTTTTGGGGACCCCCCAGGGCTCCTGTCCTCCCCCCCATAGTCCCCCACTCCCCATAGAGATGTAGAACTCATCGCCCCACCGGCTATCAGATCCATGGGCCCATCTAACCTGGCATCCCGTCTGCTGGAGATCAGGCGTAGCTCGCCTGGCATCGTCCCCTCCCCCAGGTCAGACCCATGGGCCCATCCAGCCCCGTTTCCACCCCCCCAGGTCAGACCCATGGGCCCATCCAGCCCCGTTTCCACCCCCCCAGGTCAGACCCGTGGGGCCCTCCTGCTTTTAACCCTTTCTCTCTCCCCCCAAATCATGTGTCGGGCAGTTCCACAGGTTAACGCATCCCCGATTCCATTCTCTTTCCTACCCCCTCATTAAAGGGACAGGAGCCAGGGCTGCTAAGGTGTCCCAGGGAGGATCAGACCCCCAGTACCTCCCCCTAAGGGGCTCCCATGCCCCCCCTGCCGCCCCCCAAGGGGCTGCCATGCCCCCCCGGGACATGGGGGGGGACTCACCGGCTAGACTCCTGGATGAGCGCAATGGCGATGAGGATGCGTTTGCGGAGGAAGATGAGGAGGAGGAGGAGGACGCCTTCCACCACAGCCAGGATTATCACTGGGGGGACAGAGACATTGGGGTGGGGCACAGACAGGGCTGAGGGGCTGCTGGGAGAGAGACGGGTGCCCCCTACTTCAAGAGGAAACAGATTTGGGGCACCCCACTTATTAAGGACTCAATAAAGACCCCCGCGTTCCCACGGCGGGATTTACTGACTCCCTAAAACGAGGCAAACCCCCAAATTCCCCCAGTGGAAGGGAGGGGCCTGGACTGAGGCACCAAACTGGGGTGTCGACCAGCTCCCCCATTTCCACAGGGGGCCCCAGGCTCAGCCAACCCTGCAGTTTAAGGGGTCCAGAAAGCCCCCCAATTTAGGAAAGATTCCCAGATTTTGGGGGTGTCAGGGATGCTCCCCAAGGAGAAAGCGACAAACCCCCACATTTTAGGGGGATCTTTCTAAAGGGGTCCCACATTCAGGCAGCCGCATTCAGGAATCACTGAATTTCAGGATGCTGAAAGATGCCCCCCAAAGTCAAGACATCCCAGTGATTTAGGAATTCAGTGACATGCCCCTAAATCAAGGGGGAGGATGAATTTGGGGGGCAGCAAGGAAGCTCCCCAGGAGTAAAGGTGCACCCCCAAATTTAGGGGTCAGCAGAGCAGCACCCCGTTTGGGGGAGTCGATCCCTGCTCCTACCAGGACCCCCCTGTGGAGCCCCAGGGTTTTGGGGGGCCCAGGGTTTTTTGGGGGGCCCCCAGCGGAGCCCCAGGGGTTTCAGGGGGCCCCCAGCAGCACCCCAGGGGTTTCAGGGGCCCCGGACTCACGGGCCGCCAGCCACGTCTCCTGCACGTTGGAGTAGACGCTCAGGTTGGTGGTGAAGCCGACGTTGCTGATGGTGGCGCCGGCCGCGCGCAGGGTGCTGTACTCCCGCCAGCAGTGGTAGATCCCTGGGGGGGGGGGGGGGAAGATGGGGTCACATGGGGGACATGGACTGCCAAAGAGCCCCCCTCGCCTCCACCCGGCCCCTGGCCCCCAAACTCCCCACGGGCCCTGGCGCCTGCCCCCCACTACAAGCTCTGGGCTCCATCTCCTGGGAACGCTGCCCCCGACCCCCCAGGACAACACCCCCCACAGCCCCTCCCCCAAGCCCCGCCCCTCCCCAGGCCCCGCCCCTGCCCCACGCACCGTAGGCAGTGACGGCCAGCACCCCGAGGATCAGCACCCAGACCAGCACCCCGGCCACCAGCCGCAGCAGCAGCAGGAACAGCAGGCTCAGCACCATGGCGATCAGCAGCCCGCTGGGGGGGGGGGAGGAGGGGGGGGGGAAAGACAGTGAGAACCACTGTCCGGACGCCTGGGTCCCATTCCTGCCTCCCCCACCTACCACCAGCACCATCGCCCGGACGCCTGGGTCCCATTCCCACACACACACACCCCTACCACCAGCACCATCGCCCGGACGCCTGGGTCCCATTCCCACACACACACACACACACACACACACCTACCACCAGCACCACCGCCCGGACGCCTGGGTCCCATTCCCACACACACACACACACACACACACACCTACCACCAGCACCACCGCTCGGACACCTGGGTCCCATTCCCACACACACCTACCACCAGCACCATCGCCCGGACGCCTGGGTCCCATTCCCACACACACACACCCCTACCACCAGCACCATCGCCCGGACGCCTGGGTCCCATTCACACACACACACACACACACCTACCACCAGCACCACCGCCCGGACGCCTGGGTCCCATTCCCACACACACCTACCACCAGCACCATCGCCCGGACGCCTGGGTCCCATTCCCACACACACACACCCCTACCACCAGCACCACCGCCCGGACGCCTGGGTCCCATTCCCACACACACCTACCACCAGCACCATCGCCCGGACGCCTGGGTCCCATTCCCACACACACACACCCCTACCACCAGCACCATCGCCCGGACGCCTGGGTCCCATTCACACACACACACACACACACACACACACACACACACCTACCACCAGCACCACCGCCCGGATGCCTGGGTCCCATTCCCACACACACACACACACACACACACACACACACACCTACCACCACCGCCCGGACGCCTGGGTCCCATTCCCCCCACCTACCACCAGCAGCATTGCCCGGACGCCTGGGTCCCACAGCTTCACACACATGCCCACCCACTGCTGGCAGTGCTGCCCCAGATGCCTGGGACCCAGCCGCTCTGTGGGGCTGGGGATTGTGGGTCCCACTATAGGAGCCGGCTCGGACGCCTGGGTCCCCTCCCGGGGCCGCCTCACTCACATGAGGATCCAGTACCAGCTGCTGGCAAAATCCTCAAAGATCTTCATCCCGACGTCCTTGGCGTTCAGAGACGTCACAATCTGCCTGGGGGGCCAGACGCAGTGAGCGGGGGCTGGCAGGGGGCTGCGGTTCGGGGGGGAGGGGCCTGTGGGTCAGGGGGAGGGTCCCCAGCAAGGAGGAGGGGCTGTGGGTCGGGGGGAGGGGGTACAGGAGGGAGGGTGGGGAGAGGCTCCCGCAGGGACGGGGGAACGGGGCTGCGGGTCGAGGGGGTGGGGCTGCGGCAGGGATGGGGAAAAAGGGGTCGAGGGGGGAGGGGCCCCCGCAGGGAGGGGGGGCTACAGCAGGGATGGGGGGAGGGGCCCCGGCCGGGATGGGGGCAGGGGGCTGGGGGGGAGGAGCCCCAGCTGGGGGGAGGGGCCTGGGCGGGAGTGGCCTGGGCGGGAGGGGGCGGGTCCCAGCTGGGACAGGAGGAGGGGGCTGCAGGTTGGGGGGAGGGGCCTGGGCAGAGAGGGGGCGGGTCCGAGCTGGGACGGGGGGAGGGGCCCCGCGCTCACTGGGCTCCGGATGAGATCAGTTCCTTGGTCTCGTTGGGCGTCCGGCCCGGGAGGCTGAAGTTGTCCATGGCGGCCGTGTTGAAATCGGGGAAGCAGCGACTGAAGGCTGGAGAGAGCAAGTGGGTGGGGGGTCGTCACATTGGGGTACAGTCATGGGGGGGCTTCAAGGCACCGTCAGGGACAGCCTCAAACCCCAGCTCCCCCCCCCCAACACCCCCAGCCCCTTTAGCTACAGGGAAATCCTCCTCTGCTGTGACTGTATGGACCACAGACCTCGCAACGGGACGTCAGCGAACGCCGGGAACTGGCTGGCGAGATCCCGGGGGAAGTGAGTCCGAGGGGGGTTGTCTGGCAGGAGACCCCCCCCCAGCCTGCCCCGGAGACCTGCAGCCCCCCGAGGCCCAGAGAAGGAGCCCCACAGGAAGCGGGAACCAGGCAAACGACAAGGGATGAAGAGAAAAGCGACCGGCCGAGGGTAAAAGGCCATTTTTGTTTCCGTTTTCACCGCCCCGAGATCTGGTCACTGTGTTCGGAGCTGAGGCTACGACAGGAAAAGAACAAGTCACGAATGACTTGGAGAAGTTTGATTTCCTGCGGCCCGGGCGGCGCTGGCTGAAGGGGTACCTAAGCCGTTAGCCACCAGCTCTCACGGGGGCCGGAAGAGACTCCAGGGGCCTGGGAAAGGGCAAATACGGCTCTAACTCGGGGAATCACAGACCAGCCGGCTGCACTTCCCGGCCTGGCAAGATAACGGAGCAAAGAAGCAATCGATTTGCAAACACCTAGAAGATAATGAGGTGATCAGTAACGGTCAGTGTGGGTTTGTCGTGTCAGACCAGCCTGAGAGCTTTCTGTGACAGGGTCACAAGCCTTGTGCGTAGGGGGAAGCGGGAGACGTGGTATATCTGGACTTTAGTGAGGCTTTTGATACGGTCTCGCATGACCTTCTCCTAAACAAACTAGGGAAACACAACCTCGATGGAGCTACTATAAGGTGCGGAACTGGTTGGAAAACCGTTCCCAGAGAGTAGTGATCAGTGGGTCACAGTCCGGCTGGAAGGGCATCATGAGTGGGGTCCCACAGGGATCGGTTCTGGGTCCGGTTCTGTTCAATATCTTCATCAGTGACTTAGATAATGGCAGAGAGAGTCCACTGATAAAGTGTGCGGACGATACCGAGCTGGGAGGGGTTGCGAGTTCTTTGGAGGACAGGATTAAAATTCAAAATCACCTGGACAAACTGGAGAAATGGTCTGAAGTCAATAGGATGACATTTAGTAGGACAAATGCAAAGTTCTCCCCTTAGGAAGGAACAATCAGTTGCAGACACAATGGGCAATGGCGGCCTAGGGAGGGGTACTGCGGAAAGGGATCTGGGGTCAGAGTGGACCAGAACCTAAATAGGAGTCAACAGTGTGACGCTGTTGCAAAAAAACCGAACATCCTTCTGGGCTGCGTTAGCAGGAGTGTTGTGAGCAAGACACGAGCAGTAATTCTTCCGCTCTGCTCCGCGCTGATACGGCCTCAGCTGGAGTGCTGTGTCCAGTTCTGGGCCCCACATTTCAGGAAAGATGTTGGACAAATTGGAGAGAGTCCAGAAAAGAGCAACAAACATGACGAAGGTCTAGAAACCATGAGCTGTGAGGGAAGATTGAAAGATCTGGGTTTGTGTAGTGTGGAGGAGAGAAGACTGAGGGGGGACGGGATCACAGTTTTCAAGTACCTGAAAGGTTGTTACAAGGAGACGGGAGAAGAATTGTTCTCGTTAACCTCTGAGGACAGGCCAAGAAGCAATGGGCTTCAATTGCAGCAAGGGCGGTTTAGGTTGGACATGAGGAAAAACGTCCAATCGGGGGTTCACACTGGGATAAGTTGCCGGGGGAGGTTGTGGGATCTCGGTCATTGGGGATGTTTAAGGGCAGGTTGGACAAACCCCTGCCAGGGATGGTCTGGATAATACTGAGTCCTGCTGTGAGTGCAGGGGACCGGACCGGACGCCTTGCGAGGTCCCTTCCAGCCAGTCCTACGAGGCTATTAATTAAATCTCCTGTGGGGGGTGTCGGACACAGGGTGCAGTTCTGGGACGGAGCAGGAAGCGGGCGGATTTCACCTGGGAATGTAGCCTGGGAGTTACATTGAGCTACCTGAGCTGTGACCTGAGCCAGGAGGGGGGTGGGAGAAGTGACACCTGCCCAGGAGACGGACAAAGGAGAGGAGGAGCAGAGGGGAGGGGGGAGAGAGCTGCTGGAGGGGTTTGGGTTTCAGTTTGGTGCTGGCTGGTGGAACGCAGGGAACCCCAAGCTGGGGTCTAAGCTCCCTGAACCCCCCAAAAGGACTTGATTGAGGGGTCCGGGTTGTACCTATACGCTTTGCTGTAAGCTGCGTTCCTATTGTCCAATAAACCTTCTGTGTTACTGGCTGGCTGAGAGTCCCGGGGAATGGCAGGAAGTGGGGTGCAGGGCCCTGACTCCCCCACACACCATGACAAGTTCCCATTGTGTCCACTAGATGGCAACAGAGCATCCCAGGCGTCTCTAACCACCAGCCCCCCCCACTCCTCCCAGGGCTGGGAGAGAACCCAGGCGTCCGGGCTTACTTGGCGTGGACGGGATGGTGAATCGCGGGCAGAGCTCCCGGTTCAGAATCTCTGACACTGTCTGAGGAAG
The DNA here is from genome assembly GCA_023634205.1 of Actinemys pallida. Classification (NCBI taxonomy): domain Eukaryota; kingdom Metazoa; phylum Chordata; order Testudines; family Emydidae; genus Actinemys; species Actinemys pallida. Next base: position 231,894 of record JALMGD010000037.1, on the reverse strand, counting down.
AGACATTGAATGTTAGATCGGGCGCCAGGACGAATCTGGCCACTAGAGGGAGCCCAGGGCTGGGCTGGCAGGGGCTGCGGGTCGGGAGTGAGGGGCACCGGCAGAGCTGGGGGGGCAGGGCTGGGCTAGCAGGGGCTGCGAGTCGGGAGTGAGGGGCACCGGCAGAGCTGGGGGGGCAGGGCTGGGCTAGCAGGGGCTGCGAGTCGGGAGTGAGGGGCACCGGCAGAGCTGGGGGGGGCAGGGCTGGCAGGGGCTGCGGGTCGGGAGTGAGGGGCACCGGCAGAGCTGGGGGGGGCAGAGCTGGGATATCAGGGGGCTGCGAGTTGGGAGTGAGGGGCACCAGCAGAGCTGAGGGGAGCCCAGGGCTGGGTTAGCAGGGGCTGCGGGTCGGGAGTGAGGGGCACCGGCAGAGCTGGAGGGCAGGGCTGGGCTGGCAGGGGCTGCAGGTCGGGAGTGAGGGGCACCGGCAGAGCTGGGGGGCAGGGCTGGGCTGGCAGGGGCTGCGGGTCGGGAGTGAGGGGCGCACACACCAGGCTGGTGGCGGATAGGTTCAGGCTGGGGTTACACCAGGTCTGGTTCAGCACGGCCGCCGGCTTCATCCCAGGCACATACCCCGTGGGTGGCACCACCCAGAAGGCGTCGGGGCAGGAGGCGACACAGACCTGGGACATGTCAGAGAATATCACACAGCAGGGGTCACGTCTAGGGGTGTGAATGGAGGTGACAAAACTGAGGAGTCCTGGCGCCCAGCCCCCCCCTGCTCTAACCCACCAGCCCCCACTCCCCTCCCCGAGCGAGAACCCAGGAGTCCAGGGCTCTGAGCCACCCCACACACACACTCTAACCACCAGACACCCCCCACAAGATCTGGGACAGAACCCAGGAGTCCTGGCTCCCAGCTCCCCCTGCTCTGACACACCAGCCCCCACTCCCCTGAGCGCGCCCGGGAGAGGACCCAGGCGTCTGGGCCGTACCTGCGTGGTCGGACACTGCAGCCCGTTCATCGCCGCTGCCAGGATGTTGAGGGAGGTGACGCACTGGAGCAAGTCGAAATACAGCACATAGGGTTTGCCCCTGGGGGGAGAGGGGGAGTCAGAGACACGGGGGATGTGGGAGGAAGAGGAGTAGGAGGGAGGGGGGACAAGGCAAGGAGCCGGGGGGGAGAGAAGGGGTGAGAGCCAAGGGAGACAGGGCAGAGCGAGGGGCAACAGGGCTGGAGGGAGACAGGGCGAGAGGGACCAGAAGGCTGGAGCGGGGGGGCCGGGGGGGACCGATCGAAGATGACAGAAGGGGTAAGAGCCAGTGGCCGCCCCCCGTACGCAACGCCCTGGGGGTGACGCGGCCCAGGGAGGGGGGATGAGGCGGGGAGCAGGCAGGGGGGCAGAGAGGGGTGGGGAAATGAGATGGGGTGGTCGGGGGGGCAGGAGGGGGACAAGGTGGGGGGATGAGGCGGGGGGTGGAGCAGGGGGCAGGGAGGGGGATGAGGGCAGGGGGATGAGGTGGGGGATCGAGCTGGGGGGGCAGAGAGGGGTGAGGGGATGAGGTGGGGTGGTCGGGGGCAGGGGTCAGAGAGGGGGCTGGGGGGCAGGGAGAGGGGTGAGGTGGGGCAGAGGGGGATGAGGTCAGGGGGCGGGGGGGGCGGAGGGAGGGGCGGGGGGGCAGAGGGGAGATGAGGCAGGGGATCGAGATGGGGCAGAGAGGGGCGAGGGGATGAGGTGGGGTGGTCGGGGGCAGGGAGGGGGGCGAGGTGGGAGGTAGAGGGGGGGTCGGGGGGCAGGGAGAGGGGCGAGGTGGGGGGCAGAGGGGGGTTGGGGGATGAGGTCAGGGGGCAGTGGGGGGAGGAGGGGGGCAGAGAGGGGGCCGGGGGGTACTCACACGTTGCCCCCGATCCCGCAGTAGGCACCAGTCGAGTTCCGGGGGTAAATCACCTGCCGTGGGTCCCCGTAGAGCCAGGCTGAGGGCAAGGGGGGAACTGAGTGACCGGCTCCAGGGAGCCCCCCTCCTGCCCCCCCCAGCCCCCACCCTGAGCCCCTGCCCCAGCTCCACCGACCCCCCACTCCGCTGACCCCCTGCCTGGACCCCACCAGCCCCCTCTCCACTCCTCCTACCCCGGCCCCCAGGGCACCATCCACCCTCTGGAGCCTGCCCCGCCCTCCGCACAGCCCCTAGCGCCGCCCTGGGGCCATGGGGAGCCCTGACTGCCCGGGGAGAGCCCCCTGCTGCCCCCGCCCCGCTCCCTGCAGTACAGCCCCTAGCGCCGCCCTGGGGCCATGGGGAGCCCTGACTGCCCGGGGAGAGCCCCCTGTTGCCCCCGCCCCGCTCCCTGCAGCACAGCCCCTAGCGCCGCCCTGGGGCCATGGGGAGCCCTGACTGCCCGGGGAGAGCCCCCTGTTGCCCCCGCCCCGCTCCCTGCAGCACAGCCCCTAGCGCCGCCCTGGGGCCATGGGGAGCCCTGACTGCCCGGGGAGAGCCCCCTGCTGCCCCCGCCCCACCCCCCTGCAGCACAGCCCCTAGCGCTGCCCTGGGGCCATGGGGAGCCCTGACGGCCCGGGGAGAGCCCCCTACCCCCCCGCCCTGCGGCCAGGCCCCATCGCCCGGGGGGGGGGGAGGTGTCACTCACCCAGGATTCCCACCACCATGTAGCCGGCGAGGAAGACCATGAAGAGGACGCAGCAGATGATGTCGGTGCAGCTCCTGGGCCGGGGCGGGGGGGACAAGGATGAGACATGGGGGTGGGGGGACGAGCGAGCCGGGACCGAGGTGCCGGGAGCTCCCGGCCGAGGGCAGAGGGGGGGGAGGGCCGGGGACCCAGGAAGGGGGAAGCCTGGAGAGGGGGAGCAGAGCCGGCAGCGAGGCCCCGGGGGCTGGGCTGGCTGCAGGAAGTGGGGGTCATGGGGGGGGGGTCACTCACCTCTGCCGAATCGGGCCCCGGAACGAGGGGTCATATTTACACTGTTCCCCTGCAGAGAGAGAGAGAGGTCAGAGCGGGGGGGCCGGGAGCCCGGACTCCTGGGTTCTCTCCCCGGCTCTGGGAGGGGAGTGGAGTCTAGTGGGTAGAGAAGGGGGGCTGGGAGCCCGGACTCCTGGGTTCTCTCCCTGATTGTGCTGGGGGGCGGGGTCTTCAGTGGATCTGGGGGAATGGAACCCAGGTGTCCTGGCTCCCTTTGCAGGAAGCTCCCAGCGGCCCCGCCAGGCAGCGGGTGCGAGTGACGCGGGGGGGGGGGGGGGCGCGTCAAGGTTATTGCAGGGGGTTCAGGGCCAGGGCTGATAAGAGCTGAGCCATCAGGAGCAATTACCGGAGATAAGGGCCGGGCGGGGGCGGGGGCGGGACAGCGCCCCCCAGTGGGGAAAGCGCCGCCCCTTCCCGCTGCACCCAGCCCAGCTGCCCCAGACCCGGGTGAACCCCCCCACACACACTTCCTTATTGCCCCGCTCCCTCCCCCCCAGTCTAGACCAGCTGTGAGCCAGGCTGGGGGGGCTTCACCACCCCATAACCCCCGCCCACCGCACCCCAATCCCCCCTCTGCACCCCCTACCACCCCAGCCCAGCCCCCCCAGCTCTGCCGGTGCCCCTCACTCCCAACCCGCAGCCCCCCGTAGCCCAGCCCTGCCCCCCCCCAGCTCTGCCGGTGCCCCTCACTCCCGACCCGCAGCCCCCTGCTAGCCCAGCCCTGCCCCCCCCAGCTCTGCCAGTGCCCCTCACTCCCGACCCGCAGCCCCCTGCTAGCCCAGCCCTGCCCGCCCCCAGCTCTGCCAGTGCCCCTCATTCCCGACCCGCAGCCCCCTGCTAGCCCAGCCCTGCCCGCCCCCAGCTCTGCCAGTGCCCCTCACTCCCGACCCACAGCCCCTGCCAGCCCAGCCCTGCCCCCCCCGCAGCTCTGCTGGTGCCCCTCACTCCCGACCCGCAGCCCCTGCCAGCCCAGCCCTGCCCCCACAGCTCTGCCGGTGCCCCTCACTCCCGACCCACAGCCCCCGTAGCCCAGCCCTGCCCCCCCCAGTTCTGCCGGTGCCCCTCACTCCCGACCCGCAGCCCCCCATAGCCCAGCCCTGCTCTACCGGTGCCCCTCACTCCCGACCCGCAGCCCCTCGTAGCCCAGCCCTGCCCCCCCCCAGCTCTGCCAGTGCCCCTCACTCCCGACCCGCAGCCCCTCGTAGCCCAGCCCTGCCCCCCCCCAGCTCTGCCGGTGCCCCTCACTCCCGACCCACAGCCCCTGCCAGCCCAGCCCTGGCCCCCCCGCAGCTCTGCTGGTGCCCCTCACTCCCGACCCGCAGCCCCTGCCACCCCAGCCCTGCCCCCCCCAGTTCTGCCGGTGCCCCCCACTCCAGACCCGCAGCCCCTGCCAGCCCAGCCCTGCCCCCCCCCCAGCTCTGCCGGTGCCCCTCACTCCCGACCCGCAGCCCCTGCTAGCCCAGCCCTGCCCCCCCCAGCCCTGCCGGTGCCCCTCACTCCCGACCCGCAGCCTCTGCTAGCCCAGCCCTGCCCCCCCCAGCCCTGCCGGTGCCCCTCACTCCCGACCCGCAGCCCCTGCTAGCCCAGCCCTGCCCCCCCCAGCTCTGCCGGTGCCCCTCACTCCCGACCCGCAGCCCCTGCTAGCCCAGCCCTGGGCCCCCAGCTCTGCCGGTGCCCCTCACTCCCGACCCGCAGCCCCTGCCAGCCCAGCCCTGCCCCCCCCAGCCCTGCCGGTGCCCCTCACTCCCGACCCGCAGCCCCTGCTAGCCCAGCCCTGCCCCCCCCAGCCCTGCCGGTGCCCCCCACTCCAGACCCGCAGCCCCTGCCAGCCCAGCCCTGCCCCCCCCCAGCCCTGCCGGTGCCCCTCACTCCCGACCCGCAGCCCCCTGCTAGCCCAGCCCTGCCCCCCCAGCTCTGCCGGTGCCCCTCACTCCCGACCCGCAGCCCCTGCCAGCCCAGCCCTGTCCGGGGTCTGGATGAGCCGCTCCCGCTGCATGGTCGGAGCGCGGGGAGAAGGGGCCGGAGGGGGGGGGGAAGGAGAAGGGGGGGCCTGAGTGGGGGGCGGCACACGGCCGGGGGGAGAGAACAGGACAGGGGCGGGCAGGGGAGAGGGGGTGGCGCCGGGGGGAGCGTGGCAGGGGAGGGGGGCCGGGGTGCCGGCAGGGGAAGGAGGGCTGGGGGGAGCGGGACGGGGGAGAGGGGCTGGGGGGAGCGGGGCAGAGGGCCGGGGGCGGGCGGTGGCGCCGGGGGGGCCGGCAGGGAAGGGGGGGCCGGGGGAGCGGGGCAGGCGGGCGAAGGAGCCCGAAGAAGGGAGCGGAGACCTGGGCCGGAGGGGGCCGGGAAGGGGGGGTGTCTCTGGGCAGCCCCCCGGGCCCTGACCCGCAGCCCCCCCTCCCAGCGGGACACCCAGGCGGTAAGGGGGGGGTCCCGTCCCGGGGGGGGTTAATGAGGGGGACCGGGGAAGATGTGGGGGGTATTTCAGCCACTCTCCCGAGGGGTCAATGAAGTCCCCCACACACACTGACTGCGGGACAGAGCCCCCCCCGGCTAGAGAGTTTCTATTTCCTTGTTCCTCGGTCACCGCAAACAAACCGGCCCCGGCGCCGGCCCCGCCCGCGGTGCCAGCCGGGCCGAGCCGAGCCGAGCCGGGCCTGGAGGGTGGGGGCGCTGGCTGGGCCGGGGGGCAGGGAACAGGACTCGGGGCCTGGCCTCTTGCGGGGGGGGGGGGGGCCTGTACGCCCCCCCCCCCGCCCATCTCCCACTCTTGGGCCAAGGCCCGGGGGGGACCGGCCCCGCAGGTGTGAACTGGTGGGGGGGAGGTTACAGGCGCCGGACCCCGGACCCACCAGCCCCCGCGCTCCTTAAACCGGGAGGGGTCCGGACCCCCGGCCCAGCTGCCCCCGAGGGTCGATCCAGCCCGGAGGTCTCGCCCCCCCGACCCTCTTCCGCAGGCCGCCGGGGGACGGAGCCCTGAGCCGGCGTTGGGGGGTCGCTAAGTCTGGGTGCTCCAGGCCACCCCCGGGGTGTGGAAAAGGTCGCGGGGGTTCCCCGGGGGATCGGACACCCCGAACCCCGCAAGCCCCATAGCGGGCACGTCGGGGCTCGGGGGGCTGAGGGGAGGGGGATCCCACGGCTGCCCCCCGGGACCCCCGCCCCGCTCAGACTCTCGGCTGCCGGACCCCCCAGCATCATAACGCCCCCCCCCGCTCTGCCCCCCATTAACGCCCCGGTTTGGGGGAGCAGCTGCCACTGCCCCGCCCCCGAGACCCCCCATCCGCCCCCCCACCCCGGGGGGTGTTGGGCCCCCCCACGAGGACCGAGGGGAGACTCACGCCCCCCCCTCACCGTAGGGCGTCGGGTCCGGCTGCTCCCCCTTGTCCTTGCGCCCCATGGCCGGGCCGGGGACACTTGTGGCTGGGGCCGGGGGCTGCGGTTGGAAATGGGCCGGAGCTAGGGGCGGGGCCGGCAGTTACCTGCCCCCCCCCGCTTCCTGACCCACGTCACAGACACCTGCACCGGGCCCCGCCCCTGCACCTGACCCCCAGGCCCCGCCCCTACCTGGCTCCAAGCCCCGCCCCCTGTGCAACGGGCCCCAAGCCCCGCCTCCTGTGCACCGGGCCCCGCCCCAGCTGGCTCCAAGCCCCGCCCCCTCTCTCACCTGCCCAGGTGCCACGTCCCTCCTGGCCACACCTGGCTCTGGGCATCCCCCCTCCCCGAAGGTGCCCCCCTCCCCCCATGGGCTGAGCCCAGATACACACACACAACCTGGCCCCGCGGTGCAACACAACCTGGCCCCGCGGTGCAACACAACCTCACACCCCACCCCTCGATACACAACCAGGCACTCCACAGCAACACAACCGAACCCACACACACACAGCCCTGACAACCCCCCACCCCAACACAACCCGCCAGTCAGAGACAACTGGACACCCTAGGGCACCACAACCCAACACAATCACCCTCCGCTCCTGCCCCCACAACCCCCCACACAAACACAACCCCACACCCCAGTGCAGCACAACTGACACACAAACACTACCCAACAGACTCACCTAGACCTCACCCCACAACACAAGACCCCCCCAACCCAATCACCCAGACACAACCACACAGGGAGGTGCAATACAACGCAACCCACAGTCACAGCCCAGTGCCCCACCACCAGGCCTACAAGCAGCCAGTCCTCACGCCACCAATCACACCACAACAAAACTCGCTCACACGGGGACAACCCGGATCCTGCAACCATCACCAGGCAAACAGGCGCCCGCAGCCAACAGACACCACAACCTGCCCCCCGGCTCCCCACGGCAGGAGCAGCACAACTGCAGCCCCCCAGCTGCGTGCGCCGACACGTGGGTGTGACAAAGGAGAGAGCACCACACACAACCATTGCAACAGGCCGGCAACACACAATCGCACCCAGCGCAAAGGGATGCACCAGGGACAACACAACCCACCGCACAGACACACAAACGTCCCCTTGAGACAACGACACAAATCTCACATGGCCACAACTGACCTCGGCAACCACAGGGAAACCCACACCCAGGTACAGCCCCGGTCGTCACCCTCAGCCCCAACTGACAAACCCCCCCCCCCCCCCCTGGCGGGGGACGGACAGACACACGGACGCACGCCCTGGCCGAGTTCCCGGCAGTGCCGGCGTTTATTGGATTCAGCCTCCCAGGACGTTACAGTTAAAAAGGGCCCGAGCCGGGGGGGGGGGGGGGGGGGGGGGGATCCCCCGGGGGGCTCAGGGGCAGGGTGGGGAGTGGCCCCAGGGGCGGGAATTGGGCTCCCTGGGGCAGGAATTGGGGTCCCCCCAGGGGGTTCAGAGGCCCAGCAGTGGCAGGGTGGGGAGTGTCCCTGGGGGGCTCAGGGGGCAGGAATCGGGGTCCCCCCCAGGGCTCAGGGGCCCAGCAGGGGTAGAGTGGGGAGTGTCCCTGGGGGTCCCCGGGGCAGGAATCGGGGTCCCCCCGGGGGGCTCGGGGGCCCAGCAGGGGCAGGGTGGGGAGTGTCCCCAGGGGGCTCAGAGGCAGGAATCAGGGTCCCCCCGGGGCTCAGGGGCCCAGCAGGGGCAGCCCCCCCATGTCGGGCAGCAGCTCGGGGTGTGCCTCGAGGCGGGCCAGGCGGCTCTGCTCCAGTGCGATGGCCTCGGCCGAGTGTTTGCACTTCTCCGCCCCGCACTGGCACGTGAAGTATTTGCTCTTGATGTCCCAGAACCGGTCGCCGTAGTCGAACCTGGGAGGTATGGGGGGGTCACTCCAGGGGCGCCGTACCCCACCCTGTCAGCCCCCAGCCCCGCCCCCATCTCCTGACCCCGCCCCCGGCCCTCCCGCACTCCCCCGGCTCCTCACTCCACCCCCAGGCAGCCCCAGGCCCCGCCCCATCTTCTTACCCCGCCCCTGGCTCCTCCCACACTCCCCAGCCCTGGGCCCCACCCCATCTCCTAACCCTAACCCTGCCCCTGGAAAGCCCCACCCCATCTCACCCCCCACCCCCACTCCCCAGCCAGCCCCAGCCCCACCCCCATCTCCTCACCCCTTGCCAGTGAGCCCCACCCCCTGGCCCCGCCCATGACCCCACCCCCATGCTGACCCCAGCTCCTCCCCCGGTCCGGCCCCGCCCCACGCTGACCCCAGCTCCTCCCCTGGCCCAGCCCCGCCCCGCACTGACCCCAGCTCCTCGCCGGCGCGGATGTCGCGGCTGCTGAAGAAGGCGATGCGGGGGAAGCGCAGGTCCTGGTGCAGCATGAACACCCGCACCGGGATGATGTTGGGCTCACACAGGTGGTTGATGAACCGGCTCACGTTGCCGTAGTAACGGGCGTCAATGCAGTACACCTCGCCGTCCTGCGGGGGGAGGGGAGAGAACCCAGGAGTCCGGGCCTCCCGCTCTCATCACTAGCCCCCACTCCCCTCCCCGAGCCAGGAGAGAACCCAGGTGTCCTGGCTCCCAGCCTCCCCCCCACCCCCACTCTAACCACTAGCCCCCGCCCCCTCCCCGAGCCGGGATAGAACCCAGGCATCCGGGCCCCCTCACCTTGTTGTCCAGGTCAAAGAGATATGAGTCATCTTCCCGTACATCGGCCTCCGCGTCCGAGATCAGCTCCCCCACGTACCTGCAGCAGGGAGGGGGGCAGAGCCGTCACGTCCCGGGCAACTCCCAGCCCTGCCCCCGCCCCCCGGCCGAGCGGGTACCCCCCCGAGCCCCCACCCCGGCTCACTCACTCGCAGATGAAGGTCCCTTGGGGGATGGTTTGAAGGGCTCGCACCCCCCAGCCCATCTTGGCCGTCCGGTAGAGCTGCAGTCGGACCCTGCACGGGGAGAAGCTTCTTGTTAACCCGCGGAACCCCCTGACACATGACACCCCAGCCCACCAGTCCCAGTCCAGCAATCCTAACACTGATTCCTGTTAACCCACGGAACTCCCTGCTACTGGTCTCTCAGGAATGGGGGGTAATGCCCCCTCCTTGGGGACTCACTTGATGCCGCTCTGGACGACCCGGTTCTTGCAGTTCCTCCAGCAGGTGCACGCCTGGTTACACTCGAAGATGAGGGGCGGCTCGATCTTGTTGAATTCCTGGAGCAGGCGCCCGTCCTGAGGGGAGGAGGAGTCATAATCTCTGAATAGCTCCCAAATTCTGCCTCCCCCAGATGGGTTGGGGGGGGGGGAAGGTCCATGGGAACTGGGGTCTGAATATTCTAGGGGGGCTGAGGCAGCCCTGCAGCCTGGGGGGGTGGGGGGGGGATATGTCAGTTTCATTTGTCCGTGTCCAGGCTTCCCCCTCCCCTGTCAGTTTCATGGCACCCCCACCACGTGTTTGCACAGTCAGTTTCTAGGCTTCCCTCACACCCAATGGGGAAGTTACTAGGCTACCCCCCCTTCTTCTCATCTGAGAGTCAGTTTCTAAGCTCCTCCCTCCTACCAGCCCCATGGCTCTATTTGTCTGCCTCCAGGCTCCCCCGCCCCCATGTTATCTTGTCAGTTTCCAGGCCCCCCACTGCCATGTTTGGTGGTTTTCAGAATACCCTCAGTGTCTATCAGTCCCAATCCAAGAAGTAGTGTCCAGGCCCCCCATGGGGTCTGGCATGGCAGTTTCCAGGCTCCCTGCCATCCCCGCAGTGTCCAGATGTGGCAGTTTCCAGGCTCCCCATGGTGTCCGGACATGAAAGTTTTGTGCCCCCCCCCATGGTGCAGTTACCCAGTGCGGGATGGGGGTGTCTCACCTTGTCGTACCAGCAGCGGATGCTGAGTTGGCCACACAGGCAGTTGCTGGAGGAGCAATCGTCCTGGCAGGTACAGTGCTGGAGGAGTGGGGTGGGGGGGTGACAGCTTAGCAGGGCCTACCCCCACTGCGGTTGTCAGTTTCCAGACACCCCACCCAGTCTGCACCTTCGCTGGTTTCTCAGCTCCTCCATTTCCCCTCCAAGCCACCACAGGCCAGTTTCTAGGCTCCCCCACAAAAAAACAATTCCGCATTTGTCGGTTTCTAGGCCCCCCGCCCCCCAATGCTGCATTTGCAAGGTTCTAGGCTCTCCTTCCCCCTCCCCTCTCCAAAAAGAAGTTCCGCATTTGTCGGTTTCTAGGCTCCCCTCTCCAAAGGGGCAGGTCCGGGCTGCCAGGTCCCCTGGGACGGCTACCTGCAGGTGCGTGATGTTGCGGTCGATGTTCATGGTGGAGGTCTCACAGTTCTCCGAGATGTATTTGTAGTCATCGGGACACGGCTCGTCGTCCACGGAGTTGACGCAGGGGATGGGCACGTTCTCGTAGCCGCGGGCCACGTCCCTGGGGGGGGGGCAAGAGGGGTGAAACCGGAGCCAGCCAGCAGGGAGCAGCCACGCGCCCCCTCGTCCCCCCACCCCTGCCGGGCCCAGCCCCACCTGCTGATGATGCGCTCGGTCCGCAGCGCCCGGTTGAGGATGCCCTGGCGGATCTTGCGGTTCAGCTGCAGGGCAAACCAGACCTCGGAGTTCTCCAGCGTCAGGTCCACGGGGCAGTCGCCCTCCTTGTTCCGCACCTCGGGGTCAGCCCCTCGCGACAGGAACAGCCTGTGGGGGGGGGGGGGGGGGGGGCAGATTGGAACCCAGGAGTCCTGGCTCCCAGCCCCCCCTGCTCTAACCCACCAGACCCCACTCCCCTCCCAGAGCCGGGAGAGAACCCAGGAGTCCTGGCTCCCAGCCCCCCTGCTCACATGACGCAGTCGTGGTAGCTCTCGCGGGCGGCGATGTGCAGCGGCGTGTCCCCGTGGCAGTTCACGGCGTGCAGGTCGCACTGCGCGTTCAGCAGGACCTCGGCGATCTCCGCACTGCCCGTGAAGGAGGCCCAGTGCAAGCAGATGTTCTCCTCCTGTGGGGGAGGGGTTACGGGGAGCCTTGAAACCAGCAAATCCCAGCTCCGAGCGGAAGGTGGGGCTGGAAACCAGCAAACGCATCGAGGGGCGGTAGAGACAGTGGCCAATGCCAGGGGTGGAGCCAAGACACCAATACACAGACTGGGAGAGGAACCTGGAAACCGACACATGCAGAGACAGCAACAGGTACAGATTTGGGGGCGGGGGGGACATTGAGAAGCCGAGACCCTGATTCAGAGAAGGGAGCCGAGACCCTGGCAGCCGGGGGGCTGAGACTGCGCTAGTGGGAGCAAGAAACCGCCACTCACGTTGTCTGTCAGGGTGACGTCGGCGCCGCGGGTCAACAGCATGCGGATCACCTCGATGTGCTTGTGCTCCGCGGCCCAGATGATGGGGGTCCAGCCGCCGTTATCCTGCCGGGGGGAGCACAGGGGTCAGCCCTGACTGCCAGGGGAGAGCCCCCTGCTGCCCCCACCCCGCTCCCTGCAGCACAGCCCCTAGCGCCGCCCTGGGGCAATGGGGAGCCCTGACGGCCCGGGGACAGCGCCCCCTGCTGCCCCCCACCCCGCCCCCTGCAGCACAGCCCCTAGCGCCGCCCTGGGGCAATGGGGAGCCCTGACTGCCCGGGGAGAGCCCCCTGCTGCCCCCGCCCCGCTCCCTGCAGCACAGTCCCTAGCGCCGCCCTGGGGCCATGGGGACCCCTGACTACCCGGGGAGAGCCCCCTGCTGCCCCCGCCCCGCCCCCTGCAGCACAGCCCCTAGCGCCGCCCTGGGGCCATGGGGAGCCCTGACTTCCCGGGGACAGCGCCCCCTGCTGCCCCCCCCCCGCCCGCCCCCTGCAGCACAGCCCCTAGCGCCGCCCTGGGGCCATGGGGAGCCCTGACTGCCCGGGGAGAGCCCCCTGCTGCCCCCCGCCCCACCCCCTGCAGCACAGCCCCTAGCGCCGCCCTGGGGCCATGGGGAGCCCTGACTGCCCGGGGAGAGCCCCCTGCTGCCCCACCCCGCCCCCTGCAGCACAGCCCCTAGCGCCGCCCTGGGGCAATGGGGAGCCCTGACTGCCCGGGGAGAGCCCCCTGCTGCCCCCCGCCCCACCCCCTGCAGCACAGCCCCTAGCGCCGCCCTGGGGCAATGGGGAGCACTGACTGCCCGGGGAGAGCCCCCTGCTGCCCCCGCCCCGCTCCCTGCAGCACAGCCCCTAGCGCCGCCCTGGGGCCATGGGGAGCCCTGACTGCCCGGGCAGAGCCCCCTGCTGCCCCCGCCCTGCCCCCTGCAGCACAGCCCCTAGCGCCGCCCTGGGGCCATGGGGAGCCCTGACTGCCCGGGGAGAGCCCCCTGCTGCCCCACCCCGCCCCCTGCAGCACAGCCCCTAGCGCCACCCTGGGGCAATAGGGAGCCCTGACTGCCCGGGCAGAGCCCCTTGCTGGGAGCCGGATGCCTGGGTCCCTGACTCACCTGGGCATTGACGTCCACCTGCCCCGTGGCCAGCAGCAGAGAGACCATAGCCAGGTTCCCGCACTTGGCTGCGTGATGGAGGCAGGTCGAACCATCCTCCTCCTGGGGGGGGAAGACTATGTTGTGATTGGCAGGCAGGTATCCCCCGCCCTCCCTGCGCTCACCCACCGCCCGCCCCCTCCCCTTGGCCCCCCACCCCCCGCGCTGACCTTGCTGTAGACGCAGCCGCCCCGGCGGACGATGTACCGTGCCGTCTCCACCTGGTTGCTCACCACGGCCTCCATGAGCGGCGTCCGGCGCGTCTTGTCCACCGCGTTGATGTTGGCGCCAGCCTGGGGCGGGGTTAAGAGCCAGAATCTGACCACGCCCACTGCCAGACACCCCCCCGCCCCGCCCCACCCCCTGCCCAGCCTCTCCCCCTGCCCCCACCTGCAGCAGCACGTGGCAGATCTCAAGGTACCCCTTCTGGGCGGCGGCGTGCAGCGGGGTGCGCTTGCTCTGCTGGTCGCTCTGGAAGTTGGGGTCCAGGTTGTCGACTGGGGGAGGCAGAGAATTGGGGAACAGGATCAGAGCCCGGAGCGGGGTCACAGACCCTCCCTGCCCCGTGGCCCCCCCAATCCTCCCCCAGGGCCCCCACTCACGCAGCATCAGCAGCACCTTCTGCAGCTCGCCCTGCTTGACGGAGAGGTAGAGCTGGCGCGGGTGGAACCGTAGCTTCTTCCGCCTGGCGGAGCGAGGGAACGAGACGGGGTCAGTGGCCGGGCTGGCGGGGGATGCAGAGGGAAGGGGAGGCCAAGGGACGGAGCATTGGTGGGTGCGGTGGGATCACAGCTGTGTGGGGGAGGGAGCCCTGGGGGGCCAGAAGGAGGCGGACTGGTGGTTTCCCTGGGATCACAGGGACGTGTGTGTGTGTGTGGGGGGGAAATGAGTGTGTGCCGCGAGTCACAGATAGGCGATACCAGGGGACAGAGAGAGGTGGATGCCAGGGGGAGGGTTATGGGGCACCCACAGGGCACTGGATTTCAAGGGGCAGGACAATGTATTGGTGGGTGCCGTGGGATCTCAGTGGCTGGGGTGGAGACAGGTGTATTGGTGGCTGCGATGGGATCACGGAGAGCAGGAGGGTCATGGGAAAGGAGGGGGGGAGGGTCTGGGGGTGTCACCTCTCAGCCTCCTGCACGATCAAGGCCTTCTCGAGCTGTTCGCGGCCCGGCCCCGGGCCCAGCCCCAGCGGCGAGATGGCGGCGCCTGACGGCAGGGTCAGCACGGGGCCCCCGGAGCTGTCGATCCCGTCGGCCAGTGGGTCGTGGGGGACCAGGCGTCCCTCGCCCTTCCCCCGCATCCGGGCACTGAACGGGAGAGGAGGGGGCAGTAGGGTGGGGGGGTCAGAGACCGGGACACCCCCTCCCCGACACGGCCCCCCCCGGTGCCCCTCCCCCCCACTGATGCGATATCCCCCCCGGGGGCTCACCTGGGCTGGGTGGTGTCGGCGCGGCCGGGGGCGTCGGGGGGCTCCTGGCCGGGGGGCGGGGGGGGCAGGGGTTGAGGTGTCAGCCCGGGCGATGGTGATCTCCTGGGCCTCCGAGGCGTCCTCGCCGCAGTGCGGGCAGAAAATTAGCCCGTTAAGCTGGGACACGCAGCCCTTGTGGAACCGGTGGGTCACCCGCAGGTCGGGGTGGCACTCCAGGAAGGTGCCCTGCGGGGAGACGGGGCCCCTCAGTCCCGCCCCGCAGCCCCCCGGCGCCCCTCAGTCCCGACCCGCAGCCCCCCAGCTCCTCTGGTGCCCCTCAGTCCCGCCCCGCAGCCCCCCGGCGCCCCTCAGTCCTGCCCCGCAGCCCCCCGGCGCCCCTCAGTCCCGACCCGCAGCCCCCCGGCTCCTCTGGTGCCCCTCAGTCCTGCCCCGCAGCCCCCCGGCGCCCCTCAGTCCCGACCCGCAGCCCCCCGGCTCCTCTGGTGCCCCTCAGTCCCAATCCGCAGCCCCCCGGCAGCGCCCCTCACTCCCGACCCGCAGCGCCCCTTGCCCCAGCCCCGCCCCCCGCACTCACGGCCGTGCAGAAGTGCCCGCAGCCGGGGCAGCAGTGGTGTTTCACCATCCGGGCGCGATGGGATTCGCACAGAACCATGAGGGGCACCCGGCTGGACGGGCGCATGGTCTCCCGCTTCAGCACGCTGCAGCCGCAGCCGCTCAGCTGGGGAGGGAGGAAGGGGGGGTCAGCCCGGACGCCGGGGTCCTGTCCCTCCCCAGAGTCTCACCCAGCCGCATCTCAGTGCGGGGCCAGGGGTCCCCAGATAACCAGCCCCCCGTGCCCCACCACAGAGCCAGCCGCATCTCAGCGCCGGGCCATGGGTCCCCAAATAACCAGCCCTCCATACCCCACCCGAGCCAGCTGCATCTCAGTGCTGGGCAAGGGGTCCCCAGATAACCAGCCCCCCGCGCCCCACCCCAGAGCCAGCTGCATCTCAGTGCCGGGCAAGGGGTCCCTTCCCATCCCAAACACTCCGTGGCCCCGTCACCCCACCAGCTGCGCTTCCCCGTCCGCCCCGCCCCTGCCCGTCGGCCCCACGCCCTCACCTCCCCACCAGCCCCGCCCTCACCTCCCCGTCGGCCCCACCCCATTGGCCCCGCCCTCACCTCCCCGCCAGCCCCGCCCCCATTGGCCCCGCCCCCTCCCCTCCCCACCAGCCCTGCCCCCATTGGCCCCGCCCCCCTCCCCGCCAGCCCCGCCCCCATTGGCCCCGCCCTCACCTCCCCGTCGGCGCTCTCAGTGGCCATGCAGTGGCTGCGTGCGGCCTCGCTGAGCCGCTCGATCTTAGGGGCTTCCATGCGGCAGGAGCAGAGGGGCAGCTCCTCGAAGCGCTCGGTCTCCAGCGAGCTCGTCTCATTGGACACGCCTGGGGCCGGGGGAAACCAGAGATCAGTGGGGGAGGGGGGATTTGGGAGACGGGGGTAGAAACGGGGGGATTCCAGCAGGGTTGGGGGAGCCCGAGTTGGGGGGCGGGAGGGGAAAAGGGGAGAACACAGGTCAGACACTGCTGGGGGCCGGGGTCTCACCTGCGTTGTTGGGGGACAGCGCCCCCCTCGCCGGGCAGCTCCAGACACCCCAACGGCACCTCTGTGTACTCGCTCTGCCCGGCCGCGGGGGCCCCCGTTGACACCTGGCCGAGAGGGGGAACGAGGAAGAGGGGGCGACAGAATCGGGGGCGTGAGGGACACGTGTACAATGAGCTGCGGCTGCTCCCCCTCCCCTGCCCCCCAGGCGCCCCCCATCCTCACACCAGGATCCCAGCCTTCCGATTACCCTCTTGCCCAGGTCAGGTTGACACCCCACCTCCTCGCGCTGCCTTCGCTGGTCCATTTCTCTGGCACCGTTTGGGGTAGAAATGAGACGCCGGCACCACCAGGAAGCCCAAAGTCCCGGCTTCGCAGCGGGTACCAGCCTGGCGCCCTGGCATCCCACGCCCGGAGAGGGAGCGGGCACCGAAGCCACCGAGGAATTCCGGCCAGGGGAGAAAACCCAGCAGGTGGGCAGGAGCGTGGGATGGGAATATCTCCCAGACTTGGGGGGGGGGCCCAGACACAGTTCCGGTACCGCCGCGAAGCCCAGACCCTCCTCTCTCCGCCGCCGCGACCCGCCAGGTGTTAGGATAGAGATGTTCAGGCCTGTCTGCAAAGGCCTCTACTTTAAGAATGTAGGTGTGTTCTTATCACTTAGCTAGTTCTAGAGGTATAGAAGAAAGAATCAAAATCACTGTCTGCCGGTGTCAGGGCCTTTTCTCACTGGGACAGTCTGAGGCCTGGTTCTTAGGCTGAGGCCTTCGGCTAAGCAGCTGGGGCAGCCATAAACCGGGAAGTGAACGGTCACATCCTCACATCCCAAACCCGTCACACTGAACTAAGGTGCTATTGGGCTGTTAGGAAGACAAGCCTGTCCGGATATTCCCAGCGCCTCCAGAGCCTAGAAGATGTCAAAGGAAACGTTGTCTGATAACGTCCTGTCCGGCAAGAACTCACTTATCAATAGCTGGGCTGTGAAATCCTCATTTCTGTATTGTTCTAGCCACTTCCCTATTGTTTGTCTGTATAATCTCTGGCTGGTTCTGGGATTCTTTCTGGCTGCTGTCTAATTAATCTTGTTGGGTGTAAACCAATTAAGGTGGTGGGATATAATTGGTTAGCTAATCATGTTACAATATGTTAGGATTGGTTGGTTAAATTTCAGTAAAATGATTGGTTAAGGTCTAGCAAAGCAGAACTCAAGTTTTACTATATAGCCTGCAGTCAGTCAGGAAGTAAGGGGGGTGGGAACAGGGGTCGGGGAATTGGAATCATTTCGCTAAGGGGGGGAATGGGAACAGGGACTGGGGGTGGGGGAATTGGGATCATGTTTCGCTAGGGGGGGAATGGGAACAGGGAATGGGGGTCAGGGAATTGGAATCATTTCGCTAAGGGGGGGAATGGGAACAGGGACTGGGGGAGGGGGAATTGGGATCATGTTTCGCTAAGGGGGGGAATAGGAATAGGGACTGGGGGTGGGGGAATTGGGATCATGTTTCGCTAGGGGGGGAATGGGAACAGGGAATGGGGGTCAGGGAATTGGAATCATTTCGCTAAGGGGGGGAATAGGAACAGGGACTGGGGGTGGGGGAATTGGGATCATGTTTCGCTAAGGGGGGGGAATAGGAACAGGGACTGGGGGTGGGGGAATTGGGATCATGTTTCGCTAAGGGGGGGGAATGGAAACAGGGACTGGGGGTGGGGGAATTGGGATCATGTTTCGCTAAGGGGGGGGAATGGGAACAGGGACACAGGCCAGGCTCTGTGGTGTCAGAGCTGGGAAGGGGGACACTGAGGAAGGAAGCCGGACTCCTGCTCGCTGGAAGTTCCCCCCAATAACCATCGAGTTGTCTGCACCTTCGGAGTTCGGGTGCTGCTGCTCCGTTCATGCGAGATGGACCCGGGAAGTGAGCGGGTGAAGGAATCAGCCCCTAACACCAGGCCGCACCCTCCTCGTGCCCCCCTCACCTCGCCCGTCCTTGGGCCGAGCCTCCTTCCTCTTGCGTTTGCGGGACGGCTTGACCCAGGGGCTGTCGTTTTTCCAGCGCTTCTTGGCTTTCCGCTTGGTGCTGGAGGCACTCTGGGCGGGGGCGGCACAGAGCAACAGGGGGGAAGAACGAGAGAATGAAACGGTCATGGGGGAAGAGAAGGAGGGTGAGTTCTCCTGCCACCCCCCCCCCCCGCCGCCACCCCTATCCTGCCCCCCCCCGGGGGCTCACCCTGTCGGACATGGTCCCGGATTCTTCGTCTTCTTCGTCCTCTTCCTCTTCCTCCTCCTCCTCCTCCTCTTCCTCGCTCATTTGTTCCCCCGCCCTGTCAGCCTCCGACTGGACAAGAGAAGGAAAAAGCTCAGCTGGGGGGGGCGGGGGGGAGAGAGAATCGAACCCAGGCATCCAGGCCCCACCCCGATTGAGCTGTGATTCCTCTACCCGTCCCAAACACGCCGCACCCCAGCCCAGAGCCAGCTGCAGCTCAGTGCAGGGCCAGGGGTCCCCAGATAACCAGCCCTCACGCCCCACCCCAGAGCCAGCCGCATCTGAGCGCTGGGCAAGGGGTCCCCATGTGAGCAGCCCCAGGCGCACCCCACCCCAGAGCCAGTCACATCTCAGTGCAGGGCCGGGGATCCCCAGATAACCAGCCCTCGCACCCCACCCCAGAGCCAGACACATCTCAGAGCGGGGCCAGGGGTCCTCGGATAACCAGCCCTCACACCCCACCCCAGAGCCAGCCGCATCTGAGCGCCGGGTGAGGGTCCCCGTGTGCGCAGCCCCCCACGCCCCACCTTGCTGTCCGAGTCGCCGTGCTCGTCCACGGAGTAGCTGTCGTAGAAAAGGCTGAAGTCCTCGCCCACCTCAGTCTCCCACTCCTCCAGGGGCCCCCCTGCACCCCGGGCCCCCGAGGGGTCCCCAAGGGGGCGGGACTCGCTGGGCGGAGCCGCCATTTCCTCCGTCACTGTGATCTGGGGAGGACAATGGGTCAGAGCCGCATCATGCCCCGGAGGGAGAGAGGGAAGGAGGGACCCAGGCGTCCGGGTGGGGCCGTACCTCAGTGCTGGCACGGGGGCTGGATCTGTGCAGGGAGGACGGGAGCCGTTTGTGAATCGAATCCGTCCTGTAGTCCAGCTTCTGCCGCTTGGCCGGCTCTGGGGGGAGAGGGAATGAACGAGGGGGGGCAGGAGAGAGACACCCCCAGCTCCGCCGGCGCCCCTCACTCCCGACCCACAGCCCCCCAGCCCCGGTGCCCCCCACTCCCGACCTGCAGCCCCCCCCCCAGCACCCCTCACTCCCAACCCGCAGCCCCCCCCGGCGTCCCTCACTCCCGACCCGCAGCCCCCCCCCGGCGCCCCTCACTCCTGACCCGCAGCCCCCCCGGCCCCACTGGCGCCCCTCACTCCCGACCCGCAGCCCTCCCCGGCGCCCCTCACTCCTGACCCGCAGCCCCCCTGCCCCCCTCACTCCTGACCCGCAGCCCCCCCGACCCCCTCACTACTGACCCGCAGCCCCCCCGGCCCCACTGGTGCCCCTCACTCCCGACCTGCAGCCCTCCCGGCCCCGCTGGTGCCCCTCACTCCCGACCCGCAGCCGCCCGGATACCTGGCTCCTCGATGCTCCGCAGGTCGTCAGAGACTCGGAAATGCAGCATCTCGGAGACTCGCTTTTCAGGGACCTGGGGACAGGATGGGGGGGGGGGGTCAGACATGGCGCTGACACCTGGAGCAGCCCCTCCCTTAGGCGGTGATGGGACCCAGGTGTCCGGGACATTGTCCTTAGGAGCCGCAGTGGAGGTGAGAGGATGGGGCCAGGCATCCGGGACGACACCCTGGGGAGGGCTACCCCGGGGAGGGGCGCGAGGGGACCCAGGCGTCCGGGACGACACCCCTCCCCCACCAAAACCCACCTGTCCATTGCTGGGCTTGGCCATGGTCTTGCGGGCCCGGTGGACCTTGGGCTTGGGGTCCGGGGGGGCGGGGGGCTGGGGCTCCCCCACGGGCCCCCCCTCCGGGGGCAGGCGGGCGCCGGGCAGGCTAAGCAGCCGCATGGCCAGGCTCTGCACCGACGGGGGCGACTTGCTGGTGCCCGTCAGGGACATCTTGGCGCGGCTCGGCCCCCCCCCGGCCTTGCTGGGCGACGAGGGCAGCGTCTTGCTGGCGTGGCCTGGGGGAGAGACGGTGCTCCTCACTCCCGACCCGCAGCCCCCCGGGGCCCCTCCTTCCCCCCCAGTGTCCTTCCCCTCCACCCTGGGCCCCTCACACCCGCCCCAGCACCTCCCCCGGGCACCCCTTCCCTCCCGGGGCTCCTCACTCCCGACCCGCCGCCCCCTGGGGCCCCTCCTTCCCCCCCAGTGTCCTTCCCCTCCACCCTGGGCCCCTCACACCCGCCCCAGCACCTCCCCCGGGCACCCCTTCCCTCCCGGGGCCCCTCACTCCCGACCCGCAGCCCCCTGGGGCCCCTCCTTCCCCCCGACCCACAGCCCCCCCCATGTCCTTCTCCTCCCCCAGGGCCCCTCACTCCCGCCCCCCCGCCCCCTGGGGCCCCTCCCCCCCCGACCCACAGCCCCCCCACCATGTCCTTCTCCTCCCCTGGGGCCGCTCCTTCCCCCCCAGTGTCCTTCCCCTCCACCCTGGGCCCCTCACACCCGCCCCAGCACCTCCCCCGGGCACCCCTTCCCTCCCGGGGCCCCTCACTCCCGACCCGCAGCCCCCTGGGGCCCCTCCTTCCCCCCGACCCACAGCCCCCCCCATGTCCTTCTCCTCCCCCAGGGCCCCTCACTCCCGACCCCCCGCCCCCTGGGGCCCCTCCCCCCCCGACCCACAGCCCCCCCACCATGTCCTTCTCCTCCCCTGGGGCCGCTCCTTCCCCCCCAGTGTCCTTCCCCTCCACCCTGGGCCCCTCACACCCGCCCCAGCACCTCCCCCGGGCACCCCTTCCCTCCCGGGGCCCCTCACTCCTGACCCGCAGCCCCCTGGGGCCCCTCCTTCCCCTTGACCCACAGCCCCCCCATGTCCTTCTCCTCCCCCGGGGCTCCTCACTCCCGACCGGCCGCCCCCTGGGGCCCTTCCTTCCCCCCGACCCACAGCCCCCCCCATGTCCTTCTCCTCCCCCGGTGCTCCTCACTCCTGACCCGCCGCCCCCTGGGGCCCCTCCTTCCCCCCCAGTGTCCTTCCCCCCCCACCCTGGGCCCCTCACACCCGCCCCAGCACCTCCCCCGGGCACCCCTTCCCTCCCGGGGCTCCTCACTCCCGACCCTCCGCCCCCTGGGGCCCCTCCTTCCCCCCGACCCACAGCCCCCCCCATGTCCTCCTCCTCCACCGGGGCTCCTCACTCCCGACCCGCCGCCCCCTGGGGCCCCTCCTTCCCCCCGACCCACAGCCCCCCCCATGTCCTTCTCCTCCCCCGGGGCCCCTCACTCCCGACCCGCAGCCCCCCAGGGCCCTTCCTTCCCCCCGACCCACAGCCCCCCCCATGTCCTTCTCCTCCCCCGGTGCTCCTCACTCCCGACCCGCAGCCCCCCAGGGCCCCTCCTCCCCTCCGACCCACAGCCCACCCAATGTCCTTCTCCTCCCCCGGGGCCCCTCACTCCCGACCCGCAGCCCCCCCAGGGCCTCTCCTCCTCCCCCCAACCAGAAGCCCCCCGGCGCCCTCCCCTGGACCTGCAGTCCCCCATTCCCCCCCCCCGCTCCCGTCCCCCTGACCTGAAGCCCCCCCACTCACCTGGCAGCCCCTTGCTCCCCGAGCCGGGCGTGACCATCATGGTTGCCGGGATCCCCTCCTCTTCGGGTGACGCTCCAGCCACCTCCTTGGGGCCCCCGGACGCCTGAGTCCTCACCGCCTCGTCCCCGCTGTTCCCCTCCGTGGGGGGACTCTCCCCACCCCCTCCCCTGCCGCTCTCCCCTTCCCGTCCCGGCTTCCACTTCTCCTCCGGCCCCACGGCCCTCGGCGGGGGCGCGGCCCCGGTGGGGAGGTCCCGGGGGGGCGCCTGCCCCATGGGATGCTGACCTGGTGGGGAGGAGAGATGGGCGGGGATTGTCCATGTTTCAGCAGGCCCACGTTCGTCCGTGGGGCTGGCGCTGGTGGGGGTATCCCCAAAGCCACGGGAGGGGCAGGTCTGTCCCTAGCCAGCCCCGCGGGGCCCTGGGTTCGCAGGGCTGACGGGAACCCCAGGGGGATCAGGGGCCCCGTGTCTCATGGGGACACAGGGAAAGGGGGGGCGCGGGGGCCCTGTAACCGGTGCGGGGGCGGAGCCGGGAGCCCGCAAGGGGGCCGGTGGCGTTACCCCAGCAATGGGGCCGGGAGCCCCTGGGACCCCCAGTGCCGCCCCCTGGCCGGGGCGAGATCCCGGCCCGACGAGTCTCTGCAGATCCCAGTGCCGGATCCGGGGGGCACAGCCCCCCACCCCGCACTCACCTTTCTCCCCCTGCTCCTTCTCCGCCACCAGCGCCGCCCCCCTCGGCTCGTCCCGCTGGGGAGAGAGACGGGGTCAGAGGGTGCCCAGTGCCCCCGGCAGGCCCCCCACAGCCCCCCAGTCACCCCCCCGCTGCCCCCCAGCCAACAACCCCCCCACTGCCCCCCAGCCACCCCCCTACTGCCCCCAGCCTGGCCCCCCAGCCAACAACCCCCCCACTGCCTCCCAGCCCAGCGCCCCTGGCCGGCCCCCCACGGCCCCCCAGTCACCCCCCCGCTGCCCCCCAGCCAACAACCCCCCCACTGCCCCCCAGCCCAGCGCCCCTGGCCGGCCCCCCACGGCCCCCCAGTCACCCCCCTACTGCCCCCAGCCTGGCCCCCCAGCCAACAACCCCCGCACTGCCCCCCAGCCCAGCGCCCCTGGCCGGCCCCCCAGTCACCCCCCCGCTGCCCCCCAGTCACCCCCCCGCTGCCCCCCAGCCCGGCCCCCCAGCCAACAACCCCCCCACTGCCCCCCAGCCCAGCGCCCCTGGCCGGCCCCCCAGCCACCCCCCCGCTGCCCCCCAGCCAACAACCCCCCCACTGCCCCCCAGCCCAGCGCCCCTGGCCGGCCCCCCACGGCCCCCCAGTCACCCCCCTACTGCCCCCAGCCAACAACCCCCCCGCTGCCCCCCAGCCTGGCCCCCCAGCCAACAACCCCCCCGCTGCCCCCCAGCCCGGCCCCCCGGACCCGCAGCCCCCCCGGTCTGTGCTGGGGGGGGGCCGGGGGGGAGTGATCCCGCCCCCCCCATTGGCCCCGGTCTCACAGAGACTCGCCCCCCCCGGACGCCTGGGTCCCTTCGCCCCTCCCCCACCTCGCCCGCTCCCGCCGCCTCCATGGCTCGGTCCCGGCAGCCGCGCGGCGGCAGCGCCCGGCAGTGACGTCACCGGCGGGGCGGCCGGAGAGCTCGAGACCCCGCCCCCCCGCCGCCGCAAGCCCCGCCCCCACAAAGCGCTAAGCCCCGCCCCCGCATGGGGCCACTCCGCCCCCCACCGATCCCCATTGGTGTTTCCCTGGGAACGTCGGTCCCGCAGCCCAGACCCCCCCCCTCCCCCGAGCCGGGAGAGAACCCAGGAGTCCTGGCTCCCAGCCCCGCCCCCGCTCTGACCCACCAGCCCCCCCTCCCCCGAGCCGGGAGAGAACCCAGGAGTCCGGGCTCCCAGCCCCGCCCCCGCTCTGACCCACCAGCCCCCACTCCCCTCCTAGAGCCAGGGAGAGAACCCAGGAGTCCTGGCTCCTAGCGCCCCACCCCCGTCTCACCACCAGACCGCGCTCCCAAATAAAACAACTTTGACACTTTTTTCTTTTCTTTCCTTTTAATAAAAAAAAAAGTTTTAAACAATCTAAAAACTGTGTGTAAGGATGTGGGGGGTGAGCCCCAGAGCCAGCGCCCCCCAGAGGGGAACAGCTCCATCAGTCAGCCCCCGCCCTGGGGCCAGAGGGGACCCGACACCCCCCAGAGAGGACAGGTCCCGTCCCCGTCCCCACCCGTCCCTCTCTAATTCCTAGTGGCTACATCTGCACTCAGCTGGCTGAAGGATGCTAAGCCCGTCTTGCCGGCTGAAAGAAGAGATGGATAAAAGCCTACTACTACCAGCTACTGGAGAGCCCCCCCGCCCGTGGCATTTCGCTCTGCGCATCCTGGGCTCCAATTCCCCCGCCGGGGACGTCCGTTCTTTGGTTGCTGGGAAAATACACCCGGCTCTAACCCGGTAGCCCCCCTCCCCTCCCCTCCCTGAGCCCAGGACGGAACCCAGGGGTCCTGGCTCACAGCCCCTCCCCCGGCTCTAACCACCAGCCCCCACTCTCCTCCTAGAGCTGGGGAAAGAACCCCAGAGTCCTGGCTCCCAGCCCCCCCGCTATAACCACTACACCCCACTTCCCTCCCAGAGCCGGGGAGAGAACCCAGGAGTCCTGGCTCCCAGCCCCCCCTGCTCTAACCACTACACCCCACTTCCCTCCCGGAGCCAGGGAGAGAATCCAGGAGTCCTGGCTCCCAGCCACCTCCCCCGCTCTGAGCACTAGCCCCCCCTCCCCTCCCAGCGCCGGAGGTGGAACCCAGGCGTGCGGCGCCCCTAGGGCAGCAGGACGTTGATCTCGGAGACGCTGGCCTCCAGCACGTTCTCGGCGGTGGTCTTGCCGTGCTGCTCCTTGAGGTGGCGCCGGATGGCGGGCTTGTGGGCGAAGCGCACGTCGCAGTAGGAGCAGCGGTAGGGGCGCTGCCCACTGTGCAGGTTCATGTGGTCGTGCAGGGTGGACTTCTGGGTGAAGCTCTTGCCGCAGACGGCGCAGGAGTGGGACTTCACGCCTCGGTGCACGTTCATGTGCCGGTTGAGGTTGCTGCTGTGGTTGAACTGCTTGCCGCAGCGCGGGCACATGAAGATGAAGTGCTGCGCCCGCATGTGGAACACCAGCTTCTCCACCCCCTGGAAGGCCTCCTCGCACTTGGCGCAGCGGATGCTCCGCAGCGGGTGGGGGCCCGGCGGTCCCCCGCGCCCGGCCCCGGGGCGCCCGCCGCCCTCCTCTGCATAGGTGCCCCCCGGGAAGATGAGCAGCCCCTCGCCCTCGGCGTCCTCCGCCAGGCTGTAGCAGGCCTTGACCACGCCCTGCGGGGCTGGCTCGGGCGGCGCCGGCCCCTCGGCCACCGTGGAGTTCACCTGGGCCTCCTGCTGCTGCTCCTTGGCCCAGCCAGGCGGCGGGGACCCCTCCTTGGCCCAGGCCGCCGCCGCCGCCTGCTGCTTCTTCTGCCGCTGGGCCACCTCCAGGGCCGACTCCACCTTGACGATACAGATGTCGGAGACGCCGTCGTCGTCCCCGTAGTCCTCTTCCTCCTCCTCGTCCTTCAGCTCCAGCTCCTCCAGCTCCAGCTTGAGGGGCCAGGCCGGGAGGCGGTGGCGGGCCCGCTCCTGGGGCGAGGGGCCGGCCGGCGCCCGGGGGGTGCCCCCCTTGGCTGGGGGGGCGTCCTCCTTGAGGCCAATCTGGGGCTGGATGAACTGGGAGAGGGCGTTGCGGCACTTCTCCACCACGTGCTCCATCTGCAGATAGCTGGCGGCCGTCAGGTAGTTGACGATGTCGCGCACGGCGAACTCCAGGGCGCCGGTGTAGCAGGAGAGCAGCAGGTCGGCCACGATCTTGGCGCTGTGCATGAGGGAGACCTGCAGCTCGGAGGAGGGGTTCAGCAGGAACTGGTCGCGCAAGAACGGGGAGCAGGCCGCCAGGATCACCTTGTGCCCCCGGAACTTCAGGCTCTCGGCCACGATGGTCACGTCGCAGAACCGCTCCTCCGAGCGCAGCTGGTTCATGTTGCGCAGCGTGGCCGCCTCGTGGCCCGGCAGCTGGAACCGCAGCAGCTCCACGCCCGACGCCATGCTGGGGGGCTGGAAGGGGGAGCCGGGGGGGCTCGGAGGAGTTGTGGGGCTGGAGGGGGAGCCGGGGCCCTGGAAGGGGGAGCCAAGGGGAGTTGTGGGCTGGAAGGGGGAGACAGAGGGAGTTGTGGGTGGAGGGGGAGCTGGGGGGCTGGAAGGGGGAGTGGTGGGTGGAGGAGGAGCTGGGTGGCCGGGGGGAGTTGTGGGGTGGAGGGGGAGCCGGGCGGCCGGAAGGGAGAGCCGGGGGGAATTGTGGGAGCCGGGGGGCTGGAAGGGGGAGCTGGGGGTAGTTGTGGGTGGAGGGGGAGCCGGGGGCCTGGAAGGGGAAACTGGGGGGAGCCGGGGGGCGATTCGAGGTGAGGCCGGGCTGGAGGCAGACAGGAAGGACGGGGTTAGCTGAGGCTGGACACCCCCTTACTGCCTTTCTTGCTCCCCCCTTCACCCCCAGACCCTCGATCACACCCGGCCGGCCCACCCTGCCAGCCCCGGCTGTCTGCATGCCCTGCGCCCGGGGGGTTCAAGCACCCACCTGAGCGGCTGCAAAGCGGCCCTGAACCTCCCCTGGCCAGAGCTCCCCCATCGTGCCCCTCCCCCAATGCACCCCTCCCCCATTGCACCCACCCCCTGCTTCCCCACTGCACCCACCCCTGCTCCCCTCCCCTAATGCACCCCTCCCCCATTGCACTCACCCCCTGCTCCCCCATTGCACCCACCCCTGCTCCCCTCCCCTCCCCCAATGCACCCCTCCCCCATTGCACTCATTCCCTGCACCCCTCCCCTCCCCCATCGCACCCCCTGCCCCATTGCACACACCCCACTGCGCCCCTCCCCCAATGCACCCCTCCCCCATCGCAGCCAGCCTCCCGCACCCCTCCCCCATTGCACCCACCCCCTCCCCCATCGCACCCCTCCCCCACTGCGCCCCTCCCTACTCCCCGGGGGCCCCCCCTCACCTGCAGGCGGCCGCGGGTCCCGGCCCCCCGGGATTTCCGCCCCTCGCTTCGCTTTGGGGGTTTGGGGGTTTTTCTATTTTTGCACAAGGAGCCAACTCCAGAGAAAGGGAATTAAAGGGGCCAGGCGAGGCGAGGGGCCCTTAAAGGGGCAGGACCCGGCGGGAGGGATTATTGTCCGCCAGATGAAAAGTAAACGGCGAAGGGAGGGGAGAGGACAATGAGGGGGGGATTGGCAGCCCCACCGCCCTGGTGCA
Source organism: Actinemys pallida (assembly GCA_023634205.1). Classification (NCBI taxonomy): domain Eukaryota; kingdom Metazoa; phylum Chordata; order Testudines; family Emydidae; genus Actinemys; species Actinemys pallida. The sequence goes on along the minus strand of JALMGD010000037.1, from coordinate 205,064 downwards.
TTGTGGGATAAGGGGGTGCGTGAGCGGAGGTGGCCCCAGTGCATCATGGGAGATGGGGGTGCGTGGGGGGAGGCAGCCCCGGTCCATCGTGGGAGATGGGGGTGCGTTGGGGGGAGGCCCGGTGCATCGTGGGATATGGGGGTGCGTTGGGGGGAGGTGGCTCTGGTGCATCGTGGGATATGGGGGTGCATTGGGGGGGAGGCGGCCCCAGTGTGAAACGGGGGTATGTGTGGGGAGGTGGCCCCGGTGCATCATGGGATACAGGGGATTGTTGGGGGGGAGGCAGCCCCAGTGCATCATGGGATATGGGCAGCGTGGGGGGAGGCGGTCACGGTGCATAGTGGGATATGGGGGTGTGTCAGGGAGTCCCCGGGCGATGCTCTGGAACTGTTCCCCACAAAGCCAGTCAGGACTCTGGGGAGCCTCCTCTCCCTCGGAGCAGACCGTCTTCAGGGGAAGAAGTTCACACGGCTTCACCTCCTGGGTCTGACCTTGGAGCATTCAGCATATGCCCCTCCGTGCGCTTCCCACAGCGAGTCCGCCCAGGCGGGGTCCTGGGGCAGCCAGAGGGTCCTGCCCCCCAACTCCGCAGTCAGACGTGACTCTCGGCCAGCCAGTAAAACAGAGGTTTATTAGACAACAGGAACACGGCGTAGGGCAGAGCTTGTAGGTACAGAGACCAGGACCCCTCAGTCAGGTCCCTCGTGGGGGCCAGGGAGCCCAGAGCTGCGTCTGGGCTCCATTTCCATTCCACTCCATTTCCCCAGCCAGCTCCAAACTGAAACTCTCACACACCCTTATCCCACCACCTAGAGACTTAAGAAATGCAAAGGGGAAACTGAGGCACTCACACAGTATTCAGAGAAAACATTAAGAACATTCCCACTTCGTCACAGGGTGCGTGTGGGGTGGAGGCCCTGGTGCATCATAGAATATGGGGGTGCGTTGGGGGGAGGCAGCCGCGGTGCATCATGGGAGACGGGGGGAGGTGGCCCCGGTGGATCGTGGGAGATAGGGGTGTTGGGGGAAGGCGGCCCTGGTGCATCATGGGAGACGGGGGTGCATGGGGGGGACGCAGTCCCGGTGCACCGTGGGATACTGGGGGTGCGTGGGGGGGCAGCCCCAGTGCATTGTGGGAGCTGGGGGCACTTGGGGATTTGCTGGCTACCTCTCTCTCCAGGGGCCCCTTTAATTCCCCCTCTCCATCCTCCCCTTTAAGAACAGTGACGTCATCATGCGGCGCCAAGCACCAGATGGGCGGGAGGGGGAAGAGGGAAATTTTTTACCCATAAAATCACCATGGAAACCACCCCCACCACACACATGTGCCCCTCCCCTATCTCCCACTCTGAAGTGGGGGGAGTGGGGGCCCGGACTCCTGGGTTCTCTCGCTGGCTCCGGGCGGGCAGTGGGGTCTGGTGGTTAGAGCAGATGGGGGGGGGGGCCCGGACTCCTGGGTTCTCTGCGGGCGGGGGTGGGGAGTGGGGGCTGGTGGTTAGAGCAGACGGGGGGGGGGCAGGACTCCTGGGTTCTCTCCGGGCGGGGGCGGGGAGTGGGGGCTGGTGGTTAGAGCAGACGGGGGGGGGCAGGACTCCTGGGTTCTCTCCAGGCGGGGGCGGGGAGTGGGGGCTGGTGGTTAGAGCAGACGGGGGGGGGGGCAGGACTCCTGGGTTCTCTCCAGGCGGGGGCGGGGAGTGGGGGCTGGTGGTTAGAGCAGACGGGGGGGGGGGCAGGACTCCTGGGTTCTCTCCGGGCGGGGGCGGGGAGTGGGGGCTGGTGGTTAGAGCAGACGGGGGGGGGGGCAGGACTCCTGGGTTCTCTGCGGGCGGGGGTGGGGAGTGGGGGCTGGTGGTTAGAGCAGACGGGGGGGGGGGCAGGACTCCTGGGTTCTCTCCAGGCGGGGGCGGGGAGTGGGGGCTGGTGGTTAGAGCAGACGGGGGGGGGGCAGGACTCCTGGGTTCTCTCCAGGCGGGGGCGGGAAGTGGGGGCTGGTGGTTAGAGCAGACGGGGGGGGCAGGACTCCTGGGTTCTCTCCAGGCGGGGGCGGGGAGTGGGGGCTGGTGGTTAGAGCAGACGGGGGGGGCAGGACTCCTGGGTTCTCTCCAGGCGGGGGCGGGAAGTGGGGGCTGGTGGTTAGAGCAGACGGGGGGGCAGGACTCCTGGGTTCTCTGCGGGCGGGAGCGGGGAGTGGGGGCTGGTGGTTAGAGCAGACGGCGGGGCGGGGGTGGGCAGGACTCCTGGGTTCTCTGCGGGTGGGGAGTGGGGGCTGGTGGTTAGAGCAGACGGGGGGGGCAGGACTCCTGGGTTCTCTCCAGGCGGGGGCGGGAAGTGGGGGCTGGTGGTTAGAACAGACGGGGGTGGGGGGCCCGGACTCCTGGGTTCTCTCCGGGCGGGGGTGGGGAGTGGGGGCTGGTGGTTAGAGCAGACGGGGGGGGGCAGGACTCCTGGGTTCTCTGCGGGTGGGGGTGGGGAGTGGGGGCTGGTGGTTAGAGCAGACGGGGGGGGGGGCAGGACTCCTGGGTTCTCTGCGGGTGGGGGTGGGGAGTGGGGGCTGGTGGTTAGAGCAGACGTGGGGGGAGGACTTCTGGGTTCTCTCCAGGCGGGGGCAGGAAGTGGGGGCTGGTGGTTAGAGCAGATGGGGGGGGGCCCGGACTCCTGGGTTCTCTCCGGGCGGGGGCGGGGCCGCAGGGCTGGCTCGGGGCTCACTAATCCTGTACCCATTAACCGGGGAGCCGGGAAATGAGCCGTTGTTTGTGCAGCCCCGTGTGTGTCACCAAAACAAACAGCCCCTGACCCCGGGGCCGCAAGGCCAGACCACCCCCCCGCCACCCCAGGGGGGCACCGGCCCTTCCCCCTAGGGAGCGCTGCCAGCCTGAGCCCAGCCCTATCGCCTGGGGGGGGAGGGGCCCGCAGCTGGGCCTGGCCCCACGGGGGAGGCTCCCCATAGCAGAGCCGCCAGGTCAGGAGCAGGTGCGCGGGTTCCCTCCCAGGACCCACCATGGCCCCCTCCCTCTGCGCCCTTCTGCTGCTCGCCCTCCGCCCAGGTACGGGGGAGGCATGGAGCCCCCCAGGGACGGGGCAAGCGAGGGCGCGGAGGGAGTTCGGGGGGGGTCGAGCTGCGTGCGGGGGTGGGCGAAATGTCCTCCCTGCACTCCTTCATTGGGTCTGTTTCTCGTTCCCCTTTTCCTGTCCCCCCATCCTGCAGCCCGTCCCTCTCTCTCTCGCTCCCGGCTTCTGCCTCCATCCCTCTCCCCTTTTCCTTCCCCTCTCACAAGCCGTCCTTTCTTTCTTTCTTTCTTTCTTTCTTTCTTTCTTTCTCGGTCTCTCCTTCCTTCTCTCTCTCTTTCGTTTTTTTCCCTTCCTTCTCTCTCATCTCTGCTCTTTTTTTCTCATTCTCTCTCTCCCTTTCCCCCCGAATCTCTCTCTCTCCTCCCTTGGGCCGTGCGTTCATTCCTGCTTGTTCCCCGTCTCCCCCAGGTGCCTGGGCGCAGCCCCCCGAGGAGGCAGCTCCCTCCTGTGGCCAGGACGTGGCCATCCGCAATGGCACGTTCGCCCTGTCGGACGGGTATCGCCCGGGCAGCGTGCTCACCTATTCCTGCCCCCCGGGCTTCTACCCCTACCCACTGGGCAGCCGTCTCTGCCAGGACGACGGGCGCTGGACCACGCTCCGCACCCCCACCGGCTCCGTCTTCCCCCAGCCGCTCTGCCGAGGTACAGGATGCCCGGACACCGGGGTTCTCTGGGAGGGGAGTGGGGGCTAGTGTTTAGAGCGGGGTGGGGGCCAGGACTCCTGGGTTCAATCCCCGGCTCTGAGAGGGTAGTAGGGTCTAGTGGGGCGTGGGGGCCAGGAGCCAGGACTCCTGGGTTCTCTCCACTCTGGTTCCGTTCTGGTTTCAGAGATCCGCTGCCCGGTGCAACTGGCGTTCGAGAATGGCTCGTTCCAGCCGCGCCGGGCGTCCTACCCCGTGGGCAGCGTCCTGACCTTCGAATGCCTGGACGGGTACACGCTGCGGGGGCCGGCCCAGCGCACCTGCCAGGGGAACGGGCACTGGGACGGGGGCACCCCCGCCTGCGATGATGGAGGTGAGACCCCCTTATCCCCCTGCGCCCCCATATCCCCTGAGAGCCCCCCCATTTCCCCTCTGCCCCATATCCCCATTGCGCCCCTGAGAGCCCCACATTTCCCCTCTTTCCCATATCCCCCTGCGCCCCCGAGAGCCTCCTGAGCCCCCATTGCACCCCTGAGAGCCCCCCATTTCCCCTCTTTCCCATATCCCCCTGCGCCCCCGAGAGCCCCCTGAGCCCCCATTGCACCCCTGAGAGCCCCCCATTTCCCCTGTATCCCCATATCCCCCTGCGCCCCCGAGAGCCCCCATACCCCCTGTATGCCCCAAGCACCCCCATGTCCCCAGGGAGCTCAGGGATGGAGGTGGGTCCCGGGGGGTTGGAGACTGAGGGATTCGGGGGCCGTTCTCACCTCTCTGTCCCCCCAGCTGAGCATTGCCCCAACCCCGGGGTGCCGGCCGGGACGACGAAGAGCGGCAGCCGGTACCGGCTGGGTGAGCGGGTCTCCTACCGCTGCCAGGCGGGGCTGTCTCTGGTGGGGTCCGCGCAGCGCGTCTGCACCGAGGCTGGGGAGTGGTCGGGGGCCGAGCCCAGCTGCAGAGGTGAGTGATTCCCCCCCACCCCCACCCCCATCCCTGGCCCAGGGCTCCCCCTTCTGGCCCTCCACCCCCTCCAGATTCCCCCACCCCTGGGGCTCCTTCACCCACCTCCACAACTCCCCCCCCACCTGCCCAGGGTCCCCCTCCCCATCCCTCCTTGACCCTCGGTCTCCCCCCCCCACCTCCGGCGCTGTGTTCCCCGCTGCCTGGCTAACAGGGGCCCCGCTTCCCCCTGCCCGCGCAGCCCCTTTCTCCTATGACCGGGTGGAGGACGTCGGGGCCGAGTTCGGCGCCTCCTTCTCCAATGTCTTGGGCCTGGCCAGCTCCTCGGCCTCCTCCAGCCTCAACGCCTCCATCATAAAGCCACGTGAGTCTGCCTGGGAGTGTGGGGGGAGGCAGGCCCTGGGGGGGATTCTGATGGGGTGGGGACCAAGGGGAGAGGGTGGTGTCGCGGAGTGTGGGGGACTCAGGGCCCTGTACCCCCGGCTCCCTGCGATTCACCATGACTCTCAGCCAGCCAGTAAAGCAGAAGGTTTATTTAGACGACTGGAACACAGTCCAAGACAGGTCTTGCAGGCACAGACAACAGGACCCCCCTCAGTTAGGTCCATCTTGGTGTCCCCGGGCACCCCAGCCCCCTTGCGAGGTGAGAGCTCCGTCTGCCTCCCAGCCACATCACCAGCCAGCTCCTGAAACTCTGCCTTCAGCGACCCCTCCCACAGCCTTTGTTCAGTTTCCCGGGCAAAGGTGTCACCTGGCCTCTAACCCCTTCCTGGGTTCTCATGTTACATGCTCAGGTATTCTCCATCGGTCAGTCTCCCATCCCCAATGCAGACCATCCTAGCCACACTCCCCTGTCAGCATTCAAAGACCACAGTAAGAACAGTCCCAGTTCGTCACAGGTGGTCTCTGCGGGGCGATGAGGATGCAGTGGGGGCGGGAGTCCAAGAGATGGGGGTAGCAAGAGGCAGTGGGGAGAGGAGGGAATTGAGGGAGTAGGGGTTGGTACTAAGGGGTGTAAGGGAGGTGGGGCACACAGGGGGATCCCTCTCCCCAGAATGTTGCGGATGACCTCTCCCGATTCCCCTGCCCAGCAACGTTCCTGGGCCGCAGGCTCATTCTTAGCGAGGACAGCTTCGTTAATGTCTACCTGCTGGTGGACTCCTCGAAGAGCGTCAACAGAGAAAGCTTCCAGATCTTCAAGGAATGGGTGGAGAACATTGTGGACCGGGTGAGTCCGGGGTGGGGGCGGCAGCTCCACTGCCAGGGACTATGTCTCAGCATTGGTTCTAAGCGCCTCAACACCAGCCATGGCCACTGCGATTTCTAGGGGTGTCTACAATGGTTCTGGGCACCTCAATGTCTGTTATGGATGCTGCAAGTTCTAGGTCCTTGTATGTCAGCTCAAAGGTTCTTCACTGCCAGACATGGATGACACAAGTTCTGTGCACATGCATGCTGGTTCTAGGTACATCAACACCAGCCATGGACTCTGCAAGTTCTAGAGGCTTGTGCGCAGGCGCTACATACCACAGGTCAGCCATGAATGCTACAGGTTCTAGATGCCTGCATGCCTGTTCCAGGTATCTCAATAGTAGCCAAGGGCACTGCAAATTGTAGTTTCTCCCACATCAGATCTAGGTATTTCAGTGCCAACAATGAGTGATGCAAGTTGTAGGTGCCTCTACCCCAGTTCTAGAAATCTCGCTGCTGCAAGCTCTAGGTGCCCATATGCTGATTCTACCTACAATGACACCTTATGGACATTGCAAGCTCTAGGTATCGCTGCCTTGGTTCTAGATTCTTCAATACCAGCCACACGTGCTGCAAATTCTAGGTGTCTCAGTGTTGGGTTTAGGTGCCTCAGTACCTGCTCTGGGCCCCTCAGCACTGGGTCTAGGTGTCTCTCATTGCCAGAGCTCACTTTTCTGTTCTTTCTCATACGCTGTTCTCCTCTTCCTCCCTCCCTATCTCTCACCCGTTCCAGATTGCCAGCTTTGAAGTAGCGTCCAGCTTTGCTGTGATCTCCTACGCCACCAAGCCCAAGAAAATCGTTTCCATTCATGATCCCGAAGCTTCTGACGCGGATGCGGTTATCAGAAAGATAAAGACGGGGATGAATTTTCAAGGTCCTGCATGCTTCCTCTTCACGGGGCCTCCCTAATGCATGGGGGTCTTGGGCTGTCAATACCACTCACGCCCTGTATTAGGTGCCTCAGGACCCTGGATATTACTTGGGTTCTAGGTGCCTCAACACCTGCTTTCAGATTGGGAGATGGACGCTGGTGGTCTCATCAAGCCAGTAATAAACCATCATTAGGGTTTCTAAAAATAATAGAATGTAACTTGCTAACTCAGAAAGTATCGCACCCACCATGAACTAACTCTATTTTGGATCTTACTATGACAGATAAAGAGGAATTGATCACTGGACTGGAAGTTGGTGGTTGCCTAGAGACCAGTGATCGTGACCTGATTACATTCAATATGAGCAAACAGAGACAGTCCCAGATGGAAATATATATATTTAGTGCTTCAAGAGAACTAATTTCCCCAACCTAAGGAAAATGCCGAGTGAAATTGAGTGGGAGGAAATGTTAAGTTCTAGGTGCCTCAGTACCAGCCCTTAATCTCACTAGAATTTTAGTTGCCTCAACACTAGTCCAGGGCACTGTCAGTTCTTGATGACTTAGCATCACTTGTGGACACTATTGGTTCTAGGCACCTCAACCCCAGTCACAGGCATTGTTGGTTCTAGATGCCTCAACACGCATTATGGGTATTATAGGTTCTAGGTGCCTCAATGGCCGCACCTCCTTTAAGGCTTTAGATGCATCAACACCAGCAGAGACGACCCATGCCTGCTGATGGGGAGGGAGCAGAGCGAGGGCAGCTGACTTCAGCAGTGTTACTGAGCATACTCAGTCCATGTGAGCATGCTCTGTCCAAGCCAAGCAGCAAATCTGGGGGGGGAAGGAACGTGATCCCACATGCCCCCTCACGCATCACCTCTGGAATTCAGTTCTAGATAGATCTATTCCATCTATTGTCATTACTGGCTCTAGGCTCCCCCACATGGGTTTCAGATGCTTCACTATATCCTGGGTTCTAGGTGCTTTAGCACCAGTTCTAGGTATGTGGGGTATTTTATCCTTTTGCAGATCATGGCAACGGGACTGGAACCAACATCCGAGCGGCGCTGCTGGAGGTGTATAACATGATCCTGTTCCAGCAGCAGTCCTTTGACCGGCAGGGCAAGCCAGATGCGTGGAAGACAATCCGGCATGCCATCATTGTGCTGACAGATGGTGAGGAGTGACTGTTCCATTCTTTGGGGGCCAGGAAAAGGGTTATCTGATCCCCATTCTCAGTGGGTGCAGGTCAAGCTTCCCAACTGCATAGCCCCTTGTCAATGTGCCCCTGTCTTGGGGGAAGGGAATGGGTCATATCTGCTAACCCATAGGATGTTGTTTCAGGCAAATACAACATGGGAGGATCCCCCAAGGATGCAGTAGCCAAGATAGAAGATGTCCTAGAGATCAAGCCAGACAGGAAAGACTACCTAGGTGAGTCTGCCAACACACTTGGGTCCATTCCAGTGATGGTTGCAGTCCTTCATTGATGTGATCTACCTGTTCTAGGTGCCTTAATGCCGGTTCTAGGTGCTTCATTACTTGGCTGTGGCCACAGTTCCAGGATCTTGGCACTTCCCATTCTAGAGTTGTCAATATCTTCCTTGGCGCTGCAATGCCAGGATCCAGGTGTTACGAGTTCTAGGTGCCTAAAAACTAGTTCAGGGATCTGGGAATTCCCAGTTCTAGACGCATCAGTATTCTATTTATATTATTGGCTTTAGGTGCCTCAACAGGGGTACCAGACACTTTAAGCCCAAGTCTAACCAGCCCAGTATACTCTGTCTTGGTGTTATATCAACTCTGTATACCCCAGTGCCTTCACAACAGGTTATTTATACTGTTGGTTTTAGATGATTTAATATCACCTGTTGGCATGGCAGCAGCGTGTTCTTTGCAACATTGGTTCTAGATGTGTCTACATACATTCTGGATACCCTCTGTGTTAGTCCTGCTACCTAACAGGTTATTTAATCTCTTCTGGGTATCCCAATAGTACTCCTCTATGAAGATATTACCACTGCTGGTTCTATGTGCTTCAACACCCATCCTAAGCAGCTCAGTAGCTTACCACCAAGTTATTTGTACCGCTGGTTCTAGGTACCACTACACTTGTTCTGTTTTCCCAAGACCAGACCTGGCTATGAAATGAGTTTTCTTCCCACACAAAAGTTTTGATGAAAGCAACAAAGGCTTTTATTAAGAATTTTCTTCAGAAGTTTCTGGGTATTTTTCAATTTTTGCCAATTTTTTCAGTTTTAACTGAAAAGAGATATTGCCTGCTGAAAATTTTTGACCCAAAAGGTCATTTTTCTTTGTTCAGGGGGAGGGATGTTCCACACTTTTGAGTAGCTCAACTTGCTACCAAGTTTTCTGCTTTCTTGATTCTAGGTGCCAGTTATAGGTATGAATAATGATAACTCAATTTTAGCATCTATATGCTACAATTTCCAGGTTCCTCTGTGCACCCTATTCCTCACTAGCCGATTCCTTCTACTCTGGGTTCTAGGTACCTCAACACTGGTTCTAGGCATTATTAGGTCCTAGATGGTCCTAGGTCCTCTATTTGTCAGAAGCTGGGAATGAGCAACAGGAGATGGCTCACTTGATGATTACCTTTTCTGTTCATTCCCTTTGAAGCACCTGGCATTGGGCACTGTCAGAAGACCGGATACTGGGCTAGATAGACCTTTGGTCTGACCAAGTATGGCCGTTCTTATGCCCTAGTAATAAGTTTTAGGCACTGTGCCAATTCTAGGCACCACAATATAAGTCCTAGTGCCTTGCTGCTGGGCTATTTGCCCTATTTGTTCTAGGTGCATCAGCGCAGGTTCTAGGTGCCTCAACACAATTTCTAAGCACTGCTGGGTTCCAAAATGCCCTAATTATTGGTTCTGGGCACACTGCTGGTTGTAGACTCCACACTACCAGGGACAGGGCTCTCCAGTGACCTTCCAGCCTCAACACCAGCTCCAAACCCTTCAGATTCTCGGTGCCCTCATGCAGATTCTTGACTTGCCTCCTAGATATCTATGCCTTTGGGATTGGGACGCAGGAGGTGGACTGGGATGGCCTTAATGAGATTGCTTCCAAGAAGGAAGGGGAGAGGCACGCCTTCAAGATGGACTCCAGCCAGAATCTCAAGGCTGCGTTCGAGGATGTCCTGGGTACGTCGAGGCCGACAGCGGGCGCGGTGTCCCCCTGTCACAGCGCGGGGGCCTCGTCTTTGCAGGCTGTCTAGTCAAGCTGCCAAGGAGGAGGGCTGGGGCGTCTCATCTCCGTGTCTGGAACTGGGTGGGGGCGTCTTTCCCAGAGGGGAACTGAGCCAGCGGGGGGTCTCTTCCCATGGGGCACCAGTTTGGGGGGGGGTCCACTGGGACTATGGGGCCATGTGGGCTTGGGGGTCTTCCAGGATAGTCACCCTAGGGTGTGAGGGACACACAGAGGGGCATGGCAAGCAGTGACCCCGAGGACTAACCCTCTTCCCCCCCCCCCCCCATGGCACAGACACCAAAAACATCCACAGTCTCTGCGGGCTGGGGAATGATTCGCAGAGTGCCACGCACCAGCAGCAGAACCCCTGGCACGTGGTCATCAAGGTGGGTCTGTCTGCTGAGCCTTCTTGGGGGGTGCTGTCCCGTTCGCTCCCTCCCTGGGGGGTGGAACCACCGTCCCAGACACCTGGGTCCCTGTGACAAACTGGGACTGTTCTTACTGTGGTCTTTGAATGCTGACAGGGGAGTGTGGCTAGGATAGTCTGCAATGGGGGATGGGAGACTGACCGACGGAGAATACCTGAGCATGTAACATGAGAACCCAGGAAGGGGTTAAAGGCCAGGTGACACCTTTGCCCGGGAAACTGAACAAAGGCTGTGGGAGGGGTCGCTGAAGGGAGAGTTTCAGGAGCTGGCTGGTGATATGGCTGGGAGGCAGACGGGGCTCTGACCTCCCAAGGGGGCTGGGGTGCCCGGGGACCCCAAGATGGACCCAACTGAGGGGGGTCCTGTTGTCTGTGCCTGCAAGACCTGTCTTGGACTGTATTCCTGTCGTCTAAATAGACCTTCTGCTTTACTGGCTGGCTGAGAGTCATGGTGAATCGCAGGAAGCCGGGGGTGCAGGGCCCTGTGTCCCCCCACACTCCGTGACAGTCCCATTCCCTCCCTCCCGGGGGGGCTGTGAGCACTGCAGGGCCCCCTGGTAGTGCTGGGAGTGGGGGTGCTCCTCCCACGGCCCCTCCCTGCATTTGCCCTACACCCCTCTTCCTGGGATTCTGTTGTCCCACAAACTTACACAGGATTGTTTTAGGGGTTAAGACAAAGATGCCACATTTATTATTAATTTGTAACTATTAGCAAATACCTTAATGCTTATACACACACACTTACATACACACACACACACACACACACCAAAATGTTCTGCAGCTGCTGGATAGTTACCAGTCCTGATTGTAGTTTGAGTTTGCAGCTTGGGATCGTAGCTCGTGACAGCTAACTGGCCAGGAAAGCTGAGCACGAGGAGGAGCCGGGTCTCTGTCGGGCGCGCACCGATGCTCCTTGATGTTGATAGCAGAACGTTACCCAAAGTTTCTTATCTCACCCTTCCTTTTTTATAGGAGTTTAGTTTGGATTTAAAGTTCCTAGGTCTTGCTGTGTCACGCCGCCTCTGGGTTTGCTTGATTACCCGTCAATTGCAGGCGTGACTGTCAGCCTGGGACCTGGCTTTGATCTTCCTTCTGTTGTTTCTTTTTAGGGTGGATGCTTTTTGCTTGAGTTAGGGCTGTTGTCTAGTTCTTCAGCCGTTGGTATTTGAACTTTATTTCATCAGGACGGGCTGGTGCTGGAGGTTGATTCTATTACCCATGCATCCCTCATTCACACATCTTAACTAGACTAATAAAATTACAGCAGGGTTTGCAAAAATGAAGGTTGCAGCAAGCCCTTACAAAATGGAGTAAGCGTTTTAAAATGGGGTTTGAATTACAATATGGCACAGAAGTTACAATGTAGGAAAAATGGCAAGTGAAATGAAAGTTACAATGTAGGCAAAATGGCAGGTGTTATGAAATGGTGAACAGAAGTTACAATGGTACAGGATAACTAAAAACAATTTCATTCATGAGTCCTACATTGTCCCCCTTTTGACCCTTCAAACCAGGGGTATTGAATGGGTCACACTTTATGTAATTGTTTTAAGGCAGAACCAACATAACAGTTAGGATTACTAATAGGACAATGATGGGATGAAAAATTATATTTAGAATTGCTGACCAGGTGGGCTGCGTCTACAACACTCTGCCCCTTTATTTATGATTATTACAGCAGTTGTTGTTATTGTAGGGCACAGGTGATCTGTTGCAAACAAACCAAACAATTATAAAACCATTACCATTACAATAATTGGGTACATTGACAAACAAGATGAGGCCCAAGTTTGATGCTGCAATAGCCATCAAACAATAAAAGTCACTGAGGTCAGGACCTTTTTAAGCACACACAACAAATAAGATTTTGTAGGAGTACCACAGTTGTTATGCAAGGTTAAGCTGATTTGGACTTAAACTAACATTTAGTTGCTAAAATGTTGCAGAATTTTTTATTTTTAACAGTTGTTCTCAAGAGGTTTCTGGGGACCTGAAAGATGGGGCCCTACAATCATGGGCCAAGGTTTTACAGGTTATGGGGGCCCAAGAACTACCCTTTAGGGCTTGGGGAAGTAGAACCAGAGTGCATAGAGGAAAGTGTGGAATTAACAATACAAGCAAATGTAACTAACAATGCAAATGTATTAATAACAAAAATTAACAACAAAATGACTATTAGAGAACCTAACAAAAAATAAACCTGATGCACTGGGGACCAAAGTTCTTTGGACACAAGTGGTGATTGATAAATTGGATGGACATGGGGGAAGTAGAGAGAGGAAAAGACATTTGCCCTGTCTAGTGTAGTATCCCCTCTTTTTCTGGACCCAATGCTAGCACAGGACACCACTAGAGACAGACACAGAACATGCAACACAGAACACTGAACACAGACTTTGTTATGACACTATAACCATGGTATTTTATAACTCTTCAGCTGGTACCAGCTCTCCTGATGTTCTGGTTTAGAGCCTGAAAGATAAAAGCTTGGAAACAAATTAGCACAGTGCTCCCACCATGGCAGAACCTGCTTAGTTTCTGCCACAGTGTGTTTGGTACTTGGGGCTGCACAAATGCTAATTAAGTGGTGCATTTCTTGTGAGTGTAAATCCTCCCTTTCTTTCAGTAAAAGGGCGTTAACACTCCATTTAGAAAAAAAAATGTCTGTTTTAAAATCTTAAGCCATTTTGCCATGGCCTGGAGATCTGAGGCAGAAGCAGGCACTGTTGTTAACTGTTTTAATGGCATTTTGGCCCTGGGAGGAGGAATTTACCCAAATATTCCAAATATCCCCCTTCCCAATCTCCAGAGGGGTCCCAAAGGTCTGCCCCCTTCTGGGGTCTCAAATGTTTCTTCTCCTGATGTTACTGCTGCTGTAAGATTTGAGAGTGCTGTTTTAACTCTCTGTACCCAACCTGTTTTCCAGTTTTTTTATTTTTTGCTTGCCTGGGCCCGATCCTGCTTTTTCCAATAAACAGTTCCTTTCCATGGGCACAAGCCTTGTTCCACTACCAATTTAGCAAGGAGGGTGGGCTTTCCAACTAGCCCCCACCCTTCCTGGTCCCGTTCCTTAAACATTTTCTTCAAAATTGTGAAATTACCACAATATTACTTACAAAAAAACAAAACAAAACAAACAAACATAAACCACACTACACTGCCCAAACCCTTATATCCTTCAGAGTTTGGTTTAACAGAACAAGATCTGTATTTTATGTTTTTAACCCACTCTGGGCCAGAGGGAGAGACGCTAAGCCTCCCTCTGTATTACTCGGTCTGCTACCACCGAGGGTTCATACACCAATTATACAAATCCTTCCCCGGATCAGAGTGAGAAACACTAAGTTCTCCTCTTTAGCTCAGTCTTGCTACGGCTGAGGGTGTATGTACCTCTATAACACAATTTAAACCTAAACTCCTATATCCTTCAGAGTTTGGTTAATCCTTCCCCGGATTATGTACCTTTATAACACAATTTAAACCTAAACTCCTATATCCTTCAGAGTTTGGTTAATCCTTCCCCGGATTATGTACCTTTATAACACAATTTAAACCTAAACTCCTATATCCTTCAGAGTTTGGTTAATTAACTGAAAGTTTACACTCTTTTCCCTATAGTGCCAGGCTTGCTAAAGCTGGCGGTGTGCACACCAGTTTTATAATAACTGTGGATTCTATGCTTGCTCCCCCTTTCGCATTCTCCACCAATAATGTTGTCCCACAAACTTACACAGGATCGTTTTAGGGGTTAAGACAAAGATGCCACATTTATTATTAATTTGTAACTATTAGCAAATACCTTAATGCTTATACACACACACTCACATACACACACACACACACACACACCAAAATGTTCTGCAGCTGCTGGATAGTTACCAGTCCTGATTGTAGTTTGAGTTCGCAGCTTGGGATCATAGCTCGTGACAGCTAACTGGCCAGGAAAGCTGAGCACGAGGAGGAGCCGGGTCTCTGTCGGGCGCGCACCGATGCTCCTTGATGTTGATAGCAGAACGTTACCCAAAGTCTCTCATCTCACCCTTCCTTTTTTATAGGAGTTTAGTTTGGATTCAAAGTTCCTAGGTCTCGCTGTGTCACACTGCCTCTGGGTTTGGTGCTTGATCACCCGTCAATTGCAGGCGTGACTGTCAGCCTGGGACCTGGCTTTGATCTTCCTTCTGTTGTTTCTTTTTAGGGTGGATGCTTCTTGCTTGAGTTTAGGGCTGTTGTCTAGTTCTTCAGCCGTTGGTATTTGAACTTTATCTCATCAGGACGGGCTGGTGCTGGAGGTTGATTCTATCACCCATGCATCCCTCATTCACACATCTCAACTAGACTAATAAAATTACAGCAGGGTTTGCAAAAATGAAGGTTGCAGCAAGCCCTTACAAAATGGAGTAAGCGTTTTAAAATGGGGTTTGAATTACAATATGGCACAGAAGTTACAATGTAGGAAAAATGGCAAGTGAAATGAAAGTTACAATGTAGGCAAAATGGCAGGTGTTATGAAATGGTGAACAGAAGTTACAATGGTACAGGATAACTAAAAACAATTTCATTCATGAGTCCTACAATTCCCCAGGACTCTCAGCCAGGCAGTAGAACAGAAGGTTTATTGGACAATAGGAGCGCAGTCTACAGCAGAGCTTGTAGGTACAACCAGAACCCCTCAATCAAGTCCTTCTGGGGGGCAGGGAGCTCAGACCCCAGCCCTGGGGTTCCCTGCGTTCCACGACCCAGCCCAAACTGAAACTAAAACCTCCTCCAGCCACTCTCTCCCCCTCCCCCCGGCTCCCCCTCTCCCTTTGTCCAGTCTCCCGGGCCAAGGTGTCGCCTCGCCCCCCCCCACCCCCGGCTCAGGTTACCTGCTCAGGTATCCTCACTCAAGGGGAGTCACCCCCTGCTCTCCCATCCCCCATGCAGACAGCCCCAGGAAAAGCAGACCAGTCCGCCCCGCTCCCTGCTCCTCACACCCTCTCCCTGTCCGTAGGGGAGGACGGGCGCCTCGTGCCGGGGGTCCCTGCTTTCTGACTCGTGGGTCCTGACAGCCGCACACTGCTTCAACCAGGTGACAGACACGTCCCTCTGGAGAGTGCAAGTGGATAAGGGTGAGTCCTGGCTCCCAGCCCACCCGTTCCAACCCACTAGACCCCCCTCCCCTCCCAGAGCCGGGAGAGAACCCAGGCGTCCTGGCTCCCAGCCACTTGCTCTAACCACTAGCCTCTTTCCTGGCGCGCGCCCGTTGGCAGAGTCGCCTCCAGCACGGGCCCTTCTCCCCCGGCCGACCTTTCCTCAGCTCCGACCTGGGCCCTGCATTCCCCTCACCGCACCCCTGCCCGGCCCCTGGCTGGCCTGGACCTCACTGACGGGCAGGAGAACGGCCCCATGGGCCGACAAGGGGAACGAACAGAGCAGGGCAGATGGCGAGTGAGCCGTCCCACCGGCCAATCCCAGCCTCTGGCAGTCTGAGGGCTGCGTCCCTGGCCATCCCGGCTAGTAGCCACCCACAGCCCCATCCACCCGGAGCTTTGGCCTTACAGCAACCTCCGGCAGTGAGTTCCACAGGTTGTCAGGGCGCTCGGCGATGCCTTGCGTGGGTTTGGAGCCCGCTGCCTGGTCACTTCCTCGCTTGCCCCCCAGTTCCTGCGTTCCGGGAAGGGGTGAATACACTCCCCGGGTCCCGCTCTCCAGCCCCCTCGGTCGTCTCTTTGCCAAGCTGACCGGGCCCAGGCGCACGGAGCAGCCCCTGAATCGGCCCCGTGTCCCGAGGGGGAGCGTCCAGGCTGGGGGCCCGTCCCGTGGGGCTGGGCCAGGCCTGAGGCTGTGTCTCGGGGCAGGGCCAGAGATCTCCATCGAGTGCAGGATCGACCACCCATTGTACAACGTCACGGCCAAGGCCGGCCAGGGCATCCCCGAATACTACGACTACGACGTGTCGCTGATCAAACTGCAGCAGGCCGTGCAGTTCTCCGGGCGGGTCAGGTGAGAGCGGGGCAGGGGCCTGGCCCCTCTAGGGGGCGCCGGCTCCCACCCGGCCCCAGGGCAGGGACTGGCTGGCTCGGGGGGGCGGGGAATGGGGCAGGGGCTTTGCCCCTCTAGGGGGCGCCGGCTCCCACCCGGCCCCAGGGCAGGGACTGGCTGGCTCAGGGGGGCAGGGAATGGGGCAGGGGCCTGTCCCCTCTAGGGGGCGCCGGCTCCCACCCGGCCCCAGGGTGGGGACTGGCTGGCTCAGGGGGGTGGGGAATGGGGCAGGGACCTGTCCCCTCTAGGGGGCGCCAGCCCCAGCTCAGCACCCATCTGTCTCCTCCCCAGACCCATCTGCCTGCCCTGCACGACGCGAGCGAACCGAGCGCTGAAGAAGCCCCAGGGGGCAACGTGCAGGGATCACGGTGAGTGTGACGTCCCAGGGGCCGTGATCGCCCCGTGCATCCCTCGAGCCTGGCGCCCCAGGGAGTGTCTTGCCACACCGGCTCCGCGGGCAGGGGCATCAGGGCGGGGGCGGGGCCTGGGGCGTGGGGGCCCCGCTCGGAGCGGCGGGCGGAGGCGGGCGGCTCGGGGGGCAGGGCAGGGACGGCTGCCAGCCAGCGCCCCGGCTTGCCTGGCGCGGAGGGGCAGGGCCTGGGTGGCTCCCACCCACTTCTGATCCGCCAGCTCCCGGCATGGCCCCACGTGAAAACCTCTGTGCTGAATGTGCCCTCTGATTTTAACACCCACTAACCCTCACTGTAACCACCACACCCTCCTTCCAAGGAATGAACCCAGGAGTCCTGCCCCAGCCCCTCCCTGCCACAACCACTAACCCCCCCTGCTATTCCAGGGAACCCAGGCGTCCCGGCCCCGGCCCCCGCCGCCCGTCCAGGGAACCCAGGCGTCCCGGCCCCGGCCCCCGCCGCCCGTCCAGGGAACCCAGGCGTCCCGGCCCCGGCCCCTGCTGCCCGTCCAGGGAACCCAGGCGTCCCGGCCCCGGCCCCCGCTGCCCGTCCAGGGAACCCAGGCGTCCTGCCCTAACCTGGCTGTCTGCCCTGCAGAGCTGGAGCTGCTGGGCCTGGAGCGGGTCCCCGCCCACTTCATCTCCCTGGCCAACCAGAGGTTAAACGTGCAAATCAAGACCAAAAAGTCGGTAGGTGGGGCCCTGTGCCTCAGAGGGGGGAGGGGTCTGTCCCGGGCGCCATGGGGGGCACCTGCCCCCCCCATGGCTCCTGCCCCATTTGGGGGGCCATTTGCAGCAGGGAGAAGATGCTGCCCCTGTCCCAGCTGCTCGGGGAGAGCTGGGGGGGAGGGGCTGATGGGGTGTGTGTCCCCCGTGCCCCCCATCTCTGCTGAGCTGGGGGGCAGGGGAGCCCAGCTGTGCCTGGAGCGGGAGCTGCCTGGGTGCTGGACTGAGCAGGCTGGGGAGAGCTCGGCTTAGAGACACACACTGACACCCTCGTGCACCCGGTCTCCCTCGCATGCCCTGACACACGCATGCACCCCTAGTCTCCCTCGCACACCCTGACACGTGCATGCACCCCGGTCTCCCTCGCACGGCCTGGCACACGCACGCTCCCCCGGTCTCCCTCGCACACCCCGACACGCGCATGCACCCCGGTCTCCCTCGCACGGCCTGGCACACGCACGCTCCCCCGGTCTCCCTCGCACGCCCTGACACGCGCATGCACCCCCGGTCTCCCTCGCACGGCCTGGCACGTGCACGCGCAGCCCCAGTCTCCCTCGCACGCCCCGACACGCGCACCCCTGGTCTCAATCGCACACACCCACATGCACACGCACACACGGTCTCCCTCACACACACCCCGACACACACACGCGCGCGCGCACACACACACACACACATACCGTCTCCCATGTACACACCCTGACACACGTACACAAACCCTGACACACGTGGACACACCCCAACACGTGCACACACCTGGTTTCCCTCGCACACACCCCATCGCACATCCCCAACACACACACAGTCTCCCTTGCACACACCCCGACACACACACAAACCCCCAGTCTCCCTCGCACTCGCCCCGACACACACCTGCCCTGACGCACACACACCCGGTCTCCCTTGCACACCCCAATGCGCACACAAACACCCCCCAACCACACATGGTCTCCCTTGCACACACCCAGGCATGCACATACACACACCGATGCACACACATCGACATGTACGCACACACCCAGACTCATGCACACACCCAGGCATGCACATACGCACACCGATGCACACACATTGACATGTACGCACACACCCAGACTCATGCACACACCCCAACACACACCCGCACACCCGGTCTCCCTAGCACACACCCCGACGCACGTGCACACACACTCACACGCTTGTAAAAACAACAAGGAGTCTGGTGGCACCTTAAAGACTAACAGATTTATTTGGGCATAAGCTTTCGTGAGTAAAAACCTCACTACTTCACACGCTTGTGTTACTGTTGGCGCTGTGACCTCTCCCTGGGGAGACGGGCCGGGCCGTGGGCTCTGGGAGTTGTGCTGGGCCGAGCCGGGGTCGGGAGGTCGGGCTGCTCTGTGCGTTCAGCGTCCGTTCCTCTGCGGCCCGGTTCCTTCTGTGGAATTATCCGCTGCCAGCCCCTGCCAGAACGTCAGTGGAGCCGGTGCTCGCCGGAGCCGTGCTAGTCCCGCCGCGTTGGCCGCACACACAACCGCGGGGCCGGGGCCGGGGCCGGCGCAGGCCATTCATTGCCACACAGGATTTTTAGGCATGTCTGCAAAATACCGTCAAATCCGAACGAAACGGAGTGCGCTTCCCAGGCGGGCCAAAGAGCGAGGCTGGAGCCAACAGCAGCGCGTCCCACGCACGCAAGCGGGCGGCAGAAACCCGACGTCCTCAGACAAATTCCTTCCCCTGCGCCGGGCCGGAGATCCCCCGAGTCGCGCCCGGCCCCGGGGGGCAGGGAGGGGTTTAGGGGGCGAATAGAAGGGGCTGACCGGACGCGGGTGCCGGAGATCCTCCGAGTTGCGCCTGGCCGCAGGGGGCAGGGAGGGGTTTAGGGGGCGAAGAGAAGGGGCTGACCGGACGCGGGTGCCGGGGATCCCCCGAGTCGCGCCCGGCCCTGGGGGGCAGGGAGGGGATTAGGGGGTGAATAGTCTTGCCCCCCCCGAGGTGGGAGAGAACCCAGGAGTCCTGCCCCCGCCCCCAAGGTGGGAGAGAACCCAGGAGTCCGGGGACCCCCCTCCAGGAGGTGGGAGAGAACCCAGGAGTCCTGCCCCCCCGCGGTGGGAGGGAACCCAGGAGTCCTGGTGCCCGGCTAAGCCCTGGCTCTCGCCCCCAGCGCCCTTCATGCATTGGTGGCGCCATCCAGCCTGGCATGATCTACGCCAACGTGTCGGACGTGTCCCAGGTGGTGACCGACCGGTTCCTCTGCTCCGGGCAGGAGCCCAGCGGTGGCTCGAAGGAGGAGTCTACCTGCAAAGGTGACACAGGGCCTGTCCTCTCTAGGGGGCGCCGGCTCCCCCGGCCCCACGGCAGGGACCGGCTGGCTCAGGGGGGTGGGGAATGGGGCAGGGGTCTGTCCCCTCTAGGGGGCGCCGGCTCCCTCGGCCCCACGGCAGGGACTGACTGGCTCAGGGGGTGGGGAATGGGGCAGGGGCCTGTCCCCTCTAGGGGGCCCTGGCTCCCATCCGGCCCCAGGGCGGGGACTGGCTGGCTCAGGGGGGCGGGGAATGGGGCAGGGACTGGCTGGCTCAGGGGGGCAGGGAAGGGGGCAGGGACTGGCTGGCTCGGGGAGGGGCAGGGAAGGGGGCAGGGACTGGCTGGCTCAGGGGGGCAGGGAACGGCGTCTGTCCTCTGTGGGTCTGAGTTCTGGATTCCCCCACAGGTGAATCTGGGGGGGGGTTGTTCCTGGAGAAGAAGAGGAGATATTTCCAGGTTGGTAAGCCCCTCCCCCCAGCTTTCTTGTCCGGACGCCTGGGTCCCATCCTCTCTCTCCCTGGGCCTGGGAGCTGTGTGTGTTGGGAGGCAGGGGGGGCTGTCCTGGACGCCTGGGTCCCATCCTCTCTCTCCGTGGGGCGGGGGGGGCTGTCCCGAACGCCTGGGTCCCATCCTCTCTGTCCCCAGGGCTGGGAGCTGTGCAGGTGGGGGGGAGCTGTCCCGGACGCCTGGGTCCCAGCCCCGTGTCTGTCTCCCCAGGTGGGCGTGGTGAGCTGGGGCACCTACAGCCCCTGCCCCTCGAAGCAGAAGGAGAACGAGGAGGTGAAAAGGGGGCGACCCCCCCCGGGCCACGTCCCCCGCGACTTCTACATCAGCCTCTTCCGGGTGCAGGACTGGCTGCGCAAGCACCTGGGGGGCCGGGACGGAGAGACCTTTATCCCATAGTGGGGACCCCCCCGCCCCCCCACAATAACAATGTTTGCTAACTCTGGTCTCTGTGTGGTTTGTGCCCCCCGCCTTTTTCCTGCCCCGGCCTCCAGCGCTGCGAGCTTCCCCATGGCAGTGCCCCCAGCCGGGCACCCTCCCAGCGCTGCGAGCTGCCCCACGGCAGTGCCCCCAGCCGGGCACCCTCCCAGTGCTGCGAGCTGCCCCACGGCAGTGCCCCCAGCCGGGCACCCTCCCAGCGCTGCGAGCTGCCCCACGGCAGTGCCCCCAGCCGGGCACCCTCCCAGCGCTGTGAGCTGCCCCACGGCAGTGCCCCCAGCCGGGCACCCTCCCAGCGCTGCGAGCTGCCCCACGGCAGTGCCCCCGGCCGGGCACCCTCCCAGCGCTGCGAGCTGCCCCACGGCAGTGCCCCTGGCCGCACCCCCCCTCCAATAACAGTGTTTGCTAACTCGGGTCTCCGTGTGGTTTGTGCCTGTCCCGGGGTCCCCAGGCGCTGCTCTGGAACTGCTCCCCACAAAGCCAGGCAGGACTCTGGGAGCCTCCTCTCCCTCGGAGCAGACCGTCTTCAGGGCAAGAAGCTCACACGGCTTCACCTCCTGGGTCTCTCCTGGGAGCATTCAGCATATGCCCCTCCGTGCGCTTCCCACAGCGAGTCCGCCCCGGCGGGATCCTGGGGGAGCCAGAGGGTTCTGCACCCCCACTTCGCAGTGAGACGTGACTCTCGGCCAGCCAGTAATACAGAGGTTTATTAGATGACAGGAACACGGTCTAAAACAGAGCTTGTAGGTACAGAGAACCGGACCCCTCAGCCGGATCCATTCTGGGGTCCCGCGAGCCAGACACCCCCATCTGCCCTCACTCCCCCTCCCCAGCCAGCTCCAAAGTGAAACTCTCCATCCCCTCCTTCTCTGCTGAGTTCCTTTCCCGGGCCAGGAGGTCACCTGATCTCTTTGTTCTCCAACACCTTTAGCATCCCCTTGCAGGGGGGAAGGGCCCGGCCATCCATTGCCAGGAGACAGAGTGTCGGTCACCTATGCACACTGGCCCTTTGCTCTGCACCAATCACACCCCCTGATCCCACCACCTAGAGACTTACGAACTGCAAAGGGGAAACTGAGGCACCCACACAGTATTCAGAGGAAACATTAAGAACATCCCCACTTCGTCACAGTGCCCCCAGCTGGGCACCCCCCCAGTGCTGCGAGCTTCCCCACAGCAGTGTCCCCAGCCTGGCTCCCTCCCAGCGCTGTGAGCTTCCCCACGGCAGTGCCCCCCGGCTCGGTACCTCCTCAGTGCTGCGAGCTTCCCCACGGCAGTGCCCCCAGTTGGGCACTCCCCCCCAGCGTTGGGAACTTCCCCATGACAGTGCCCCCAGCTTGGCACCCACCCAGCACTGTGAACTTCCCCACAGCAGTGCCCCCAGCCGTGCACCTGTGACGAAGTGGGGATGTTCTTAATGTTTTCTCTGAATACTGTGTGTGTGCCTCAGTTTCCCCTTTGCATTTTGTAAGTCTCTAGGTGGTGGGATCAGGGGGTGTGACTGTTGCAGAGCCCTAGAGGGCAGGTGTGATGGTGTCTGCACAGAGAATGGCCGACACCCTGTCTCCTGGCAACTCATGGCCTGGGCCCCTCCCCGGCAAGGTGCCAGCTGAAGGTGTTGGAGAACAAAGAGATCAGGTGACCTCCTGGCCCGGGAAAGAGACAAAGCCCAGAGGAGGGGCTGGAGAGTTTCAGTTTGGAGCTGGCTGGGGAAACAGAGGGAGGCCCAGCACCGGGGTCCGGGCTCCCCACCCCCCAAAATGGACCTGACTGAGGGGTCCTGTTTTCTGTACCTACAAGCTCTGCCCTATACCATGGTCCTGTCGTCAAATAAACCTTCTGTGTTACTGGCTGGCTGAGAGTCCCGGGGAATGGCAGGAAGTGGGGGGGTGCAGGGCCCCGACTCCCCCACACTCTGTGACAGCACCCTAGGGCTGTGAACTTCCCCACGGCAGTGCCCCTTGCCAGGCAGCCCAGCGCTGTGAGCTTCCCCACAGCAGTGCCCCAGGTCGTGAACCCTAGGGCTGTGAGCTTCCCCACAGCAGTGCCCTCAATCGGCCACCACAGCGCTGTGAGCTTCCCCACAGCAGTGGCCCTGGCCAGGGCTGTGAGCTTCCCCCTGGCAGTGCCCCCAGTCGGGCACCCCCCCAGGGCTGTGAGCTTCCACACGGCAGTGCCCACGGCCAGGTACCCCATGGCTGTGAGCTTCCGCATGGCAGTGCCCCTGGCCAGGTACCCCAGGGCTGCAAGCTTCCCCACAGCAGTGCCCCCTTCTCTCATTCCTTTCTCCAGGGGTCTGACTCCCTCCCCAGGCAGGCCCAGGACAGTGGTGAATGGGCGGGTCCTGGCCAGGCTGGGGGCAGGGAGCAGGGAGCGGACGGGGGAGGGCGCTGGGGGCCGTGACCCACGTATACAAATACGGGCCTTGGACTTCAGCCCCCATGTGCTGCATGTCTGGGATGGGATTGGAGTGGGGGGCTGGGAGCCAGGACTCCTGGGTTCTCTCCCCAGCTCTGGGAGGGGAGTGGGGGCTGGTGAGTTAGAGCAGGGGGGGCTGGGAGTCAGGACTCCTGGGTTCTCTCCCGGCTCTGGGAGGGGAGTGGGGGCTGGTGGGTTAGAGCATGGGGGGCTGGGAGTCAGGACTCCTGGGTTCTCTCTCTGGCTCTGGGAGGGGAGTGGGGGCTGGTGGGTTAGAGCAGGGGGGGCTGGTGGCCAGGACTCCTGGGTTCTCTTCACACCCTCCTTTCTGGGACGTGAAGCTGCCAGTTCTTAGGAAAGGCAGCAGGTGCCCCCCCGCCCAGGTCTGCGGTTTGGCCCCGGGCCGGGGGCAGCTGGCGGCCGGTGCGGGAAGGCGGAAGTTTGTTTAGGGAGGGGAATTAATTGGGGGGGGCGGCCCCTTGTGTTTGCTGCCCCATTTCCCGAAAGTCACCTGGCTGGTTGGGCTGGGGGGGGGGGGGAGTCTCCCCTCCTGCCCCCCCCCGCCTCCATGTGCCCCCACCTGTCCCCTGAACCCCCACCTGTGCCCCCTCCTGCCCCCCACCTCCTGACACTGGCTCATGCCCTCTCCCAGCCCCCCGTAAATTCCCCTCAGAGCCGCCCCCCCCCCCGTCATTTCCCGGACAAGGTGCCAGGCAGGGCAGGTTTCGCAAGGGGCAGCGGGAACCGGCCGAGAGAGAGAGAGACCCCCCACACCCTGCCCCCCAGCTCCCCCTCAACCCCTCCCCCCAGCTCCCCTCGCCCCCCAGCTCCCCCTCAACCCCTCCCCCCCAGCTCCCCTCGCCCCCGAGCTCCCCCACAATCCCTCCCCCCAAAACCCCTGTCCGTCCCCCGCACCCCCCACCCTCCTAGCACCTGCCCCCTCCCCGCCCCCAGCCCCGCCCGCGGGCAGCGGGGCTCGGCCAGACCCGACTCGGCTCAGTCCCGGACGGACGCGATGGGACCCGCAGCCCCGCTGCTCGCCTGGCTCCTGGCGCTGGGGGCGGCGCGCCTCGGTGGGTTCCCCCGGTCCCCGACCCGGCCCCCCACAGCCCCCCAACTCCCCCTGCAGCTCCAGAACCCCCAACCCAGCCCCCCACAGCCGCACAACTCCCCTCGCCTGGCCCCCTAACCCAGCCCCCCAGCTCCCTGACAACCCGGCCCCCCCCACAGCCCCCCACCTGGCCCCCGGCTCCCCCACAACCCGGCCCCCCACAACCCCCCAACCCTTCCCAACTCCCCCCCCTCAGCCCCCAACCCAGCCCCCCACAGCCGCACAACTCCCCTCGCCTGGCCCCCTAACCCAGCCCCCCAGCTCCCTGACAACCCGGCCCCCCCACAGCCCCCCCACCTGGCCCCCGGCTCCCCCACAACCCGGCCCCCCACAACCCCCCAACCCTTCCCAACTCCCCCCCCTCAGCCCCCAACCCAGCCCCCCACAGCCCCACAACTCCCTCCATCCGGCCCCCTAACCCAGCCCCCTGGCTCCCCCCAACCCGCCCCCCCCCACAGCCCCTCAACTCCCCCGGCCGGCCCCACAACCTGGCCCCCAACTCAGCCCCCCAGCCAGACTCCTTAGCGCAGCCAGCCCCACGCATGGGGCCCCCCCACCCTGCGCCCCCCAGTTAGCGCCCCCCCGGCCCCCCAACCCAGCCAGCCCTCGCCCGCCCCTCCCAGCTCAGGGGCCCCAACCTGGCTAGAAACCCCCATAACCCCCCTGCCAGCTAGTCCCCCCCCCCGGGGCTCGGGCAGAAAGGGGGGATAATTGGGGTGGGTCCTACACATATTGTCCCTGCCCGGCAGGCGGGTTTTTATGGGTTCCACACAAATGGCCGGGGGCCCCCTGGCGGGATTGGGGGGGTAATCGGGGGGTCCCGGTGCCGTGGGGGGGTATGTGGGGGGGGTCCCTGGCCTCGGCCTGATGCTCTGGCTCCCCCCAGGTGCAGCTGCCAGCGATGCCCCAAGCTGCGACCCCCAGGCGGCGCCGATCGTGGGGGGCTCGGCCCGGCTGCAGCGCCAGGGGCAGATGCTGGTGTACCAGTGCCCCGAGGGGCAGTTCCCGTACCCCCGGCCCGTCCGGGAGTGCCGCTCCAACGGCCGCTGGAGCCCCCTGAACCCCCCCGGCGGCCGCCCCCTCGACAAGGCCGAGTGCAGAGGTGCGGGGCCGGGGGGCCGGGGTGCTGGGGGGTGTCTGGGGGCCGGGGGTGAGAGTTCGGGAGGCTGGGGGCCATGCGGGGTGTCTGGGAGCTGGGGAGGGTCTGGGAGCCGAGGGGGTGCCAGGGGAAGGCTGGGGGTTCTGGAGGGGTGTCTGGGGGCCGGGGAGGGTCTGGGGGCCATGTGAGGTGTCTGGGGGTCAGTGGGAGGCGGGGGGCCGTGGGGGGTGTCTGGGGGCTGGGGGGTGTACGGGTGCTGGGGGGAGGCGGGGGGCCATGGGGGGTGTCCAGTTGCCGGGGGGAGGTGGGGGGCTGGGGGGGTGTCTGGGTGCCGGGGGGAGGTGGGGGGCCGGGGGGGTGTCTGGGTGCTGGGGAGGAAGGCAGGGGGCTGTGGGGGATGTCTGGGTGCCAGGGGGTGTCAGGGGGAAGCGGGGGGCCATGGGGGGCACCCGGGACAGACCGTCCCCCTGTCCCCACAGCCATCCAGTGCCCGGGCCCGCTGGAGTTCGACAACGGGCACTTCCACCCCCGCCAGCCGCGCTACAACATCAGCCAGACGCTGACCTTCGAGTGCTTCGAGGGGTACACGCTGCGCGGCCCCCCACAACCGCACCTGCCTGCCCAACGGGAAGTGGAGCCGGGGGACGGCCATCTGCGACGACGGAGGTGAGGGGGAGCCACACGCCCGGACACGCCCGACACGCCCTGACACGGGATAACATGCCCCGACACGGCCCCAACATGGGCTAACACAAGCTAGCACACCCCAATGGAGGCTGACACGCCCAGACATGGCCCTGACATGGGATGACAAGCCCCGACACAGCCCCAACACACGCTGACATGCCCTGACATGCTCCCAACATGGGCTAACACACGCTGACACGGCTCCAACACAGGCTGACATGTCCAGACACACCCCGACATGGGCTAACACCCAGACACGCCCCAACCCAGGCTAACACGCCCTGACATGGGCTGACATGCTCTGACATGGGCTAACATGTCCCAGCACAGGCCAACACGCCCCGGCACAGGCCGACACGGGCTGACACACCCTCTCCCCGCAGAGGGCCAGTGCCCGGACCCCGGCGTCCCCATCGGGGCGACGAAGGACGGGCAGCACTACCGGGTGGAGGACCGGGTCCGGTACCGGTGCGGCCGGGGGCTCGTCATGTTCGGGTCCAAAGAACGGACCTGCCAGGAGTCCGGCGCCTGGAGCGGGACCGAACCGGAGTGTCGAGGTGATGAGATGGGGGAGAGGGGGCGCGGTGCGAGGGGATTGGAGGGCGGCGTGGGGGAATGGGGGAGGGGGTGGCACGGGGAGATCAGGGGGGCGGCGTGGGGATCAGGGGAGGGGCGGCGCGGGGGGATTGGGGGGCGGCGTGGGGGGAATTGGGGGAGGGGGTGGCGCGGGGGGGAGTGATCCCCAGTTTCTCAGCCCCCCTATCTCTTCCTGCCCCCCCAGACCCGTCCACCTACGACACCCCCCAGGAAGTGTCCTCCGCGTTCATCGCCTCCCTCTCGGAGACGGTGGAGGTGGCTGATCCGAACCGGACCACCTGTGAGTCGTGTGGGGGGGGGGGCTCAGCTGGGGGAGGATCACATTGGGGGGGCTCGGCCCAGTGGGGTTGCAGGGGGTCTGGCAGAGAATCGCAGTTGGGGGGGCGCTGGCTGGGGGGGCTGGGGGAGGATCGCAGTTGGGGGGGGAAGGCAGCCTGCTGGAGTTGGGGGATCACAGGCTGGGGGGGGCAGGAACAGGGAGTTTGTAGTGGGGGGCATTAGGGGGGCCGTGGCTGGGAGGCCTGGTTGCTGGGAGGGGGGTCTGCCAGGGGCATGTGTGGGGGGGGTGGGAGGGTCCTGTCTGTGTGTTAGGGGAGGGGGGTTGCAGCGAGGGGCCCTGCCAGAGGGTTTGGATGCAGCGGGAGGGCTCTGCCAGGGAAGGGGGGGGTCCGGCCGCCCGCTGACCCCCCCGCCTGCCCCCAGCGGAGAACGTGAAGCGGAGGATCCGGATCGAGGCCGGCGGGTCCATGAACATTTACCTTGTGATCGACGCCTCGGACAGCGTGGGGGAGGGGAACTTCTCCCGCGCCCGCGACGTCCTGGTCCAGCTTATCGAGAAGGTGGGGACCCCCCCAAACCCCGGCGACCCCCAGCATCCCCTAGCACCCAGCTGGCCCCATGGGAACCCCCCACCCCCGCCCCCCCCAAAAACCCAGCTCCTCGGACACCCCCCAACCTTCACCAGCCACCCAAAGCCCCCAACCCCCCTCCCCGTATCCCCAAAGCCAGCACCCCTGGGGCCTTCCAGCCCCCCCAAACCCCTGGTATCCCCTCACCCTCCCTGGGCACCCCCCTCAGGACCTCACAATCCCCAGCCCCCCAGGAGCCCCACAAGTCCTGGGGTTTGGGGGCCCCCAACTGCCCCTGCACCCAGCTCCCCACACCCCCAGGTATCCCCCCAGTCTGTGCACCCCCCGAAACCGGACCCTGCCCCCAACTCCCGGGTGCCCCATAACTGAGCCCCTCACCCGGGGGAGCCGAGACACCTGCCCCATGCCCAGTGGGTGCCCCCGGCCCCCCCCGCGCTGATGCTCACCCCCCCCCACAGATCTCCAGCTACGGGGTCTTTCCCCGCTACGGGGTCCTGACCTTCGCCACTGACCCCAAAATCGTGGTGAAAACCGTGGAGCCCGAGAGCAGCGACGCCGACTGGGTCAGCACCAAGCTGGGGGAGCTGAAATACGACAGTGAGTCCAGCGGGGGGCTGGGGGGTGCGGGGGGCTGCAGGGGGCTGCAGGGGGCGGGGCTCTGTGGTGGGCTGCAGGGGGGGCTCTGCAGGGGGGCTGCCGTGGGGGGCAGGGGCTGTGGGGGGCTGCGGGGGGTCGCGGTGGGGGACCCGGCCGTCCTGACCCCCCCGTACCCCCCCAGGCCACGCACTGCGCAGCGGCACCAACACCCGGGCCGCGCTCCAGGCCGTGCTCAACATGATCATCCAGCAGGAGCAGGACGAGATTCGCAAGGGCCACAAAGTGGCGCCGGTCGCCAACTCCACCCGCCACGTGCTGGTCCTCATGACTGACGGTGAGACACCCTGTACCCCCAAACCGCTGTACCCCCAAACCGCTGTACCCCCAAACCCTGTACCCCTCCCTCTGTACCCCCAAACCCAACTCCACCCGCCACGTGCTGGTCCTCATGACTGACGGTGAGACCCCCAAACTCCCCTGTACCCCCAAATCCCCTGTACCCCAAAACCCCTGTACCCCCCAACCCCACTCCACCCACCACGTGCTGGTCCTCATGACCAACTGTGAGACCCCCGAACCCCCTGTACCCCCAAACCCCCTGTACCCCCCAACCCCACTCCACCCACCACGTGCTGGTCCTCATGACCGACAGAGATCCCCTGTACCTCCAAACCCCCCTGTACCCCCAAACCCCAACTCCACCCGCCCCGTGCTGGTCCTCATGACCGATGGTGAGACCCCCTGTACCTCCAAACCCCCCTGTACCCCCAAACCCCAACTCCACCCGCCCCGTGCTGGTCCTCATGTCTGATGGTGAGACCCTAGTGAGGAGGGCTTTAAACTAGGTGCAACGGGGACAGGTGAGCAAAGCCCGCAGGTAAGTGGGGAACATGGAGACCTGGGAGATGGGTCGGAAACGAGAGGGAGTGTGGGCTATATTGGCAGAGAGAAAGGAGGGTCAGGACAAAACTGGGAGGAAAGATCAAACCAGTATCTTAGATGCCTATATACAAATGCGAGAAGTATGGGTAATAAGCAGGAAGAACTGGAAGTGCTAATAAATAAATACAACTATGACATTGTTGGCATCACTGAAACTTGGTGGGATAATACACATGATTGGAATGTTGGTGTGGATGGATACAGCTTGCTCAGGAAGGATAGACAGGGGAAAAAGGGAGGAGGTGTTGCCTTGTATATTAAAGATGTACACACTTGGACTGAGGTAGAGATGGACATAGGAGATGGAAGTGTTGAGAGTCTCTGGGTTAGGCTAAAAGGGGTAAAAAACAAGGGTGATGTCATGCTAGGAGTCTACTACAGGCCACCTAACCAGGTGGAAGAGGTGGATGAGGCTTTTTTTAAACAACTAACAAAATCATCCAAAGCCCAAGATTTGGTGGTGATGGGGGACTTCAACTATCTGGATATATGTTGGGAAAATAACACAGCGGGGCACAGACTAGCCAACAAGTTCTTGGACTGCATTGCAGACAACTTTTTATTTCAGAAGGTTGAAAAAGCTACTAGGGGGGAAGCTGTTCTAGACTTGATTTTAACAAATAGGGAGGAACTCGTTGAGAATTTGAAAGTAGAAGGCAGCTTGGGTGAAAGTGATCATGAAATCATAGAGTTTGCAATTCTAAGGAAGGGTAGAAGGGAGAACAGCAAAATAGAGACAATGGATTTCAGGAAAGCGGATTTTGGTAAGCTCAGAGAGCTGATAGGTAAGGTCCCATGGGAATCAAGACTGAGGGGAAAAACAACTGAGGAGAGTTGGCAGTTTTTCAAAGGGACACTATTAAGGGCCCAAAAGCAAGCTATTCCGCTGGTTAGGAAAGATAGAAAATGTGGCAAAAGACCACCTTGGCTTAACCACGAGATCTTGCATGATCTAAAAAATAAAAAGGAGTCATATAAAAAATGGAAACTAGGACGGATTACAAAGGATGAATATAGGCAAACAACACAGGAATGCAGGGGCAAGATTAGAAAGGCAAAGGCACAAAATGAGCTCAAACTAGCTACAGGAATAAAGGGAAACAAGAAGACTTTTTATCAATACAAGAGGAAGCAAGAGGAAGACCAAAGACAGGGTAGGCCCACTGCTCAGTGAAGAGGGAGAAACAGTAACAGGAAACTAGGAAATGGCAGAGATGCTTAATGACTTCTTTGTTTCGGTCTTCACCGAGAAGTCTGAAGGAATGACTAACATAGTGAATGCTAATGGGAAGGGGGTAGGTTTAGCAGACAAAATAAAAAAAGAACAAGTTAAAAATCACTTAGAAAAGTTAGATGCCTGCAAGTCACCAGGGCCTGATGAAATGCATCCTAGAATACTCAAGGAGCTAATAGAGGAGGTATCTGAGCCTCTAGCTATTATCTTTGGAAAGTCATGGGAGACGGGAGAGATTCCAGAAGACTGGAAAAGGGCAAATATAGTGCCCATCTATAAAAAGGGAAATAAAAACAACCCAGGAAACTACAGACCAGTTAGTTTAACTTCTGTGCCAGGGAAGATAATGGAGCAAGTAATTAAGGAAATCATCTGCAAACACTTGGAAGGTGGTAAGGTGATAGGGAACAGCCAGCATGGATTTGTGAAGAACAAATCATGTCAAACCAATCTGATAGCTTTCTTTGATAGGATAACGAGCCTTGTGGATAAGGGTGAAGCGGTGGATGTGGTATACCTAGACTTTAGTAAGGCATTTGATACGGTCTCGCATGATATTCTTATCGATAAACTAGGCAAATACAATTTAGATGGGGCTACTATAAGGTGGGTGCATAACTGGCTGGATAACCGTACTCAGAGAGTTGTTATTAATGGTTCCCAATCCTGCTGGAAAGGCGTAACGAGTGGGGTACCACAGGGGTCTGTTTTGGGACCGGCTCTGTTCAATATCTTCATCAACGACTTAGATATTGGCATAGAAAGTACGCTTATTAAGTTTGCGGATGATACCAAACTGGGAGGGATTGCAACTGCTTTGGAGGACAGGGTCATAATTCAAAATGATCTGGACAAATTGGAGAAATGGTCTGAGTTAAACAGGATGAAGTTTAACAAAGACAAATGCAAAGTGCTCCACTTAGGAAGGAACAATCAGTTTCACACATACAGAATGGGAAGAGACTGTCTAGGAAGGAGTACGGCAGAAAGGGATCTAGGGGTTATAGTGGACCACAAGCTAAATATGAGTCAACAGTGTGATGCTGTTGCAAAAAAAGCAAACGTGATTCTGGGATGTATTAACAGGTGTGTTGTGAGCAAGACACGAGAAGTCATTCTTCCGCTCTACTCTGCTCTGGTTAGGCCTCAGCTGGAGTATTGTGTCCAGTTCTGGGCACCGCATTTCAAGAAAGATGTGGAGAAATTGGAGAGGGTCCAGAGAAGAGCATCAAGAATGATTAAAGGTCTTGAGAACATGACCTATGAAGGAAGGCTGAAAGAACTGGGTTTGTTTAGTTTGGAAAAGAGAAGACTGAGAGGGGACATGATAGCAGTTTTCAGGTATCTAAAAGGGTGTCATAAGGAGGAGGGAGAAAACTTGTTCACCTTAGCCTCTGAGGATAGAACAAGAAGCAATGGGCTTAAACTGCAGCAAGGGAGGTCTAGGTTGGACATTAGGAAAAAGTTCCTAACTGTCAGGGTGGTTAAACACTGGAATAAATTGCCTAGGGGGGTTGTGGAATCTCCATCTCTGGAGATATTTAAGAGTAGGTTAGATAAATGTCTATCAGGGATGGTCTAGACAGTATTTGGTCCTGCCATGCGGGCAGGGGACTGGACTCGATGACCTCTCGAGGTCCCTTCCAGTCCTAGAATCTATGAATCTATGAAACCCCCAGAATCCCCCTGTACCCCCAAACCCCAACTCCACCTGCCACGTGCTGGTCCTCATGACAGACGGTGAGACCCCCTGAATCCCCCTGTACCCCCAAACCCTCACACCCCCAGTACCCCTGAACCCCAACTCCACCCACCACATGCTGGTCCTCATGACCAACTGTGAGACCCCTGAACCCCCTGTACCCCCAAACACCTCTGTACCCCAATCCCCAAACCCCCTGTACCCCCAAACTCCAACTCCACCCGCAATGTGCTGGTCCTCATGACTGACTGTGAGACCCCCAAACTCCCTGTACCCCCAAACCCCTCTGGCCCCCTGAACCCCCCAGAGCCCCTGTACCGCTGAACACCTCTATAGTCCCCTGTGCCCTTCCCAGCCCCACTGAAATCCCAACCCCTCCCACATCCCCCCCGAACTCCTTCACTCCAGGCAGCACCTCAGCCACCCACAGTGCCCAACCCCCATCCTCTGAGTCCCCTCCCCCGTCTGCATCCCCAGCCCCCCTCACTCTCCCCTCCCCCCAGGGAACACCAACATGGGGGGCTCCCCGGTGCCGGTGGTGGGACAGATCCGGGAGCTGCTGAGCATTGGCCGGGACGTCCGCAACCCCCGCGAGGATTACCTGGGTGAGGAGGGCCGGGGCCTGGGGAGTGGGGCAGATCGTGGGGGGCCATGGGGGAGGTGTGTGGGGGTTGGTCGTGGAGTTGGCAGGGGGGTCCATGGGGGTCTCTGGGGTGGGGGGCCATGGGATGGGCGGGGGGTCCATGGGGGGGTCTCTGGGGTGGGGGGGCCGTGGGGTTGGCGGGGATCCATGGGGGGCTGTGGGGGAGAGGGCCGTGGGGGTTGGGGCCATGGGGTCGGGAAGGTGTGGGGGGGAGGGCCGTGGGGTTGGCAGGCGGCTGCACGGGGGAGGTCCCCCGGCCCGGCTCATGTCCCCCCCCCCAGATATCTACGTGTTCGGGATCGGGGCCATGGTGAACTCGGAGAACATCGCGGAGCTCGCCTCCAAGAAGAGCGGCGAGAAACACGTTTTCCACATGCAGGACATCAAGGACCTGCAGAAGGCATTCCACGAGATGATCGGTATCCCGGGAACCCTGGCGTCCGGCTCCCCGTTCCCTGGGAACCCCGGCGTCCGGCTCCCTGCCCCCACTGCTCCAGGAACCCTGGCGTCCGGCTCCCCGTTCCCTGGGAACCCCGGCGTCCGGCTCCCCGCCCCCACTGCTCCAGGAACCCCGGCGTCCGGCTCCCCACCTCCCTGGGAACCCTGGCGTCCGGCTCCCCACCCCCACCACCCCAGGAAGCCTGGTGTCCGGCTCCCCACCTCTCTGGGAACCCCGCCCCCCCTCCTGGGAACCTGGCGTCCAGCTCCCCACCCCCCACCTCCCCAGGAACCAGGGCCGGCTCCAGGCACCAGCCCACCAAGCTTGTGCTTGGGGCGGCACCTGGAGGGGGGCGGCGCGGCGCTCCGGCCGCCGGGGAGAGCAGAGACCCGGCCGGGCACTCCGCCCTCCTCCCAGGGCTCCGGCCGCCCTCCCCCCCTGGCGCCCTCCCCCCGGCTGCCGGGGAGAGCGGAGCCCCGGCTGGGGCTCGCCGCCCTCCCCGCGGGGCTCCGGCCGCCCTCCCCCCCCCCGCGCCCTCCCCTGCCGCGCTGGGGGGCGGGGGCGGCTGGAGGCTTTTTTGCCTGGGGCGGCAAAAAAGCCAGAGCCGGCCCTGCCAGGAACCACAGCGTCCGGCTCCCCACCCCCACGGGAACCCCGGCGCCCGGCTCCCCCCTCCCTGGGAACCCTGTTGTCCGGCTCCCCAACCCCCACCTCCCCGGGAACCCCGGCTCCCCACCCCCACAGGCATCGGGCTCTCCTCCCCAGCTCTAACCACCAGCCCCCACTCCCCTCCCCGAGCTGGGAGAGAACCCAGGCGTCCTGACACCGTCTCCCCCCAGATGAGAGCGAGACGCTGAGCATGTGCGGCCTGGGCTGGGCACACGAGGAGGCCGACGACCACCAGAGAAACCCCTGGCACGTTAGCATCAAAATCGCCGTGAGTGGGGCTGGGGCACAGGAAGGCTGGGAGCAGAGGGGGGCACACGGGGGAGCTGGGGGTGGGGCACAGGGGGGCTGGGGCTGTGGGGTGCACGGGGGCTGGAGGGAGTGTGGGGCGCAGGGGGAGCTGGGGGTGGGGTGCAGGGGGCTGGAAGTGGGAGGGGGTACAGAGCGCAGGGGGTGCAGGCCACAGGGGGCTGGGAGGGGAGGGGGCTCGGGGTGTGGGGTGCAGGGGGCTGGCTGGGAGAGGGTGCAGGTGGGTGGGGACACATGGGGGAGCTGGGTGTGGGGCGCAGGAGAGCTGGGAGGGGAGGCGGGGCACGGGGGTGTGGGGAAGAAGGAGCTGGAGGCGACGGGGGTGGGCTGGGAAGGGCACAGGGGAGGGAAGCTGGGGGTTTATGGGGGGCCAGGGGGAGCCCCCCTCTCATGCTGGGGTCTCGGAGCCACGCGGCACCTGCTACACGTTTGCTGGAGACAGGCGCTGGGTCCCCCCCCCCAGCGCCCCCCAAGCATGGGACCCCACCCTCGGCCTTTCCTGCCCCGGGCCGGTCTCCCCACACGCCCCCCCCAGCGCCCCCCACGAACGGGACCCCGGCCTCAGCCCCTCCTGCCCCAGGCCAGTCTCCCCACACGCCCCCCCTCTCCGCAGCGCCCCGGGAAAGGGCTGGAGTCCTGCAAGGGGGCCCTGATCTCCGAGTACTTCGTGCTCACGGCCGCCCACTGCTTCGACATCGACGACCAGGCCCACTGGATCACCGTGGACGTGGGTGAGCCGGACGCCGGGGTTCTCTGCCTGGCCCGGGAGGGGAGGGGAGCCCGGACTCCTGGGTTCTCTGCCCGGCTCTGGAAGGGGAGTGGGGGCTGGTGGGTTAGAGCAGGGGGGCTGGGTGCCCGGACTCCTGGGTTCTCTCCCCAGCTCTGGGAGGGGAGTGGGGGCTGGTGGGTTAGAGCAGGGGGGGCTGGGAGCCAGGACTCCTGGGTTCTCTGGCGGCTCTTGGAGGGGAGGGTGGTTGTGCAAGCAGGGGCTGGAGCCGGATGCCTGGGTTCTCCCCAGGGAAGTCGAGCTCGGCGAGCAGGGTGGAGAACCTCTGGAGTCACCCCCAGTACAACATCGGGAAGCTTCGGGGCGCCGGGATCCCCGAGTTCTACGACTACGACGTGGCTCTGCTGAAACTCAAGGACAAGATCAAGTTCTCCTTCAATGCCCGGTGAGTGGGGGTCCCGGGGTCCCTCCCCCGCCTGCCCCCCAGCCCCCCACTGACCCTCTGCTGCCCCCCACAGGCCCATCTGCCTGCCCTGCACTGAGGGGACCACCCGCGCCCTGCGCAAGCCCCACCCGGAGACCACCTGCAACGACCACAGTAAGAGCCCCTGCCCCCTACTCCCGACCCACGGCCCCCCCCAGCTCCACTGGTGCCCCTCACTCCCGACCCGCGGCCCCCTGCCCCCCCAGCTTTGCCGGTGCCTCCCGCTCCTGACCCACAGCCCCCCAGCTCCGCCGGTGCCTCCCGCTCCCAACCCACAGCCCCCTGCCAGTGCCCCCCACTCCCAACCCACGGCCCCCTGCCCCCTAGCTCCGCCGGTGCGCCCCACCCACGGCCCCCCTACCCCCCAGCTCCACCAGTGCCCCGCGCTTCCGCCCCACGGCCCCCTGCCCCCTAGCTCTGCCGGTGCGCCCCACCCACGGCCCCCCTCCCCCCCAGCTCCGCCAGTGCCCCCCGCTTCCGCCCCACAACCCCCTGCCCCCCCAGCTCCGCCGGTGCGCCCCACTCCTGGCCCGCAGCCCCCCCTGCCCCCCAAATGCCCCTCACTCCCTACCCACAGCCCCCTGCCCCCACCAGCTCTACTGGTGCCCCTCACTCCCGCCCCACAGCGCCCCGCTCCGCCGGTGCCCCTCACTCCCGCCCCACAGCCCTGAGTCTCTGGCTCCCCAGAGCGTCTGCTGCTGACGGTGGGCGAGGTCCCGGCCCTCTTCGTGCACGAGGAGAAGAAGAAGCTGGAGCGGAAACACGTGAACATCAAGAACGGGGTCAAGGTGAGGGACCCCGGCGTCCGGGGTGGGTGGGAGCCGGCGCCCCCTAGAGGGGACATTCCCTGCCCCCCTGAGCCAGGCAGGCCGGGGGAGCCGTGGGGCCGGCTCAGTGGGGTTCCCTGGGCTGTGCCGTGCCTGAGGGGGTGGCTCTGCTGGGGGCGACCCTGGGGGTGGTCTGGGGGCAGCGGGAGCCCCTGGGTGGGGATCGGGGGGTGTGTGTGGTGCTGAGCCTCCCTCTGCCCCCAGAAATCAGCCTGCGAGGCCGACGCGAAGAAGGCCCCGATTTACGTCAACGTGACGGACGTGAGGCAGGTGGTGACACCCCGATTCCTCTGCACCGGGGGGATCGACCCCGTCGTGGACCCCAACACCTGCAAGGGTGAGCGCTGCCCCCCCGGGTTCCCACAGCCCCCCCAGGTCCCCGAATCTCCCCCAGCCCCCCCCCCCCGCTGGGATCCCCCTGGGGCCCCCAGATCCTCACAGCCCCCCAGGTTCCCGCAGCCCTTGGCCCCTGAATCTCCCCCAGCCGTCCCCCGGGCAGGATCCCCCCAGGATCAACTGTTACCCCCCCAGCCAGCAGCAGGGATCCCCCAGCTTCCCCCACGACCTCCCTGCTCCCCACTGGAACTGCCCCCCGCCAGCTCCCTCTAACCTTCTTCTTCCTCCCCCAGGCGACTCCGGGGGCCCCCTCATCATCCCCAAGGGCAAACGCTACATCCAGGTGAGTGCTGCCCACCCCGTACCTGCCCTGGGGCCTGATGGGAGCCGGCGCCCCCTAGAGGGGACAGGCCCCCCCTTCTCCGTCCTTGCCTTCTGCCAGTTGGGGGAGCTGGCCCCTGCGTTCTGGCCGCCCCTGACCCCCCTTTCTCCCCCAGGTGGGCGTGATCAGCTGGGGCGTGTTCGACGTCTGCAAGCCGCCCAAGCGCAAGGCACCGGCCCACGCCCGCGACTTCCACCTCAACCTCTTCACCGTGCTGCCCTGGCTGCGGGAGAAGCTGGCCGAGGAGGGGCTGGGCTTCATCTGAGGGGGGCCGGGGGGACCCCAACCTGCCCCCAGGCCCCCCCGCACAGGAGTCCCCCCCACCGCCCTGTAAATAAAGGTTCGCTTCCCAGCCCTGCTGCATGGTGCGGCTGTGAGGCTCGTGAAAACAGAGAACTCGTCTCATGACTGGCGGGGGGCAGCAGGGGGCTCTCCCCGGGCAGTCAGAGCTCCCCAGGGCAGCGCTAGGGGCTGTGCTGCAGGGAGCGGGGCGGGGGGCAGTAGGGGGCTCTGCCCGGGCAGTCAGGGCTCCCCATGGCCCCAGGGCGGCGCTAGGGGCTGTGCTGCAGGGGGTGGGGCGGGGGCAGTAGGGAGCCAGGCAGGGAGAGCTAGGGGGCAGCGCTAGGGGGTGATGCTAGGGGGCGGGGCAGGGGGCAGGGCGGGTGGCAGCAGGGAGACAGGCAGGGAGAGCTAGGGGGCAGCGCTAGGGGGTGGGGCAGGGGGCGGGGCAGCAGGGAGCTGGGCGGGGGGCAGGCAGACTCAGGTGGGTGCAGTTTCAGTGGGTTTATTAAGGTGCTAACGAAACCCCCCCCCCCCCCCCCCCGCGGGCTCAGAACAGGTCCTCGTTGTAGACCACCTGCGAGCGCCTGTCCCGGTGGGAGCCCTTCGCGCTGTTCTTCACGGCTGGGGGAGGGATGAGGGGGGGATTAGTGTCGGCTGGAGAGACAGGCCCCCCCCCTGCCCCCACCGGGATAGAACCCAGGCATCCTAGCTCCCCCCCACTAGCCCCCACTCCCCTCCCAGAGCCAGGAGAGAACCCAGGAGTCCTGGCTCCCAGCCCCCCTGCTCTAACCCACCAGCCCCCACTCCCCTCCCAGAGCCGGGAGAGAACCCAGGAGTCCTGGCTCCCAGCCCCCCCTGCTCTAACCCACCAGCCCCCACTCCCCTCCCAGAGCCGGGAGAGAACCCAGGAGTCCTGGCTCCCAGCCCCCCCTGCTCTAACCACTAGGCCCCACTCCCCTCCCAGAGCCAGGAGAGAACCCAGGAGTCCTGGCTCCCAGCCCCCCCTGCTCTAACCTAACACACCCTCCTCCCCCACCCCGAGCCAGGAGAGAACCCAGGCGTCCGGGCAGCCTGCCCCTCACCCAGCGATCCCCAGACGGATTTCCCGGTGGCCGCGTCCAGCATGGGCTGTTTGCGGGCGATGCTGACTTTCAGCTGCACATCCTCTACCACGGCACCGTTGAGCTGTGGGGAGAAGGGGACACGGCTCTGACCCCAGCCCCTCTGTGCCCCGGCCGAACTCACAGCACCGGGCGAGGGGTCCCCGGGTAACCGCCCCCCCGCCCCACCCCAGAGCCAGCCGCACCCCAGCACCGGGCGAGGGGTCCCCGGGTAACCAGCCCCCTGCCCCACCCCAGAGCCAGCCGCACCCCAGCACCGGGCAACGGGTCCCCGGGTAACCAGCCCCCCGCCCCGCCCCAGAGCCAGCCGCACCCCAGCACCGGGCGAGAGGTCCCCGGGTAACCAGCCCCCCACCCCAGAGCCAGCCGCACCCCAGCGCTGGGCGAGGGGTCCCTGGATAACTAGCCCCCAGCCCCGGCCCAGAGCCAGCTGCGTTTCCAGGCCGGGGAGCCGTACCTCAGCGATGGCCTGATCCGCTGACTCCATCTTCTCATACGTGACGAAGGCGCAGCTGGGGGGCAAGATGTGAAAGGGGAGTCACTGCCCCCCACCCCCTTCCTCAGCCCCGCCCCCTTTAACTCCTCCCCATTATTTCCAGCCCCGCCCATCCCTCCTTTAGCCCCTCTGTGACTTAGCCACATCCTAGCCCCTCCCCTAATTCCTCCCAGTCCCACCCACCTGACCTAGCCACGCCCACCTCCCAACAGAGGCCCCTCTGCTTTAGCCCCACCCCTGGCCCCGGCCTCACTTGCGAGGGTTGTCCATGGAGAGGTCGATGATGGTGCCGAAGGGGGAGAAGGCTCCGCGCAGCAGGCTCTGGGTCATGTCGGTGCCGTACACGTAAACCGTGTTCCCCTTGCGCGGGGCGCGCCGGTCCGGGAACGAGTCCGACCCTGCGGAAGACGGGGTCAGAGCCGCCGGGGAGAACAGAACCCAGGAGTCCGGGCTCCCAGCCCCCCCGCTCCAACCACCAGACCCCACTCCCCTCCCAGAGCCGGGGAGAGAACCCAGGAGTCCTGGCTCCCAGTCCCACCCCTGCTCTAACCCACCAGCCCCCACTCCCCTCCCAGAGCCGGGGAGAGAACCCTGGTGCCCAGCCCCCGCTGTGGCGTACGGCGGAAGCTGCCATCCCGTTCACGGTCACGGTCCCTCTCGCGGTCCCTCTCCCGGCTCCGCTCCCGGCTGCGCTCCCGGTCGTAGTCCCATTCGAAGGTGCGCAGCCCCTCGCCGCGCTCCGGCTCCTTCTCGGGGTCCCGCTCATCCTCCGGCTCCTTCTCGGGGTCCCGCAGGCGCTCGCTGGAGCTCACAAAGCTGCGGCGGGGCGGGATCGCACGCTGGGGTTACGGCAGAGTCGCTGGGGAGCTGCCCCGGCCAGGCCAATACGGCGGGGGGGCGCATGGGGCGGTCACGCGGCAGCGCTCAGGACCCCGGCGCGGTTACGGGAGGGGAGTTTGGGGCAGTTACGGGGGGGCGCATGGGGGCCCGGGGCGGTTACGGGAGGGGCACTCGGGGGCCCGGGCCGGTTACAGGAGGGGAGTTTAGGGCAGTTACAGAGCGGTGCGAGGGGCAGTTACGGGAGGGGGGTGTGACGAACTGGGATTGTTCTTACTGTGGTCTTTGAATGCTGAGTGGGGAGTGTTGGCTGGGAAGGCAGGGGAGGTTGGCTAGGACGGTCTGCATTGGGGGATGGGAGACTTGCCTTGAGGGAAGATACCTGAGCATGTAACATGAGAACCCAGGAAGGGGTTAGAGGCCAGGTGACACCTTTGCCCGGGAAACTGAACAAAGGGGAGAGAGTTTCAGGAGCTGGCTGGTGAAATGGCTGGGAGGCAGACGGGGCTCTGACCTCCCAAGTGGGCTGTGGGGCCCCGGGACCCCAAGATGCACCTAATTGGCGGGGTCCTGTTGTCTGTGCCTGCAAGACCTGTCTTGGACTGTGTTCCTGTCGTCTAAATAAACCTTCTGCTTTACTGGCTGGCTGAGAGTCATGGTGAATCGCAGGAAGCCGGGGGTGCGGGGCCTTGTGTCCCCCCACTCTCTGTGACACCCTCCTACCCCCTACTGCACCCCGTGGACAGCGCTTCCTGCAGTAAGTGACTGGGGAGCAGTAAAACGAAGGGGGATCGACGGGGACCACGTGGGCTGAAGAGACAGAGAGAGACGGTTCAGGGGGCGATTAACCCCTTGGAGTGTGTGACCAGCGAGAAGGACTTTTGCAGTAACAGGGTCCCCCGGGGGATCGCAGCGAGCGGTCTCGGGGGGGAGGAGTCTGCAGCTCGACCCTGGCAGAGAGGTGGTGACCTGAAGAAGGGCTGGCACACTAGGGGTCCCCCTGGAACGGTGGAAAGCGGAGAGCGCAGGCCGGCGAGTGGCCAGCAGGAGGATGTATGCTGATGTGTGCCCTGGGACGCACCTAATTGGGGGGGGGGTGTCCTGTTGTCTGTGCTTGCAAGACCTGTCTTGGACTGTGTTCCTGTCGTCTAAATAAACCTTCTGCTTTACTGGCTGGCTGAGAGTCATGGTGAATCGCAGGAAGCCGGGGGTGCAGGGCCCTGTGTCCCCCCACACTCCGTGACAGGGAGTTGAGGGCAGTTACAGAGGGGTGCGAGGGGCGGTTACGGGAGGGGAGTTTGGGGCAGTTACGGGGGGGGCGCATGGCTGCGAGGGGCGGTTATGGGAGGGGAGTTTAGGGCAGTTACAGAGGGGTGCGAGGGGCGGTTACGGGAGGGGAGTTTGGGGCAGTTATGGGGGGGGCGCATGGCTGCGAGGGGCGGTTATG
This sequence comes from Actinemys pallida, assembly GCA_023634205.1. NCBI lineage: Eukaryota > Metazoa > Chordata > Testudines > Emydidae > Actinemys > Actinemys pallida. The sequence continues at coordinate 163,992 of JALMGD010000037.1, read as the reverse complement.
GGAGGGGAGTTTAGGGCAGTTACAGAGGGGTGCGAGGGGCAGTTACGGGAGGGGAGTTTGGGGCAGTTACTGGGGGGGCACATGGCTGCGAGGGGCGGTTATGGGAGGGGAGTTTAGGGCAGTTACAGAGGGGGCCTGGGGTGGTTACAGGAGGAGCGTGCAGGGCAGTTACGGGAGGGGTGTTTGGGGCAGTTACAGAGGGGTGCGAGGGGCGGTTACGGGAGGGGAGTTTGGGGCAGTTACGGGGGGGCACATGGCTGCGAGGGGCGGTTACGGGAGGGGAGTTTAGGGCAGTTACAGAGGGGTGCGAGGGGCAGTTACGGGAGGGGAGTTTAGGGCAGTTACAGAGGGGGCCTGGGGTGGTTACAGGAGGAGCGTGCAGGGCAGTTACGGGAGGGGTGTTTGGGGCAGTTACAGAGGGGTGCGAGGGGCGGTTACGGGAGGGTCTCATGTTCACTCACCTCTCATAGAGGGATTTCCGCTGGGGGCGCCGGGACTGGAGCAAACAGAAGAGATCGTCATCCCCTCTGAGCGCAGCCCACCTCACGGGCTGGGAACCCCGGTGTCCGGGCCGCAGCTCAGCATGCCAAATCCTCCCCTTCACCCCCTGCCCCAAGTGTTCACAACGCCCCTCCCAGAGCTGGGGAGAGAACCCAGGAGTCCTGACTCCCAGCCCCCCTGCTCTAACCCACCAGCCCCAACTCCCCTCCCAGAGCCAGGGAGAGAACCCAGGAGTCCTGGCTCCCAGCCCCCCCTGCTCTAACCCACCACACCCCACTCCCCTCCCAGAGCTGGCGAGAGAACCCAGGAGTCCTGGCTCCCAGCCCCTCCTGCTCTAACCCACCAGCTCCCACTGCCCTCCAGAGAACCCAGGCGTCCAGGTACCTCCTGGCATTCGTCGTCGGCTGACAGGCTGCGCTGGAAGGGCTGGAAGGTGGGGGCTGGTCCCTTCTCAGGGTCCTAGGGGGAGACACAGAGTGAAGAGGGGTCCGGGGGGGTGTCTCGGCCCCATGGCACCCCTCACCCCTCCCCCGCTCACCTTCAGCTTCCCCTCCAGCGTCCGCGAGCGCTTGAACCCGCAGTTCTTGTTCTCCGCCTTGATGGCGCTGATGGCTCCCGTCTTCACCAGCATCTTGGCCTGCTCCGTGGCCGTGGCCGTGTCCACCACCGGCTGGTCCGAGATGGCTGGGGGGAAGGGCAGGGCTAGAACCCAGGCGTCCGGGCTCCCCGCTGCAACCACCAGTCCCCACTCCCCTCCCAGAACTGGGGAGAGAACCCAGGAGTCCTGGCTCCCAGCCCCCCCGCTCTGACCCACCAGCCCCCACTCCCCTCCCAGAGCTGGGAGAGAACCCAGGCATCCGGGCTCCCAGCTGTGACAAAGTGGGTGTTTTTCCTTGTTTTCGGTGGGGTTCCAATGGTTTGCATGCGGAGGGAGTGGGACTCAGTTTCCCTGGGGGTTACTGGTTTAACGAGGGGAGGGGAGAGGGAGTTTGTGGGTACACAGGACCGGAGAGGGAACTTGGGACCCCAGCCAATGGCCGGGAGGATGGAGACCCCAGTGACTGGTGACCTGAGACCCCGACCCGGAGACGCAGCTCAGGAGTTGCAGCCGGTTCTGGCCAGTGGGAGGACAATGGGCTGCAGAGTGAGGACCGAGTGACCTAACCAGCCGGTTCCAGCCAGAGGACAGAAGCGAGGAGAGGAGGCCCCAGTTTACAACCCTGTTTCCCTGGAGAGAAGACAATGGACCGAGGGGGGGCTTGGGGCCGGGGATCTCAGCTGCCCAGCTGCGAGCAGGGGGGCTCAGGGCTGGAGAGGGGGAGCAGGCAGAGCCCACCTGGATGCAGGGAGACTGGGATGTGCTGGGCTGAGGGAGGCCAGGCCTGAGGCCCTGAGAGTTTCCTGTGCTGCGTTCAACTCTCAATAACCCTCCTGTGTTACACTGGTTGAGAGTCGCTCCGGGCTAGAGAACGGGGGGGGGGGCATCAACTCCTTCGGGGGGTGGAGGCCCCGGGGGGTCTAGAGCGAGTGGACTCCCTGAGGGGGCCCACGGCAGAGACAGACGTGCTCAGGCTCAGAGAGGTGCGGCTCCAGGAGGTGGACGGGCCTGACCCCCGAGAAGGGCTGTCTCACTGAAAGGGGCACCCCCCCACGGACCGCACAGGGCCAAGAGTGGGCCCGACCTGTGAGTCCGTGACACCAGCCTCCCGCTGTAACCACCAGCCCCCACTCACTTCCCACTGCTAGGGAGAGAACCCAGGCGTCTGTGCTCCGCGCTGTAACCACCAGCCCCAACTCCCCTCCCAGAGCCGGGAGAGAACCCAGGAGTCCTGGCTCCCAGCTGCCACCCCGCAACCCCACTCTGAACCAAAGCCCCCACCCCCTCCTAGAGCTGGGGAGAACCCAGGCGTCCGGGCTCACAGCGTTTAATGCCTCCCTGGCTGGCTTGGCTGGTCGAACTCTGTTGCTTCTTTAGAGCCAGAAGAGCCTTTTTCTGGGGGTCGAAACGGAAAAGAGTCAGTCGTGGGGCAGTTCCCCCTTCGTCCCCCGCCTCGCATTCCCCTCCCCCCTTCCCCGGCCCCGCATTCCCCTCCCCCCTTCCCCCCGCCCCGCAATCCCCTCCCGCCTTCCCCCCGCCCCGCAATCCCCTCCCGCCTTCCCCCCGCCTCGCATTCCCCCCCCTTCCCCCCGCCTCGCATTCCCCTCCCCCCTTCCCCCCCGGCCCGCATCCGCCTCCCTCCCAACCCCAGCCCCGCCCCCTGGGCCCATCTAGCCCAGTATCCCGCCTGCCGAGGGGGGTTACGGGCTCTGACCTTCTTCTTCAGCTTAGCAAACTTCTTCTGCAGGGCTTCCTCCTCCTCGGTGAGGGCGGGGGGCAGGACGAGCATGGCGGGGGGCAGAACCGGGAGCAGGGCAGGGAGACTCGTTGGGGGGCTGTTCCGGGGCGAGCCCCTGGCGCTGCCTCGGGTCCGGTCGCAGGCACTGTGGGTCCTGCCCGAGGGAAGACAGAGCCGTGACTTCAGGGGGCTGTTCAGCTCCTCCCCCCGCCCCCCGGAAAGTACCCACAATCCCCCGGGGAAGCCTTTCACCAGCACCCACAATGCACTGGGGCAGCCCCCACCTTCTCCCACAAGGCAGCCTGGCTGGCGAGAGAGTCCAGAATGCCCCAGGGCGCCTGGGGTGCAAGGGACCCCGCCAATCCCACAATGCACCTGCTCTAGCCACAATGCCCCGGGCCGAGGTCAACTGACACTCGCCATGGGCACTGCCGGCCTTCATTACACCTGGCCCCCAGCCAATCTCAGCCGAGATACCGCCATCCCATAATGCCCCCGGGGTGCGCCAGCCAATCCCGCACTGCCCTGCAACTCTGCCAGTCAGCAACAGCGGCCAACCCCGCCAGCCTTCCCCAGCATGCACCAGGACAGCCCCGCTACCGCTCCCATGATGCACTGGTGCCGACGCCAACTCCCCCCACGCCCCATCACCCCTGCTACCGCTCCCATGATGCACTGGGGCAGACACCAATCCCACCGCACCCAGGTGCCCCCGCCAACCGCTCCCATGATGCACTGGGGCCGACGCCAACTCCCCCCGCGCCCCATCACCCCTGCTATCGCTCCCATGATGCACTGGGGCAGACACCAATCCCACTGCACCCGGGTGCCCCTGCCAACCGCTCCCATGATGCACTGGGGCTGATGCCAAACCCCCAGCACCGCGGCATCCCCATCAACCACTCCCATGATGCACCGGGGCAGACGCTAACCCCACCGCACCCAGGTACCCCAGCCAACCGCTCCCATGATGCACCGGGACAGGTGCCAACCCCACCGCACCCGGGTGCCCCCGCCAACCGCTCCCATGATGCACTGGGGCCGACGCCAACTCCCCCCGCGCCCCATCACCCCTGCTATCGCTCCCATGATGCACTGGGGCAGACACCAATCCCACTGCACCCGGGTGCCCCTGCCAACCGCTCCCATGATGCACTGGGGCTGATGCCAAACCCCCAGCACCGCGGCATCCCCATCAACCACTCCCATGATGCACCGGGGCAGACGCTAACCCCACCGCACCCAGGTACCCCAGCCAACCGCTCCCATGATGCACCGGGACAGGTGCCAACCCCACCGCACCCGGGTGCCCCCGCCAACCGCTCCCATGATGCACTGGGGCCGACGCCAACTCCCCCCGCGCCCCATCACCCCTGCTATCGCTCCCATGATGCACTGGGGCAGACACCAACCCCACCGCACCCGGGTGCCCCCGCCAACCGCTCCCATGATGCACTGGGGCCGACGCCAACTCCCCCCGCGCCCCATCACCCCAGCCAACCGCTCCCATGATGCACCGGGACAGGTGCCAACCCCACCGCACCCGGGTGCCCCCGCCAACCGCTCCCATGATGCACTGGGGCCGACGCCAACTCCCCCCGCGCCCCATCACCCCTGCTATCGCTCCCATGATGCACTGGGGCCGACGCTAACCCCACCGCACCCGGGTGCCCCCGCCAACCGCTCCCATGATGCACCAGGACACCCCTGCTATCGCTCCCATGATGCACCGGGGCAGACGCCCACCCCCCGGGGCTCCTACAGCTGGGGGGGGCTAGAGGTTGGGGGCCCCGCACTGACCCTCGCCGCTGCCCGTCGGTGGCTGCTCCGCGCTGCCCCGCCCCCCGCTCCGCGGCCTATTGGCGGAGAGGCGCGCGCTCATTGGCGCAGTGCGCCGGCGCGAGGGCGGAGCGTTCACGGAGGGGGCGGGCCGGGGCGTCTCATTTGCATACGGGGAGACACGTCCCCGCGCCGTCCCGCCTCTTTCCGGCTTGGCCGAGTCACTTCCGCCCCGCAGTGTTGCCCGCCGGCCGCCCGGCTTCCGCCCCGCAGGGAGATGAGCTGGCGGAGGGGGGAGCACTTCCGGGGCAGGGGGCGGCCCGCAGGGGACATGGAGAGAATGAGTGAGGGGATGCGGGGGGAGCAGGACGGAGGAGGGGATGCGGGGGTGGGGGGAGAAGGAGGGGGAGGGGATGCAGGGGGTGGGGGGAGCGGGAGGGGGAGGGGATGCAGGGGGTGGGGGGAGCTGGGCTGGTGGCGGTGCTGGGGGGCTGTGGCTGCGGCAGGGGGTGGGGGGAGCAGTGGGTGGGGGAGGGGGGAACCGGGGGGTGGGGTGTCTGGGGGAGGGGGTACTTGGGGGGCAGGGTGTGGAGGGCAGCGGGGTGTGGGTATCCAGAGGCTGATTGTGGAGTCTGTCCCGTCCCCCCCCCCCAGAGCTGCCCCCCCGGGGGCCCATGGAGCTGCCCCTCTCCATGCTGCAAGTGGGCTGCGCCGGACGCTTCGAACTCATCACCCGCCCGGAGGGGCCCGACGGGGACACGTTCCCCCTCTCCACGGTGAGCCCCCCAATGCCGGCATGGGGCCAGCGCCCCCTGCTGCCCCCCATCCCGTGCCCTGCCTGGCCGGCGTGTGAAATTTCCCTTCTCTCTGCTTCCAGCTGCCCCACGGCCTGCCCCCCTACGCCATGGACCTGGCCTCGGAGCTGGAGCGGCGCTTCCTGGCCAGCCCCGAATGGCTGCCCCTCCACCGCTTCGACAGGGCCCCCAGGTGAGTGGCCCGGGCAGGTGGGGTCACCAGGGTCACCGGGACACCTGTCCCCAGCCAGGGACCATCCCTCGGATGTGGGGGGGGGACGGGACTGGCGCTGACTCCGCCCCTCTGCTGCCCCCAGGGTCTGGCCACGGGAGAAGGACGTCTGGTCGCTGTTGGAGACTGACCCCACCCCTGTGCACTCCACGCTGCAGACGGAGCGGGACCCCACCACGGGGCAGATCCTGGCCTTCAGAGAGGTGAGTGTGCCGGCCCGGACGCCGGGGTCCCATCCCTTCCCTTCCCGAGGGGTGCAGTCCCGGACGCCAGGGTCCCGTCCCTTCCTTCCCCGAGGGCTGGGAACTATGTAGCACCCAAGAGGTGTGTCCCGGACGCCGGGGTCCCGTCCCTGTGCTGCTCGGGATTGGGGCGATGGTGCCCACCCGGACACCGGGGTCCTATCCCCTAGCTCTCAGTGGGGTGGGATTTGGGGTGACCCCTCAGGGTGAGCCTTGTCCTGGACACCGGGGTGCCCCTCCGCCAGGGTCTGGGAGCCGCGCGGCCCCCCATGGACATGGCCCGCTCTGACCCCCTCCCGCTCTCCGCCCCAGGCGCCGTTGGACAACATGGGGCTGTCGGCCAAGAACTCGCTCTCCTTCCAGCGGGCGCCGGGGCCCCCTGCCCAGGCCCTGCGGGGCAGCAGCACCAACTACCCCTTCTGGCCAGGTACGTGACCCCCTCCCCCCGAGCTCCCCCACCGGCTGCGGGGGCTTCTGGGACTGAGCATCTCTCTGGCTCCCTAGGCGGGATGGACGAGCCCAGCATGGAGCAGATCAGTGCCAAAGATCACCTGGAGGAGGACATCGACTTCGAGAGAGGTACATGGGACCCCGGCGTCCTGTATCCCCCCCACCCCCTCCTGCCAGCCAGTCCCCGTGCCCCATTCCCAACCCCCCTGAGCCAGCCAGTCCCTGCGCTGGGGCCGGATGGAAACCGGCGCCCCCTAGAGGGGACAGGCCCCTGCCCCTTTCCCCGCCCCCCTGAGCTAGCCAGTCCCTGTCCTGGGACCGGGGGGAGCCGGCACCCCCTAGAGGGGACAGGCCCCTGCCTCATTCCCCGCCCCCCTCAGCCAGCCAGCCAGTCCCTGGTGAAATTCTGCCTCCTTTTCCTTCCCCGCTGCCCAGACTTGCTGACGGTGCCGCCGGGCTGGAAGAAGGGGGTGGAGTTCAAGCCGCAAGGTACCGACCCTCCGACTGGGGAGCCCTGGGGAGAGGGAGCGGGTGGGGGGGGGGACCGGCTGGGCAGCCCCCCGCCCAGGCTGGCTCTTGTCCTTTCCTCCCGGCTCCTGGCCGAGGGGGAGCGCGTGAGCCCAGCGCGGCAGCCGGGCAGATGCTGGTGTCTTGGGGCGAAGATGGGTGGGGGCCCGGGGTTGGGGCGGGCTTAGGGCCCAAAACTTTGGCTGCTGGGCTGTAGCTGGGCGGGTGCTCATTTTGGGGGGTCCGCTCTGAGACCCCCCCCTGAGCTGGGGAGCCCAGCCCAAGGACCCCATGTGTGTGTCCCCCACGGTGGGTTGGTCCCCTCGAAGCCCCCCCAGCTCTTCACCCCTGTATTTGTCCCCCCAGCTGCGGCGCTCCAGGCTTCCCCGGGGCTGCTGCCCTTGTCCGGCCTGCTGGGGGCGCTGGACTCCTTTGAGCTGGGCGGCTCCAGTGACGAGGAGGAGGAGGAGAAGAGGAAGACGAAGGCCAAGGGGCCAGGGGGGAAGGAGGGAGAGACGCCCCCAGCCCCCACCCCTGCCGTGCAGAGGGCAGACAGCCTAGAGGAGCTGGTGCTGAAGGTAGGGGGGGGGGGCGTTTCTGGGGGCGTTGGACCAAGGGGATCTGGGGGGATGGAGTTTTTGGGGTGGCTGGGGGTGGGGGGAGGGAATCGGGGGTTGGTGTTTGGGGTGGGGGGCTATCGAGGGAGGGGATGCTCTGGGGGGCACTAGGGGGTGGTGAGAAGGGGAGAAGTGGGGGTTGGTGTGGGGGGCTGGGAGGGAGGGGGCAGGGATTGCCCTGGATGCTGAGCCCTCTAACCAGCCCCTCTGCCCCCCCAGGAGGTGACCCCCGGGCCCCCGCCGCCCGTCCAGGCCGTGCCCCCCCAGCCCCCCAAGGAGCAATGGGCAATTCCCGTCGACATCTCCTCGCCTGTGGACGACTTCTACAAACGCATCCCCGACCCGGCCTTCCGGGTGAGACCGCCGCCCTGGGCGGCGCTGGGGGGCTGTGACCCTGTGGGGGGGGGGGGTCTCCCCGGCTGTCAGTGCTGGGTGATGTGGGGGTGGGGCGCTGTCCCCGGCTGTCAGTGCTGAGCTAGGGGGTCCTGGGGAGGGGGAGGGGGCGCTGTCCCTGGCCTGTCGGTGCTGGGTCTGTCCTGCAGAGGAGGCCCAGCAGGGCGCGCTGTCCCGGCTGACTCAGTTTCCCCGCGCTCCCAGTGGCCGTTCGAGCCGGACGTGTTCCAGAAACAGGCCATCCTGCACCTGGAGAAGCACGACTCGGTCTTCGTGGCCGCGCACACCTCGGCGGGGAAGACGGTGGTGGCCGAATACGCCATCGCCCTGGCCCAGAAGCACATGACCAGGTGAGAGCCCCCCCCCCTTCCCCCACCGCCGAGCCGGATCCAGCCAGCGCTCCCCCAGGGGACAGGCCCCGTGCCCCATTTCCCTCCCGCCGGTGCCTGCCGGCTGCCCTGTCTTTACCCCTTTCGGCCCCGTCTCCCCCCAGGACCATCTACACCTCCCCCATCAAGGCTCTGTCCAACCAGAAGTTCCGAGATTTCAAGAACACCTTTGGGGACGTGGGGCTGCTGACGGGGGATGTCCAGCTGCACCCCGATGCCTCCTGCCTCATCATGACCACCGAGATCCTGCGGTGAGGTGCTCCGGGGCTGCAGGTTGGGAGTGAGGGGCAGCCGCAAAGTTGGGCAGGGGGCCGTGGGGTGGGAGTGAGGGGCAGGGGCTGTGGGGCTGGGCAGGGGGCCGTGGGTCTAGCTGTCTGTCCGTTTGGCTCAGGTCCATGCTGTATAACGGCTCAGACGTGATCCGGGATCTGGAGTGGGTGATCTTTGACGAGGTTCATTACATCAACGATGCAGAGGTGAGTCGGGGGGGGGGGGGGGGAGGGAGGGCATCATGGGCAACATTACAATGGCTAGACTGGGTCAGCCCGACCGTCCCTCTAGCCCAGTGTCCCGTCTGCCAACAGTGGCCAATGCCAGGGGCCCCAGAGGGAATGAACAGAACAGGGAATCATCAAGTGACCCATCCCGTCACCCATGCCCAGCTTCTGGCAAACAGAGGCTAGGGACACCATCCCCGCCCAGCCTGGATAACAGTCATTGATGGACCGATCCTCCAGGAACTTATCCAGTTCTTTTTTGACCCCTGTTCTAGTCTTGGCCTTCACAACATCCTCTGTCAAGGAGTTCCACAGGTTAACTGTGCGTTGTGTGAAGAAATACTTCCTTTTGTTTGTTTTAAACCTGCTGCCTATTAATTTCATTGGGTGACCCCTAGTTCTTGTGTTATAAGAAGGAGTAAATAACACTTCCTTATTTACTTTCCAGACCAGTCATGATTTTATAGACCTCAATCATATCCCCCCCTTAGTTGTCTCTCTTCCAAGCTGAGAAGTCCCAGTCTTATTAATCTTTCCTCATACGGCAGCTGTTCCATCCCCCTAGTCATTTTTGTTTCTGAACCTTTTCCAATTCCAATCTTTTTTGAGATTGGACGACCACATCTGCACGCAGTATTCAAGATGTGGGCGTACCATGGATTTATATAGAGGCAATATGATATTTTCTGACCCATTATCTATCCCTTTTTTAATGATTCCCAACATTCTGTTCGCTTTTTTGACACCGCTGCACATTGAGTGGATGTTTTCAGAGAACTATCCACAGTGACTCCAAATCTCTCTTGAGTGGTAACAGCTAATTCAGACCCCATCATTATATGTATAGTTGGGATTATGTTTTCCAATGTGCATTACTTTGACTTATCAACATTGAATTTAATCTGCCAGTTTGTTGCACAGTTACCCAGTTTTGAGAGACTCCTTTGTAGCTCTTCGCAGTCTGCCTGGGACTTAACTATCTTGAGTAATTTTGTATCATCTGCAAATTTTGCATATTTTTTGCAAATTTTCCAAGCAGTTTGCCCAGTACTATTAGTCGACAGGATCACAGCGTAGGGCAGAGCTCGTTAGCACAGAAATCAGTGACTTTCAGCCAAGTCCGTCTTGGGGAGTCCTGGCCCAGATGCCCTGGACTCCCCCCTCTTCCAGTCGCCCCCACGCAGACAGACAGCCTCCAGCCACCCCACCTCCGACACCCCCCTTTGCTCCTGCTCCTTCTCTTTGTCTTGCTTCTGGGCAAAAGGTGTCACCTGGTCACACACCCCTCCTGGCTCTCGGGTTACACAGGTACAGACAGCTGGGCAGCCTCACCTGCCCCAGGGCCTCGGCAAAACTCACACCCCCAATTCCCACCCAGTATTGGTGCAGTACACAGGGAAACTGAGGCACACACTGTATTCGTATAGGACAGGAAGACTCACATGCAACATAATGAGATGAATAAACCCACTTCGTCACATCTCGTGTCTTTCAAAAGTTTCCGTGCAGGGATTGCAGTTTGGGCGCTGTCTGTTCAACCAACCGCCTCAGTTTTGCGCAGTTCCGCTTTCGGAAATGAAATGCTGCCGTGGTGGGCCGCTGGGGTGTTTTCCCCGCCGCAGGGATGTTAAATTGAATTCTATTACGGTCGCCATTACCAAGTGCTCCAGCTATATTCACCTCTCGGACCAGATCCTGTGCTCCACTTAGGACTAACTCAAGACTTGCCTCTCCTCGGGTGGGTTCCAGGACTCGCTGCTCCAAGAAGCAGTCATTTAAGATGTCAAGAAACTTTATCTCTGCATCCCGTCCTGAGGTGACATGGATCCCATCAATATGGGGAGAGTCGAAATCCCCCATTATTATTGAGTTTTTTATTTTTATAGCCTCTCTAATCTACCTGCGCATTTCACAGTCACTATCACCATGCTGGTCAGGTGGTCGGTAATAGATCCCTACCGCTATATTCGTATTATCAGGCATGGAATTACAATCCAGAGAGATTCTGTGGGACAGTTTGGGTCATTTAAGATTTTTTACTTCATTTGATTCTACGCTTTCTTTCACATCTAGTGCCACTCCAACAGCGTGACCTGTTCTGTCCTTCCAATAGATTTTGTACCCTGGAATTACTGTGTCCCATTGATTATCCTCATTCCACCAAGTTTCTGTGATGCTCATTCTATCAATCTCCTCGTTTAATACGAGGCACTCTAGTTCACCCAGCTTGGTAGTTAGACTTCTAGCATGGGTATATAAGCACTTTAAAAACTTGTCACTTTTTAGCTGTCTGCCATTACGTGATGTAATTGAATGGGACTCTCTTCATTTGACTGTTTCTCATCAGATCCTACCTGTATTTTCTCATCTTCCATCCTCTCCTCCTCACTAGGACATAGAGAATCTCTATGAACAGATCCTCCCCTAAGGGATGGCTTGGTCCAAACCACGTGCTCCTCCGCACCTCTCGCATTTTCCCCCAGCCCATGGTTTAAAAACTGCTCTATGACCTTTTAATGTTAAGTGCCAGCAATCTGGTTCCAGTCTGGTTTCGGTGGAGTCCATCCTTCCTGTACAGGCTCCCCCTTTCCCAAAAGTTTCCCCAGTTCCTAATGCAGCTAAACCCCTCCTCTCTACACCATCCTCTCATCCCCACATGGAGACCCTGCAGCTCTGCCAGCAGCAGGTGGCGGTCAGGCCGGGGAGGGGAGTATGGGGGCAATCATGGGGCTTGGGTGGGGTCTCTGGGGGGGACTTCTGGCTCCAGCAGACCCCCCCCAGTGTGGTGTGAGAGGGGGGGCAGGCTGTACACTGACCCCTCCCCCCATTCCCCCCCAGCGCGGCGTGGTGTGGGAGGAGGTGCTGATCATGCTGCCGGAGCACGTGAACATCATCCTGCTGAGCGCCACCGTCCCCAACACACTGGAGTTCGCCGACTGGATCGGGTGAGGCGGGACCCGGGGGTGAGAGTGGTGGGGACAAGAGGGTGCGGGCTGGGGGGGTTGGGGAGGATCTGGGGGGGGTAGGCAGGGAAGGGGCTGTGGGGAAGGGGGGGTTGTATTGTGGGGGGGTTGGGGAGGATCTGGGGGGGTAGGCAGGGGAAGGGGCTGTGGGGAAGGGAGGGTTGTATTGTGGGGGGGCTGGGAGGATCTGGGGGGGTGGGGATATGGGGGTTGTGGGGAAGGGGGGGGTGTATTGGGGTTGGGAGGCTGGGGGCAGGCGGGTGCTGACACCCCCCGCCGCCCCACAGGCGGATCAAGCGGAAGCGGATCTACGTGATCAGCACCCTGCGGCGCCCGGTGCCCCTCGAGCACCATCTCTACACGGGCAACAGCCACAAAACCCAGCACGAACTCTTCCTGCTCCTCGACGCCCGCGGCACCTTCCTCACCAAGGGGTGAGCCCCCCACGTCCCCCCAGCGCCGGGCCGGGGGTCTCCCCTCCCTCCCCCAGGGCCGGGCGTCTCCCTCACCCACTGCCCCCTCCCTCCCCCAGCGCCGGGCCGGGGGTCTCCCCTCCCTCCCCCAGCGCCGGGCCAGGCGTCTCCCTCACTCACTGCCCCATGCACCCCCAGCGCCAGGCCGGGTGTCTCCCTCCCTCCCCCCCCTCCGGGCTCCCTACGAACCCCCAGCGCCGGGCCGGGCGTCTCCTCTCACCTAGGGTTACCATATTTTAATTTAAAAAAAGGAGGACACTCCACGGGGCCCCGGACCCGCCCCAACTCCGCCCCTTCCCTGCCCCCAGCCCCGCCCCAACTCTGCCCCCTCCCCTGAACGCTCCGCCCCCTGCTCCTCCCCCTCCCCTGCTTCCCGCGAATCAAATGTTCGCGGGAAGCCTGAAACAGGGAGGCAGCAGGTAAGCTGGGTCTGGGGCGGGGCGCGGCGCGGCCCAGTCCGGCTCTCCCGGCCAAGCGGCTCCCTCCGGCGGCCAGCCGGCCCAGCCCAAGAGGCTCTGGCCCCGGCGTCTCCTGCCCGGTTCGGCTTGGGCCCTGGGGGCCCCGGCCCCCGGCCGAGCAGCCCCGGCCCCCGGCCGAGCACCGCCGGCCCCTCCCTCCCTATTTTCCCAAACATGTCCGGCTTTTTGGGATTTCCTCCCGGACGGGGATTTGAGGCCCAAAAAGCCGGACATGTCCGGGAAAATCCGGACGTATGGTAATCCTACCCTCACCCACTGTCCCCCCAGGTATTACGCGGCGGTGGAGGCGAAGAAGGAGCGCTCCAGCAAACACGCCCAGACCTTCGGGGCCAAGCAGCCCACGCACACGGGCACCGGGCCGGGCCAGGTCAGCACCGGGGGTCACGGCAGCGGGGGGGGGGGGGAGGGAGGAGCCTGTCACTGTGATGTGACAGGCTCCGGGGCGACAGTGGGGTGTGATGGGAGGTGGGTACGGGGGTGTCCTGGGGACTGGGGCAGGCGTGGGGGGTGCTGCTGGTGGGGGGCAATTCAGGGGGAATATGGGGGGGCAGGGGGAGACGCAGGGGAGCTCAGGGCCCCAGCGTGACCCCCCCCCCGCCCCTCCCCAGGAGAAGGGCGTGTGGCTCTCGCTGATGGACGCGCTGCGGAAGCGGGACCAGCTGCCCGTGGTGGCCTTCACCTTCTCCCGCGCCCGCTGCGACGACAACGCGTCCGCGCTCACCACCCTCGACCTGACCACGAGCGCCGAGAAGAGCCAGATCCACCTCTTCTTCCAGAAGTGCCTGTCCCGCCTCAAGGGCTCCGACCGCCAGCTGCCCCAGGTCAGAGCCGGTACAGGACAGGAAGTGGGGCTGGCACTGGCCCGGCTCCTCATGGATGGGACAGGAAGTGGTGTTTGGGACAGGAAGTGGAGCTGGCATTGGCTCGGCTCCTCATGCATGGGACAGGAAGTGGGGCTGGCATTGGCCCGGCTCCTCATGGATGGGACAGGAAGTGGTGTTTGGGACAGGAAGTGGAGCTGGCATTGGCTCGGCTCCTCATGCATGTGACAGGAAGTGGAGCTGGCATTGGCTCGGCTTCTCATGCATGGGACAGGAAGTGGGGCTGGCATTGGCCCGGCTCCTCATGGATGGGACAGGAAGTGGGGCTGGCATTGGCCCGGCTCCTCATGGATGGGACAGGAAGTGGGGCTGGCATTGGCTCGGCTCCTCATGCATGGGACAGGAAGTGGGGCTGGCATTGGCCCGGCTCCTCATGGATGGGACAGGAAGTGGAGCTGCCATTTGCTCGGCTCCTCATGCATGGGACAGGAAGTGGAGCTGCCATTTGCTCGGCTCCTCATGCATGGGACAGGAAGTGGAGCTGGCATTGGCTCGGCTTCTCATGCATGGGACAGGAAGTGGGGCTGGCATTGGCCCAGCTCCTCATGGATGGGACAGGAAGTAGGGGCCTTAATATACCTGGAGGTGCTACCCTACAGAGGTCAAAGGCCGTGGGTGGCCATCTTGGGCATTGGCACAGGCTGGGCTCTCCAGGGATGGGACAGGAAGTGGGGAATGGGACAGGAAGAGCACGCCCCTTAAAGCGAGCCCGGAGAGCAGGAAGCGGACACCGCCCCCTGGACAAGGCAGCTCCAGGGCCCAGGGTGTTGGCCAGGTTCCTCTGTGACAGGAAGTGGGCACCCTGGCATGGCTGCTGGGGGTTAAAGGGCACAGACAGGAAGTCCCGCCCCACAGGGGCTAGGGTTGCTGGAGGTCACCAAGGTGGTGTTGAAGGACCTGCCAGGTGCTGCCCTATAGGACGCTTTCGGGAGAAAGGAAACAGGAAGTTGCGCCCCACTGGGTGAAAGGGGGTGGGGAGAAATGTCTGTCTCTGCCTAGTGCTTCCAGGTCAAAGGGCACTCAACAGGAAGTGACATCAGCTGGGTCCCTTAGTGTGTGGTTTTGTCTGGCCCATTGGCCCTCGCTATTGAGGGAGGGGTCAGAGGGTGCCAGACAGGAAGTCCCGCCCCTGGGGAGAACAGGGTTGGCGTGAGTGCATGTGCTGGGAGGCCCCAGCCAGGTCAAAGGGCACTCAGCAGGATGCTACCAGAAGTTGGGTCCCAAGGGGTTGGCGGAGTGAGGCAAGCACTTCCTGTGCTGTGCCCTTTGACCTGGAAGTTGTAGTTGGCCACCCAGGAAGTGGGTCCCTGGTGGAAGGGTTTGGCTTGAGCCTGCTTCCGGGTCAAAGGGCACCTCACAGACAGTGATGGGGGGAGAGGCAGGAAGTTGGGGTTGGCGTGAGTTGGTCAGGCACTTCCAGGTCAAAGGGTGCTGCACAGGAAGTTGCGTTGGGTGACACAGGAAATGGGCATCTTGGGTTCCCGAGGGGTCGGCGTGACTTCAGGGCTCCCTCGGGTGCTTCTGGGTCGAAGGGCGCCGGACAGGAAGTGTCCTGGGGCGAGGCAGGAAGCAGGGTCTCCAGCGCGCGCACGGATTTAATGTGTCCCCCTGGGGGGGCAGTTTCAGGTGCTGCACATGGTGGAGCTGCTGAAGCGGGGCATCGGAGTGCACCACAGCGGGATCCTGCCCATCCTCAAGGAGGTCGTGGAGATGCTCTTCAGCAAAGGGCTGGTCAAGGTGAGAGAGGGCGGGGCTGGGCAGGTGGGAGGAGCCGGAGGGTGTGGGGCGGGGCTGGGTGGATGGGAGGAGCCGGAGGGCGTGGAGGTGGAGCTGGAAGGGATGGGGCTGGGTGGGTGGGAGGAGCTGGAGGGTGTGGGGGCGGGGCTGGGTGGGTGGGAGGAGCCAGAGGGGGCAGGGTTTGGCAGATGGGTGGGAGGTGAGGGGGCGGGGCTGGGCCGGTGCGAGGAGCCGGAGGGGGCGTGATCATGTGTTTTGCGCCCGCTTCCTCCCCTCCCCCCCAGATCCTCTTCGCCACTGAGACCTTTGCCATGGGGGTGAACATGCCGGCCCGCACCGTGGTCTTCGACTCCGTCCGCAAGCACGATGGCTCCGGCTTCCGCGACCTGCTGCCAGGTGGGTGCTGGGGGCCTGTGCTGCAGGAGGGCTGTCAGGGCTCCCCATTGCCCCAGGGCGGCGCTAGGGGCTGTGCTGCGGGGGTGGGGTGGGGGCAGCAGGGGGCTCTGCCCGGGCAGTCAGGGCTCCCCATTGCCCCAGGGCGGCGCTAGGGGCTGTGCTGTAGGGGGCGGGGCGGGGGCAGCGGGAGTTGCTCTATCCGGGCCCTCGGGGCTGGCCCCCAATGGGCACTAGGGGACTGTGCTGTGTGGCAGGGACAGCAGGGGGTGCTTGGGGGCTGTGCTGTGGGGCAGGGGCAGCGCTGTGGGGGGGCAGCAGGGGGCGCTCTCAGGCTCCGTGGGTCCCTGCAGGTGAGTACATCCAGATGGCCGGGCGGGCCGGGCGCCGAGGCCTGGACACCACAGGGATGGTCATCGTTCTCTGCAAGACCCGCGTGCCTGAGATGGCCGACCTGCACCGCATGATGCTGGTGAGCGACCCACCCGCGTCTGACCCGGGGTGGGGGGCTGAGCCCGGCATGCCCCCCCGAGGGTGGGGGAAGGGCCCAGATTGTGTCCTAGGGCACCCCGACATTTTCTGCACGTGGGTATCCCCAGGGACCCCCCAGCCGGCTACCTGACCTGGGGACATGCACCTCCCCCTCCCGCCCCAGCCGGCCGCCTGTCCCACCCCCCGGCCGGCCGCCTCTCCCAGCGATACGCACCCCCTGCGGCCTGGCCGCCTGGCCACCTGCCCCGGGGACCCCCTGTCCCAGCTGGCCCCCCTCACCTGCCAGCTGCCACCCCCCAGGGACCCCCTCACCCGCCAGGGGACCCCCTCACCCACCAGCCACCGCTTCTGGGGATCCCCTCACACATCAGCCGCCACCCCCAGGGGAGCCCCTCACCCGCCCCGCTGCCCCGCAGGGGACCCCCTCACCCGCCAGCCGCCGCCCCCCAGGGGACTCCCTCACGTGCCAGGGGACCCCCTCACGTGCCAGCCGCCACTCCCGGGGACCCCCTCACCTGCCCCGCTGCCCCGCAGGGGACCCCCTCACCCGCCAGCCGCCGCCACCCAGGAGACCCCCCTACCCACTCCCCTCAGCCGCCGCCCCCCAGGGGACCCCCCCTTAGCTGCCACTCCCGGGGACCCCTCACCCGCCCCGCTGCCCCCCAGGGGAAGCCAACCCAGCTGCAGTCCCAGTTCCGCCTGACCTACACCATGATCCTGAACCTGCTGCGGGTGGAGGCGCTGCGGGTGGAGGACATGATGAAACGCAGCTTCTCCGAGTTCCACAGCCGCAAGGACAGCCAGGTGAGCGCTGGGGGGGGAGCGGGGGAGCGCTGGGGGAGCAGCCGGGGGGGCCGAGCGGGCACTGAGGCTCTGCGTCACCCCCCGCAGGCCCACGAGCACACCATCGCCCAGCTGAGCTGCCGGCTGGCCGCCATGGAGGAGGTGGACACGAGCGGGCAGCTGAGCGACCTGCCGGAGTACGGCCGGGCCGTGCAGGAGCTGCAGGAGACGCGCCGCATGATCCAGGTAGGGGCTGCCTGCAGGGGGTGTCACGGAGTAAGGGGGGACTCAGGGCCCTGCACCCCCGGCTTCCTGCGATTCACCATGACTCTCAGCCAGCCAGTAAAGCAGAAGGTTTATTTAGACGACGGGAATACAGTCCGAGACAGGTCTTGCAGGCACAGACAACAGGATACCCCTCAGTTAGGTCCATCTTGGGGTCCTCGGGCCCCCCAGCCCCCCTCCGAAGGTCAGAGCCCTCCCTGCCTGCCAGCCACCTCCCCAACCAGCTTCCCAGGCTAGGTCTACACTACAGCGGGGGTCCGACCTAAGATACGCAACTTCAGCTACGTGAATACCGTAGCTGAAGTTGCGTATTTTAGGTCGGCTTACCTGGCGGTGAGGACGGGGGAAAGCCGACCGCTGCCGCGCTGCCGCCGACTCCGCTGCCGCCTCTTGCCGAGGTGGATTTCCGGAGTCGACGGCAGAGCGATCAGGGATCGATTTTACCGCGTCTTCACTAGACGCGGTAAGTCGATCCCCGATAGACCGATTGCTACCCGCCGGATCGGCGGGTAGTGTAGACAAGCCCCCAGACTCTGCCTTCAGCGACCCCTCCCACAGCCTTTGTTCAGTTTCCCGGGCAAAGGTGTCACCTGGCCCCAGCCCCCTCCTGGGTTCTCATGTTACATGCTCAGGTATTCTCCATAGGTCAGTCTCCCATCCCCCAATGCAGACCATCCTAGCCACACTCCCCTGTCAGCATTCACAGACCACAGTAAGAACAGTCCCAGTTCGTCACATCGGGCACCGGCACTGGGGCGGGGGACTGGCTCAGGGGGGTGGGAAATGGGGTAGGGGCCTGTAACCTCTAGGGGGCACCGGCTCCCATCTGGCCCCAGGGTGGGGACTGGCTCGGGGGGGGGGGGGGAATGGGGCCGGGGGCCTGTCTCTTATAGGGGGCGCTGGCTCCCATCTGGCCCTGGGGCGGAGACAGGTTGGGTGTGGGGGCAGGGAATGGGGGGTGGACTGGCTGGGGGGGGGCGGGGAATGCGGGGGCAGGGAATGGGGGGCGGGGTGCAGGCCGCTTGGAGGATGAGCCGGCTGTCGGGGAATAGGGCATGGGGGACGCAGGGTAACCGTCTCCTCCCCGGCTGCAGAGGCGGGTGGCGGAGTCGGCCAGCGGGCTGAAGGCTCTGGCCCCGGGTCGAGTGGTGATCGTCAATAAACCAGCTCACCGGAACGCCCTGGGGGTGATCTTACAGGTGAGGGGCGCTAGGGGGCGCTGGGCTGCAGGGAGGGGATTCGGGGGGGGGGGGGAGCTGCTTCCTCTTCCCGCCCCAAACCCCTTCACAGCGTTATGTTCAGCTGTTCCCGCAGTGGGTGCGCCCCACCCCAGAGGGGCCACATCTCGGTGCTGAGGGGTCCCCAGGTAACCACCCCCCACCCCAGGGTGCCTGGGTAACCAGCTCCCTCACACCCCACCCCAGAGGGGCCACTTCTCTGCGCCAGGCCAGGGGGTCCCCAGGTAACTGACCCCCCCCCCCCCAATCGCCCCTTTCCAGGTCTCCTCAGATGCAGCCAACCGGACGTTCACCACCCTGGTGCTGTGTGAGAAGAGCCCTGAGGGGGGGGACACGGGAGGGGGCAGCCCCACCCCGGAGGCTCCCTTCCCAGACGACCTGCTGCTCAACAAGCTCTTCCTGCCGGAAGGTAGGGGGCTGGGAGCCCGGACGCCTGGGTTCTCCCCGGCTCTGGGAGGGGAGTGGGGGCTGGTGGTTAGAGCAGGGGGGACTGGGAGCCAGGACTCCTGGGTTCTCTCCCCGGCTCTGGGAGGGGAGTGGGGGCTGGTGGGTTAGAGCAGGGGGGCTGGGAGCCCGGACTCCTGGGTTCTCTCCCCAGCTCTGGGAGGGCAGTGGGGGCTGGTGGGTTAGAGCAGGGGGGCTGGGAGCCCGGACGCCTGGGTTCTCTCCCCAGCTCTGGGAGGGCAGTGGGGGCTGGTGGGTTAGAGCAGGGGGGCTGGGAGCCCGGACTCCTGGGTTCTCTCCCCAGCTCTGGGAGGGCAGTGGGAGCTGGTGGGTTAGAGCAGGGGGGCTGGGAGCCCGGACTCCTGGGTTCTCCCCGGCTCTGGGAGGGGAGTGGGGGCTGGTGGTTAGAGCAGGGGGCTGGGAGCCCGGACGCCTGGGTTCTCTGGCTAGTGTGTCTGCCCCAGGGCCCTGCGGCCACGCGGTGGAGCAGCTGGGCCCCTGCGACCTCGCGGCGATCACAGGCAAGACGCTGCGGGTGAACGCCGAGCGCATCCTGGAGGACGTCAAGAAGAGACAGATGCCGCGGTTCAGGTTGGGGTCCCGGGGCCTGGGGGAGGCGTGGGGGGGGGGAAGCCTGTCTCCCCATGGGACAGGAGTGAGTGTGGGGGTGGAAATGGGGCTCCAGGGGGTCCCCAGGTGAGGGGGGCTGGGGAGGGGTTCCCATATTCCCCTGGCGGGTGTCATCAGATGCTACCGGTGCGGTGCTCTGCTCTGTTCAATGTTGATATCAGTCGGCTGCGTGCGTGTGTTCCCTCTGTGTGCTGCCCCGGCTCTGCGCAGATCGCTGACACAGCAGACCCCGAGAGAACCCCCAATGACCACAGACTCTAGTAAGGTACGAAGGCACCCGGCCAGGTTTATTGTCAAACGAAGCGCAGTAATAGTTCCCCCTAGACTTTACTCTAGAGGACGTACTACGAATATGTGCCCCCTGGCAATGGACTCCGCTCAGTCAGTGGCGGGACTTTCCACTGCCCCCTCGGCTGGACAAAGAGATCCACTCAGGGATGCATTCTTATACACCGATACAAACAAGTTACACCTCACTCCTGACGTATTGACACCTGACACCTCACCCCCTCTACGCAGCAAGGTACAACCCCTCTACGTAGTAAGGTGCCGCCTCTCACCTTGTACATGTTGGTTTGAACAAAACAACCCTATCCATCATATTCCCCTTTTGGCCCTGTCATTGGGATGGGTCGGCCTGTTCCATGTTATCTGTGTGGAATGTGCAAGTATGCGACTGTTCTGATATCTGGTGTCCAGTACCTGTTAGGTATGTCTCTTTCTGCAGCATCAGCCCTTTCCTTGCCAGCTTCTGTGAGCAGGGCCTGCCTCTGGCTCACAGCTTCACTTTGCTTTATGTTAGCAAAGTCTTGACCATTACTTGAGTTCAGGCCTTAGGCCTCATACCGGGCCTCTGATACCAAGGTTTATATCTCAGGGCCTCTTCTTACTACAGCGGGGTTGGGGGTCCCAGGTGCCGGTTCAGGGGGGCGCTGGCGATTGGGGAAATGGGAGGGGGTGCGGGACAGGCTGTGGGGCCGCGGCTGACGTGTGCCGTTGCAGGAGCGACCCCCCCGGCCCCTCGGCGGTGCAGGCGGCCCAGGAGCTGCTGCGGCTGGCGGAGGGGGGTGCCGGGGGGCTGCCCCGCCTGGACCCGGTGGGCGCCCTGCAGCTGAAGGAGCTGGCGGTGGCGGAGGGCGCCATGCGGCTCCGGCGCCTGGAGGAGGCGCTTCCCGGCTTCCAGTGCGTCCAGAGCCCCCGCTTCCCCCAGCAGGTGAGGGGGGGGGAGCTCCACCGACCGCCCGACCCCCCAGGACCTGCGGGTGTCCGAGCGGGGGGGGGGGATCAGGGCCTGTGACACACACACACAACCTGCGGCTGGCCGAGCGGGGGGGATGGGAGTTTGGGTGGTTCGGGGGGGAATCGGGGCCAGTCTCTCACACACCCCCCCGTCCCTTCCTCCCTCCCCCCCCAGTACGTGCGACTGGCGGAGCGGCTACGGCTGCGGGCGGAGCTGGAGCACCTGCGGTTCCTGCTGTCGGACCAGTCCCTGCTGCTGCTGCCGGAGTACCAGCAACGCGTGGAGGTGAGTCCTGCCCTGCCCCATGGCGCTGCCCCACAACCATGGCCCCTGCCCCAGAGCCCCCAGAGTACCAGCAATGTGCGGAGGTGAGTCCGGCCCTGCCCCACCGCCCATGGCCCCACCCCAGAGTACCAGCAGCGGGAGGAGGTGAGCCCTGCCCCACGGCCCCTCCAGGTGCTGCAGGCGTCACGCTACGTGTCCCATCCCCCCCCCCCCCCCCCCCCCAGGTGCTGCGGGCGCTGCGCTACATGTCCCGTCACCCCCCCCCCAGGTGCTGCGGGCGTCACGCTACGTGTGTCCCGTCCCGTCCCCCCCCAGGTGCTGCGGGCGCCGCGCTACGTGTGTCCCGTCCCCCCCCCCCCCGGTGCTGCGGGCGCCGCGCTACGTGTGTCCCGTCCCGGACCCCCCAGGTGCTGCGGGCGCCGCGCTACGTGTGTCCCCCCCCCCCCCCCCCAGGTGCTGCGGGCGCCGCGCTACGTGTGTCCCCGCCCCCCCGCCCCAGGTGCTGCGGGCGCCGCGCTACGTGTCCGTCCCCCCCCCCCCCCTCAGGTGCTGCGGGTGCCGCGCTACGTGTCCGTCGCGCCCCCCCCCCTCAGGTGCTGCGGGCGCCGCGCTACGTGTCCCGTCCGTCCCCACCCCACCCCCCAGGTGCTGCGGGCGCCGCGCTACGTGTCCCGTCCGTCCCCCCCCCAGGTGCTGCGGGCGCTGCGCTATGTGTCCTGTCCCCCCCCCGCCCCCCCAGGTGCTGCGGGCGCTGCGCTACGTGGACGCGGGGGGCGCGGTGCAGCTGGCCGGGCGCGTGGCCTGCGAGATCAGTAACCATGAGCTGCTGCTGACGGAGCTGGTGTTCGACAACCTGCTGACGGAGCTGCGGCCGGAGGAGAGCGTGGCCCTGCTCAGCTGCCTGGTCTGCCAGACCAAGAGCCAGGCCGAGCCCCCGGTGCCCAGCGTCCTCCGCAAGGTGAGCCCGGCCGCCGGGGTCCTCTGCCCGGCTCGGGGGTGGGGGGCGGCCACCTGCCGGGGTTCTCTGCCCGACGGGGGGTGGGGGCCAGGACGCCTGGGTTCTCTCCTGGCTCTGAGAGGGGAGTGAGGGGCTGGTGGGTTAGAGCTCGGGGGGCTGGGAGCCAGGATTCCTGGGTTCTCTCCCAGCTCTGAGAGGGGAGTGGGGGGCTAGAGGGTTAGAGTGGGGGGGTTGGGAGCCCGGACTCCTAGGTTCTCTGCCCGGGGCGGGCAGCCGGGCCCCTCACCGCCGGCTCTCCGCGGCAGGGCATGGAGCGGATCCGGGCGGTGGCCGAGCGCATCGCCCTGCTGCAGCGGGAGTGCGGCCTGCGGGAGTCGGTGGAGGATTTCGTGGCCCAGTACAACTTCGGCCTGGTGGAGGTGGTGTACGAGTGGGCCCGCGGCATGGTGAGTGGCCAGCCCCCCGGGGGGGGACCCCATGTCCCTCGCCCCCCGGACAGGAGGGGAACCCCAGCCCCCGTGTCCCTCGCCCCCCCCAGCCGGCCGGGCCCCTGCCACCGGACGGGAGGGGAACCCCAGCCCCTGTGTCCCACGCCCCCCAGCCAGACCCCAGATGGAAGGGGAAGCCATTTCCCATGCCCCCCCCAGCCAGCCCCCCACTTTCACATGGGAGTGGAAGCCCAGGCCCTGCGTCCCATACCCCCCAGCCAGGCCCCTGTCCCCGGACGGGAGGGGAACCCCACGCCCCCCAGCCAGCTAGACCCCATGTCCCACGCCCCCAGCCCCCGGACGGGAGGGAAGCCCGCGTCCCCTACCCCCCGGCCAGGCCCCTGTCCTGGGACGGGAGGGGAAGGCCAGGCCCCGTGACCCACACCCCTCCCCCCAGCCCTTCGCCGAGATCGCCCGGCTGACGGAGGTGCAGGAGGGGATCATCGTGCGCTGCATCCAGCGGCTGGACGAGACGTGCCGGGACGTGCGCAACGCGGCCCGCGTCATTGGGGAGCCCACGCTGCACGCCAAGATGGAGCAGGCCTCCAACCTCATCAAGAGAGACATCGTCTTCGCCGCCAGCCTCTACACGCAGTGACCCCCGCAGTGACCTGCCACCTTTAACCTCTGTGAGGTCAGCGTCCCCTGCCCTCTGACCCATCACCCCCCGGGCAAGGCGAGAGCGCGTGGACTATGACTGGATCATGCTGATGTTTCACCCCACTGTGTGATATGGGGGGGGGGGGGGGAGTGTCAGCCTCTGCCCTGTGATCTTTAACCTCCCATGGGGTGGAAGGCTGTGACCTTTCACCTCTAGCCATGGAATCTGGCCTCTGTCCTTTCACCCCAGCTGATAGGCTGGGGGGGCCTAGCTGTGACCTTTCACCCCATGGCAGCTGGAGGTTGGAGTCTGACCTTTGCCCTGCAGCTCAGGGGTCAGTGGGCGGCAGCAGCCCTGACCCCTCCCCCCAGCTCCCCTACTGGCTGACAATGGGGGGGGTCAGGGGTGGGAGGTGAGGATTGTGGGGGGGGAGACAGGGATCCGGTGCCCCTACGGGGGCCTCTGTGTCCAACCTGTTAATAAATCTGTCTCCAGCCGCTGCCTTGTGGGGGCTTGATTGGGGAGTGGGCACCCCCTCCCCCCTGCAGGGCTGAGCTATGGGGGGGGGGGATGTGGGGCAGCTTCCCTGTTGGGGTCAGTGCCCCCCATGCCCCAGCCTCACATCCCAGCTGCTCCTGTGGGGCATTCATGGAGGGGCCCTGTACTGGGAGCATCTGATCCCCTAGGCCCCACCCCCTCCCAGAGCCAGGAGGAACCCAGGAGTCCTGTGCCCACCGTGCTGGTTGCAGTTTGGTATTCAGAGACACACACACACCTTTCCCCCCCTCTGCCCAGCAGGTGGGCTGGTCCATGCCCCTCCCTCCCCCCCCACCCAGTGCAGGTGGGCTGATCCAAGTGTGGCTCCACCTCCGCTTCTGTCAGTAACTGGTTCAGTCCATGAATACTCCACAGGGGGGGAGCAGAGTTCCCTTGGCACTGGAATGTCCCATTGCAAAAGGTGAGCAGAATGCTCACATGAGGAGGGAGGGAGGAGTAGCTTTGAGGTGGACTGTTCCACTACAGTGGGGGGGGCGCCCCTCTCAGGTCCCCTGCAGCCCCCCACCCCCTGTTGGCTGATTCCAGCTGCTTGTGGGGCCCAGGGACCTGCACAGCTGGGACGGTTCTCGCTGCTGGGCCCCTCCTGCCCCTCCCAAGGGGTCACTCCATTCCCCAGGGGCGGGGCTCTTCCAGAGGAGGGTGGAGCCTGTAGCTCCACCCCTAGTAACCTCTGACCCCAAGGAGCAGCTTCAGCCTTTAACGGGGTTGCCAAGATGAAAGGTCAGGCTGTGCGAGCAGGTGCCCACAAGTGGGGGGGCCCCCTGGGCCCCTGCCAGCTTGTGACCTAAAGGGGGACAGGTTCCGCCCCTTACCCCCAGCTGCCAAGTCATGACGCCTGGGTGCCCCACAGGGCAAAGGTCACACTCCCCCCCTTCACCTTGCAGACAGGGGGTCATGACCTTTTCCTGCTGCTCGTGGGTAGCCAATCCTGCCCTTTACCCGTGTCACTCAAAGGTCACATCCTGACCTTTCACCCTTTCCCCAGAGGGGGTCATGACCTTTACCCCTCCCCCACAGGGGGATACCCTGCCCCCCCCCACACACACACACACACGCCCCTGCACAAAGTGACATGGCAGTCACGCGGCCCTGACCCTTGCACATGGTTTATTGGTGCCCCGCCCCATTCACCCCCAGCCCCTACGGCCCCCAGCAGCTCAGTCCGGCGTCTTTCCTCCGCTCATGGTCTCCACGTACCAGGCCGGCAGGAAGACGTGCTCCGCGCCCTGGTGCCGGGTGTAGGACACGGGGCTGCCGGGCTCCCAGGCGAAGAGGTGCACAAGTCTGGGGAGAGAAGGTGGGGGAGTGATAGCGGGGGGGCCTGGGTTCTCTCCCCGGCTCTGGAAGGGGAGTGGGGACTGGTGGGTTAGAGCAGGGGGGTGTTGGGAGCCAGGACTCCTGGGTTCTCTCCCCAGCTCTAGGAATGGAGTGGGGTCTAGTCCAGGGGTTCTCAACCTCTTTCTTTGAGTGCCCCCCCTCCCCCGCTATAAAACTCCATGTCCCCCCCCCCCTTGCCACAACCCCTGAAACCCGCTTGCGCCCCGCCCCCCCGGTTGAGAACCCCAGGTCTAGGCGGGAAGCACACAGGGGCGCTGGGAGTCGGGGCTCCCGCAGTCTCTTCTACTCACTGTGGATCATCCTCCGTCACCACCCTCTTGAGGAAGGCCAGGAAGGCCTCGCAGAAGTTCATGCACACGGCCGGCTTCCAGCAGCCCCGGTCGCCCTGTTTGGGGGGCAGGGACCAGCTTGAAATCACTGTTGGGTGGGTGGGGGGGGGTGCGAGGGGAAAGTGGGGCAGGGAAGGAACAAGGGGCTGGAGCGAGGGTCTAGGGCAGGAGGGAGAGGCAGGGCTGGCCTGACACATGGGGATTGGAGGGACCCATGGGGGTAGAGAAGTGGGGGGCAAGGAGGTTAGAGGGATCGCAGGGGCTGAGGGGCCCACTGACAGACAGGGGGGATGGGGGACCTACACCAGTTGGAGGGGAAGTGGGGGCCTGGAGATGATGTGGGGGGCAGCTCCCCCCCACTCACCCGGATCAGTTGGAAGATCTTCATGGTCTCGAAGGTCTCCAGGGCAGCCACGGAGCCGTCGGGGGCGCGGAAGCCGGCCACGATGCGGGAGACACCGGGCAGGAAGGACTGCGCCCACCACTTGATCAGCTTGTGCCTGGGGGGCAGGGAGGGGGGTCAGCCTGGTCCCTAGCACACCCCCTAGCCTCTGCTCCACCCCCCACCCACGCAGGAAATACAGGGCGGAGACCCCAGCCGGCCTGGCCACGCAGGGAACGTACATCCAGGGCGGCCCTAGGCTGGGGGGTTCCTTGGGGCATAGCTGGGGGGCCGGGCCACAGGGGGGCTCTCACCTGTAAAAGCTCTTGCGCTGAGCGGGGCTGTGCAGCTCCTTGCACGTCTTGAGCTCCACGTAGCAGGCGGGGGCCTCGGGCCAGGCGCCGCGGGGGTCCGTGCAGTCCACCTCCCCGGCGAAGAGCAGCGAGTGGGAGCCCAGCCGCGTCCGCACCACCGTGCAGAACGCCTCGTTCGTGTTCACCACCCCCGTGGGGTCTGGGCTCCCATCTGGGGTGTCTGGGGGGGACAGACAGCACAGGATGCCTGGGTTCTCTCCCCAGCTCTGGGAGGGGAGGGGGAGCTACTGGGTCAGAGCATGGGGGGACTGGGAGCCAGGACGCCTGGGTTCTCTCCCCATGTCGGGGAGGGGAGGGGAGGGGGGCGGCTGGGAGTCAGGACGCCTGGGTTCTCTCCCTGCACAGGGACAGGAGTGGGGGCTGGGAGCCAGGACTCCTGGGTTCTATTTACCCGCACACATGTAGCGCTCGAACTTGTAGCCCATGTAGGCCAGCTCCTGCAGCATGTCGGAGCGCTGCTCCCGCTGCTGCCGGGCCGCCGGCGTCTCCACCTCACTCACGTAGAGGGTGCCCCGGAAGAGGCTGACGGCCAGCAGCCAGCCCTCCTGGCTCTCGTAGGGCGTCGTCAGCACCTTGGTAAGGTGCCCCCGCCAGGTCACGAAATCTGCGTTCACGGGGCGTCTGGGGGGAGGGGGGACAAGGGGGTGGCATTGCCATACACAACATCGGTAGGTTTCAGAGTTAACAGTTCTCCGGTGCGCCCTATGGTGTCAGGCTGTCAGCAGACTGAGATATCCAGACCTGCACCCCCCGAGCTCCTGCACCCCCAGAGCCTGTGTGCTGTGTCTACCCCTCCCCCAGCCGCGCCAGAACCGTGGGGCAGCCCATGCCAGTATGTGCAGGAAAGTGGGGGGTGTCTCAGGTCCCCTACCTGCCCCCCGGTCCCCATCTCCCTCCGCTCATTCACTGGCTTCCCAGCAACCCCTCCTGCCTGGCAGGACCCCATTAAGCCACAGCCCCCCTGCTGGCCCTACCCGTAACCCAAGGTGCCCCTAGGTCAGGGCAGGAGTCCCACCGCGCCCCCTGCCAGCCTGGAGGACCCCACTCACTCCACAGCCCCCCGCAGATCAGTGGTGGCCACCTGCGGTTCCCCCTGGAGGACTCACCCCCGAGGTCAGCGGGGAGCCCCCCCAGCACCCCCTGCTGGCCAGGGGCTCTCGGCCTGCCCCTCGCTCACCCCGCGGCGTCGCCCTGGGCCCGCAGCCGGTCCCGGTTCCCGGCCACCCACTGCAGGAGGTGCTCCAGCCCCTCGCGCCGGCTCTCGTCCCGCCGCACGTAGCGGTCGCGGTAGCCGTGGCGCAGGTCGAAGGCGGGATCCGGGTGCTCGGCGGGGGGCGGGGCGAAGTAGCGCAGCTGGCGGGCGTCGGGGTGGTAGCGGCGCTGGGCGTCCAGGGAGAAGCGCCCCTCCTCGGCCGGCCGGCGGTAGAAGGGGAAGGGCCCGTCGTAGAGGGACGGCTCCGTGGGCAGGGTGGGGGGGGCCCAGCGGCCGCGCTTGGGGGACCCCCCCGGCTCCGCGGGGGCCTCGGTGGCTCCGCTGCTGCGCTTGGCCGGGCGAGCGCTGGGCTCCATGGCGGCCTGGAACGGCGAGAGGGAGGTGAGAACCGGGAGCTCGGCTGAGATACCCCCTGCTCCCAACGGGGGACCCCTCCCCCGCCAGCCCCCCGGGGGCATTTCCCCTGTGGGCCCCAGCCCAGCCCTGGCAGCCCCCCTGGGACCCCCCAATCCCCACCCGCAGGAGCTCCCCTCCCCCCGGGACCCCCCAATCCTCCCCAGCCCTGGGAGCCCCCCCGGGACCCCCCAATCCCGAACCCCAAGCAGCTCCCCTCCCCT